>CM041038.1:14706072-15160773 GCA_023078785.2 Hyles euphorbiae
ATGGTAAATTCATTTTTTTCCTAAAATAATAGTGTATACCCCTTTATTTATAAGGACTCTAAGGTATAAAAGAGTTTAAATTATTATTTTAGCAAAAACAATGGATTTACCACCCAAAAATTACGATATTTAAAAAATCATAAAAAAATCGCGTTTTTTTGCGAAAATTTGAGTTGCATTGTGTACTCACTAAAACTACCACCCGGCTTCGTTTTCGGTAGCAGTCTTGATATACTCAGTATAGGTCTACCAGAATCTCATGGCATAAAATTAAAAAAAAACATAATGATTTTTATGTGGCAATACCATCGGTCAACAGCTGATTTAAAACTTGAGTTATGTCATTCGATATGAATATTTTAAGATTTCTATCCTTTCTTAGCGAAAATTTACAAATTAGTTCTACAATCACAAGTGCGACACATTGTTTACAAGGTTTATCATGAGATCCGTGAATAATGTGGTCAAATTTAAACAAAATCGACGATTTTAAAATCGACGTCGCTTTAACAAGTAAGTCGGAGTGAATAATTTTGATACTTCATTTTTTTTGGTTAGTGTTAGTATATACTTTGATATCATTTTTGAAACTAAACAGTAATGCATTAAATACCTATTTACAGGAGTTTCCCGAGATTTTAGATAAGGAACGGTTTATTATTATTCCTTTATCTTCATCGTCTTCATCAGAAGTTGTCAGGAAGAGTATTCAGAAGTAAGCTCTGACTAAAGTGTTAATGAAATAAAGAAGACTGAAAATAAAATTATACGTATTTATTTTACAATCTTGCATCTTTCGTATAACATTTATCGAATCTAATAATTATTTAAATAAAACCGACTCATAATCAAACTACTTACAATTTGGAAATTGAAAGTTGTTTGATTAAGTGAGAACTAATAAGAAGAGAGAATTAAAACGAAACTGGTGGCTCGGTACCACCATTTTTATCTACATCTACGTTTTGAAAGTACCAGCGCTCCCTCTATATTATAAATACTCGTAAGGCACGTATGTATATTATAATTTAAAACTGAAAAAATCTTATTTGCCTATTTTAATTGGCTATTAATCTAAAAGTATAATTTTGAAGTAATTTTAATGTTTAAATAACCTATTTATTTTTACTTAAAACATTATGTACTTTATTTACAAAGTTGTACTAAAAAAAATAATGTCAATTTGAAATAATAATTAATTACAATTATTGAAAGTATCAAAATATGTTCATCCAATTACCCCAGTGTTGCAATGCGTAAATTCAAATTTCCCAAAATGCCATGAGATTCTGGTAGACCTATATATGTAGGTAATGTACAATATTTAAATTACTATTAACAATTTACATATTTACACATTTATATTATGTATCAAAGTAATAGGTATGTTTGGTGTATATTTGAGCAGCAGGTATGTTAAAGCAATGAGTGTCGTGTTGCAGGTACGGGCACTTCTCGGGCATCAACCGCAAGGTGCAGATGAAGTACCAGCCGCGCGGGCGGCCCCGCGGCTCCAGCTCGGACGACGGTAACGCCCCGCGCGCCCCCTCGCCCGCGCACGCGCCCGCACCCGCACCCGCGCACGCGCACGGTCTGATCGCATGCTGCGTATACATGCCACACCACACACAGATATACTTATGGCCTTATCCATACAGTCTTAAACATATTTTAGCCATCGTATTTTTTTTCTTCGCTCGGACTGAATTCATATGTCGTTCCAAAGAGACAATTAATTTATAATTTAATTTAAAAACTCGCTTTTATAAACTACTACTTACATTTTATTGTTACAAAACGTGGGGTACTAGAGGGTAAATAAAGGTTGTAAGTCAATCCGACGTTTTGAAGGGGGTCAATCATGTTCAAAGATTCCGTTACATACTAAAAAAATTTTGATGACTAAAATACGTTTTAGAACTGTCTATGAATAAGGCCGTTGAACTTTAGTAAAGTACATAAACCCTGTTGGCTCCGTTAAGAATTTTTGTCATCATCTTCAGCCATGGGAAATTCGGTACTATAGGTCTTCCTTAATGATAATATGTCACAGGAGCGTGACTTGTCTGGGTGACGTGTTACAAACGACCCGTTAGCGAAACGCCTGTGTCACGTCGCCATCCCGTCCCACCAACTGTGTGACGAAACCAAACCAAACGAAAGCAATAGTCAGGGGCGGCCTATGTTTGCAGTATTCTGTCTCACCCACTACTAAGAATCCTGGAGTGGGATTCTATATTTAAAAATGGAAATATGAATAAAAAAAACAAGGTCCAACTATCTCTGAAAAGTGTGTTTTTTAAAGGTAACATAAACTAAAACGAAAAAAGATAAACATCTTCTTCGTCTGATACATACTTGTGAATAAAGTAATCGATTTTCTACAGTATGTGGATTTAATGATGTGCGTGGTGGCCTGTTGGTAAACGGACTAGACGCGACTGCCAACATGTTCACGGTGGTCGCGGGTTCGAATCCCAGGGCACACCTCTGACTTTTCGGAGTCATGTGTGTATTGATAGTCAATCACCACGCACTAAAACGGTGAAGGAAAACATCGTGAGGAAACCTGCATACCATAGCGATTTATAAAAATTTCTATGGTATGTAAGTCCGCCAACCCGCACTAGGCCAGCGTGGTGGACTATATGGCCTAACCACTCTCAATCGTACTGTCGATTGTAGAGGAGGCCCGTGCCCTGCAGTGGGACGTATATGGGCTGATACAGATGTGGATTTAAAGCAAAAAAGCTAACAGGGTTTTTGATATGCAATCCCAGTTTGACCCTTCTAAACTGCCCATGCGATGTGACAACTTAGGGGCCCAACTTTATCACAGAAGGGAAACCAGCAAATAAAAGCAAGTATATACTGAAAAATAATTGAATTGCCACAATAGCAACTTTTCATGATATTGTATTGATCAAAAGACATCACAGCTTTTTAGGCAAAATTGTATATTTTACTTTACAATACAAATTATTGTTTAATTTGCCTCAATCCGTACTCATAAGAATTCCATAAACATTGATGCCTGAAAGCATACGAACAAACCCAGGCATGCTTTTAGTTATAGGTGTACCATTTAAATAAGTTACATCGATACTAAATAGCGCAGAAACAAATCACCGTCGATTAAAACTGATGGTGCAAGGCAATGAAAATAGGCCATATTGCCTTATGTTTACATTTGGAATACAGCAACCACAGATTCATACAATGTCGATAGTTCGTAATTACACCATAGAGTTGGTTTAAATGGAATCCATTTCTTGTCGATATAAAGAGTCCGCCATAGTGATACGTACATGAAAAATGACCAATGAAAATATTCGCGTGTGAATAACACTCTTGGTAATTGGCTAAAATCATCGAGTATTATCGTATCGAAAATTCTTTATCTGTGTTGATGTAATTTATTTAAATAGTATTAAAATACGCTGCTTTCGCTGAACAACAGCTTTACAAATGAGTGCAGTAACTAAATAAGCACGGAGTGTGCCAGTGCACGCGTGTGTGGTTTGAATTAACCCAATTAATTTGAAATGTAGATAGTTATATTAATCATCATTATATTTAATAATTGTAGTTAAAAAGTTTGTAAATTGGACATATGATTCAAATTATGTATTCAGTAGTTACTAATTATATATTACATGGTAGTATTAGATATTATGCCTGGACTAAACCTCTGGTTAAATATGACTTAAAAAGAAAAAAAGGGCTAAAGACGAATGTATATTACATTGGTTTAGTAGAGTATGTTAATAGTATGTAGTGGGCAAAGATATTACAATAGAGGGGACATCGCGAACAAAATATGTATAATAAAAGAAGCGATACATGTACCACTATCTTACGTGGTAAATATTTGTTCCGTGTCGTTCCACTGTTTTTTTATAGTAAGGAGCCGTCCATTAATAACGTGAGTCTTGAATGGAATTTAATTTCAGAACAAAAATTCGTTATACTTTATACTCGTATTTAAAGATAATTTTTTAAAGATGACGTGATTAATGGTCGGTCCCTAAATATAGTTTTGTTGGTGATTTCCTATCGTGTACACCGGTGGTGGGTAGTGCAGTGAGCGTGTTTGTGCAGTAGAGAACGCGGGCGAGCCGTCGCTGGTGCTGATCCTGAAGTGGGGCGGCGAGCTCACGCCGGCCGGCCGCATCCAGGCCGAGGAGCTGGGCCGCATGTTCCGCTGTATGTACCCCGGCGGACAGGGCCGACACATCCCCGGTCAGTGTGCACCCCTCCCACTCACACTCTCTCTCTCTCTCTGCCGCCGCTGCAACCGCCGTCTCGACTTCCCGACTCCGATCTGTACATTCTATCCGGATTGATTACCCCCGATCTGCCACTAATATCAGTCAATAACTGTCCCTACTTATAAATTAAAATCGATTTTGACATTCATCGATTGTATAAAGGTTACACTATATTCACATAAACTCACGGAACTCGGGAGGTTGAGCCGGCTGGATCGTGTTATGCTGATTAAAGCTCAATAAAGTCGCCCACTTCTTCGCAGTTACGTCTAAGCCCAACTGTCTTCTCGCAATGTAAACGTCTCTATTAACTCCAAGCTTTTTTTTATTTGAAGACGATCAAGGTAAATCCGAGAATTCAATGTGCACTCTTAACATTACTAAGTCGATATTTGAACTGTAGAAGTTAATAAAACACTAAATGATGATTTTGTTTGACTCCGACTGCTTGGTAGGAAAATAATATTGCGCGTTCCATTAATATTGTTGTTTACGAATAGAGTATAGAGACCTCTAATTTTTGGTGTTTTTGGCCTCACTAACCAATCATTGTGAGTGTTTTCATATGTGCATATTTTATATTGGGTATATAAATGAACATGGGTGTTACATGCAGGTGAGGCAGGTACGCAGGGGCTAGGCTTGTTGCGGCTGCACTCTACGTTCCGACACGACCTGAAGATCTACGCGTCGGACGAGGGTCGCGTGCAGATGACGGCGGCCGCCTTCGCCAAGGGGCTGCTGGCACTCGAGGGGGAGCTCACGCCCATCCTCGTGCAGATGGTCAAGTCCGCCAACACCAATGGCTTGCTTGACAACGACTGTGACTCCTCCAAAGTGCAGAACATGTGAGTTGACGACAGCTAATTTTTATATAGACTATCTATTTTGAATGAAAAACTACCAAATTAATGTTAATTTTGACAAATATCAATGTGGAATGGCCCAATTTAGGTTATATTCCTTGAGGGTTGCATGCAACGAGGGGGACGCGGGATTACGAATGTGCCCGCACCGTCAACGCGCCTCCGCGTAGCCGCTAACGCGCCGATTTCACATTTAATTTTTATTTAATTGATTAGTGCGCTCCGTTGCGGGACGTTTATGAATATAAAGTGTATTGAATCATATACAATACCATGCTGATGTAGGCGTTGCGGCTGCGACAGTGTACAAATTCTAGGGGCATAACATCCGCCCACATCCCTACGTACTCTAATGTTACGACTTCTATGGCGGTTTGTCAATGTAATATTAACTTAATGTCAATTTAATTTAGGTATATTTTAACTGTCTATGTCAGTGATTCTCAACCACTGTGCCGCGGCACTTTTGTGTGCCGCCAAATTTCAAAAGTGTGCCGCCAAATTTTGCAAATATATAATAATATTAATATTATTAAATTATATCATTTAAAAAGAAAAATATTTTTAACATGAATATATATTTAAATCGTTTTTTCTTAGTGTCAAATTATGATGAAGCGGCGTGCATAGCAATGGGAATATATCTCAAGTCGGCGCACACTTGCCACTTCTGCGTACAAAACGTGTTGTTTTAGTGATAGTTGGGATTCACAAGGTGTTGCATAGTAGTTGCTGCACCTTTTCTTTACGATATGAGAGTAGCATTGTCATTTTTACGACCAAATAAATGAAATTATCAAAAAACATCAAGCTCAAAGAACATCGGCGAAAATGGACCATGAACGGGACCAGTTATGAATGGTACATCAAAAATTTTCATAATTTATTAGAGTAAAAATGCATATTTCCATTTATTTTAAAAAACCCGGATATAAAAAAAAAATTAAAGTGTTTTTAATAATATTGAACGCATATGAGTGCGTTCCATCAGTCATACTTTGTTTAAAAATAAGGTTTTAACTACAACGTTGAAGGTAGTACTAAATTAAAAAAAAGTGTAGGTATTTTCTATGACACATGACTTTTCTTTGCGCTGTCATTTTGCTTTCTTTTGATTTCCGATTTACGACTACTGTTAATTCTCTGTTTATATTTGTGACTTGGCTTTAATCACGGACTCCGATATACCCTTGTATTTCTGATCACTTTGTAAGATTAACCATTGTATAACGATAACGCTTTGTGATTTCGTTTAAAGTGTGAAGTATTACCATATTTCCAACATGAACTCGGAACAACAGTGCGCTCCTCAACAATTTGTGCATTGTGTTCAATGCAATACCCGTCTTATTTTACTCATTTCTGTAATCAGTGAGTGGGTTTATCAACTAATCGAAGTTTTTTTTTGCCATGAATCTACAAGGTATTCTATTTACCATTTAGTCAATATGGTTTAGTATCCTGGAGTTCCCACAGGAAAAGTGTGTGTGTTTTGATGAAAAACAATGATGCCACACTTCCAAATCAAGGAGAGACGGAATAACTAAGTATTGTTGTAATTGTGTAGTAGGACGTCGCACAGTACTGTTGCTGTGCCCACGTCATGACTTTGATGTTGCTGCCCCTGCAGAGTTCTTAGATTCTATTGTATAAAGAGAAGATGAGAAATAACACATTTAAAAAATATTTTCTGTGTTTCATTTTATTTTGTGTTTTACTTTTGTGACCACTGCTTATTATATTCCTATACATACATATAGGGGGATTTATCAAGTGTGTGGGGATGGCCAAATACGAAACTATGAAGAATATTTTACTGGTGGTAGGTCTCTCATATATGAGAGGCTGCCTGGGTGGGTACCACCGCAATGTCTATTTCTCCCGTCAAACAGCAGTTTAAATGCACTGTTGTGTTTCGGATTGAAGGACATTGTAGCCAGCGTAACTACTGGACATATTGAGACTTAACATCTTATGTCTCAGGATGGCGAGCGCAGTGGAATGCCAAGCATTGCTTTGTAATTCAAGGTGTTGTTTGGTTTTGCTACCGTTCATGAGCGGTCGCATCGCTTGCCATCAGGCGAACGGCATGCTCGTCTCGCCATTCATTGCAATAAAGAATAGCGAAAAATACTCAAAACAGTCTAATAAATTCTGATAAAATTCTGCGAAATAATGACAGCAAAATACTACATTTTCTCTCATTACCTTAAGGTAACACAGGTATGGTGTACACCATATTCAATGGCTAATTAGTTTTATGACAAGGGAAATTATAGAGCATAGTAATTACTAAGCCATCATTATGATTTAGTACACTTTTCTTCCTAGGTACCTAATAACCATAAGACCACCCTACATTAGGTATATTTGACAATGACAATGACATTATAATCTGCTATTTTTTATGAATAATTCTAAAATCTCCGGCTTTGCAGAAATCTTTTTGTAACTGGACATCACTCCTCATGCACTATACAACACAATAAACTATATCCCAGCTGTGTACAATATATTTCTTTGTCAGGTCGCAAAATGTATGGACGTGACCGATGTTCTTTCGCATTAAAAATATTTTTATTATTAGCTTGTAATTAATCCCTTAATAAACGTTTAGTTATTATTGTAGAATATATGTTGTAGTAGGTAAATAATCAGCTATCTGACAATAAAAGTCCCGTCAAAATCGGTCCAGCCATTTCAGAGATTAGTCGGAACAAACAGACAGACAGACAAAAAAAGTCTAAGATCATTTTCGTTATAGGTATCGTGTATATCCCTTAGCCTGTCGTAAGCGCCGCCTACTGACCTTGATTCAAAAATAGCCCCTATTTCAATGACGTTAGGTTGCTTTTTTGCTTGAAATCCGATGAGCCGTATTAATATAGACCCTATTTCAATGACATTAGGTTGCTTATTGCTTGAAACCGGAAGGAACCGTCTTCAGGTTCCGACGGTTGAGGGGTTATAATGATATGTAGTTGGACATTTTCTTTAATTGTCACTTTACAAACAGACACTTCAATTTTATTTATATGTATAGATAAAGTATTTATAAAAACATAATTTATGCGGCCCTTTGGTGGATGGATGTG
Source organism: Hyles euphorbiae (assembly GCA_023078785.2). NCBI lineage: Eukaryota > Metazoa > Arthropoda > Insecta > Lepidoptera > Sphingidae > Hyles > Hyles euphorbiae. Next base: position 14,714,305 of record CM041038.1, read on the forward strand.
ACTGTTTGACGTTGCGTGTGCGTGCGTGCAGGGCGAAGGCGCGTCTGCACGAGGCCATGCAGGTGGAGCGCGAGTTCAGCGCGGAGGACCGCTGGCGCATCAACCCGTGCGCGTCGCTCAGCATCAGCGCGGCGATGGAGTTCGTGAAGCACCCCGTGCGCTGCTGCGCGCACGTGCACGCGCTCATACAGCAGCTCGTCAACATCGTCATCGCCAAGAAGGACGATCCCAAGACTAAAGGTAACGCTGTACCAAGTACCACTGTACTACTATACATACTTCCATACATACTTCTCATCAAAGAAATCGAAACTTGCAAGTTTATGTTTTGTAAGGATTATTAGAAAAATATACATTTTAATTTGAATTTAGAATATAAATATTAGAATTTTAAAACCTCATATTATTATTCACTATTAAACGATATTTAACATGTATTCCTAAATACAGGGTATATCAAGACTGCTACCGAAAACGAAGCCGGGTGGTAGTTTAAGCGACTTCAGACACAATGCAACAGAAAAAGTTGCGAAAAAAAGCGAAATTTCTTTTTTTGTTATTTTTTTCCTATGGTAATATTTGGGTGGTAAATACATTTTTTCGTAAAATAATAGTATGTACCCTTTTACTTATAAATACTCTAAGGTATAAAAGAGTTTAAATTATTATTTTAGCAAAAACTATGGATTTACCACACAAAAATGACGATATTTAAAAAATCATAAAAAATAATTGTCGCGTTTCTATGCAAAACTTTTAATTGCATTGTGTTTGTAGCCACTAAAACTACCACCCGGCTTCGTTTTCGGTAGCAGTCTTGAGATACCCAGTATACACATTTTTCTGATAATCCTTACTAAGCATAAACTTACATGGTGTTTCGATTTTTATAATGTGAAGTTTATTAATACTACTTTTTCTATCGTAACTGTCACTGAAAACGAGCTCTTCTCCCTTCCCACTTAATCCCTGGTCTAATTAATTAATTAATTACTTAAAAATTACGCGGAATGACATTAAAGATAAGTAAAGTAAGCTTAATATGTGGGGGGACATAAGTTCGATGAGTGCACCAACACGACGCACCGCAGTAACACAGTTGTATACTCCGCCGCCTACGCCCGCTCGACGAATAAACATAATATTATATTGAAAATTTACAAATATGAAAATGAAAGGTTTATAAATAGAATTGATTTCTATTAAAGTAAGCCGTCACAGAACTATACAATTACTTGGGTGTCTACACAATGTTTTATTTACTAAAATATGTTTTCTCTGTAATATTATAATACTGTGATAAGTTATAATGAACTGTATCGTGTTTAAATAAATCCCTTCTTCAGTTATAAATTTTATAGAACCGTAAATATTTTCTCAAATAACATATATGCATTTTATTTTTTAACAATATTATTTCCAGACACAATACTGTATCACGGCGAGACGTGGGAGCTAATGGGTCGTCGCTGGGGCAAGATAGAGAAGGACTTCTGTACTAAGAACAAGACGTACGACATTTCGAAGATCCCGGACATATACGACTGCATAAAGTACGACCTGCAACACAACCAGCACACGCTGCAGTTCGACCTGGCGGAGGAGCTCTATATCTACGCCAAGTATCTGGCGGATATCGTTATACCACAGGTAATCTTTGCTTACTTGAGACTTTACATCTTATGTGTTAACGAGCGCAGTGGAATGTTAAGCTTTGCTTTGTAATGCAAGGTGTATTTGATTTAGCTACTGTCCATGAACGGTCATTGCAATAAGAAATGCATAAACTTAAGTATGTGTTGATTGAACTCCTATAAACGGCTGGACTGGTTTTGATAAAATTCTTCAATTGTATATAATATTTTTCTATTTAAGTTTACTTATTAGCTCGAGATAATGCACAGTGAAATACATATTTACAAATTAATTTAACATACTACATGGAATAATACCTGCCATTATTATGCAGATTTATGCTTTTAGAAATCAATAAATGATTATAACAATTATTGATAATTTTCCTTTTTTGCAGGAGTATGGTTTGACAATGCAAGAGAAATTGACCATTGGACAAGGTATTTGCACACCACTGCTGAAGAAGATCCGAGCGGACTTACAGAGAAATATTGAAGAGACTGGTGAAGAGACTGTCAACAGATTGAATCCTAGGTATTTATTTATGTCGCTAATTATTGCCAAAAAGTAAAAGTAATTATATTAAATAAATTTGACGATCCATTTTTTTACGGAAGTTAAAAGCGACAGCAGTATATTAATAGTCTTGTACCAACATGCTTAGACTGAAATAAAACCATGTTTACGAAATAAAATTAATTTTAATATTTTTACTCTTTTTTAATCCAACTTTTATAATTTTAATAATAGTTGTTAAAAGAAGGCAGTTTTCCTAACATCCACTGACCGGATGACTAACACTTCAGTCTGCCACGTGATCACGAAAGCTGCAAAGTAATTGTAACGTCGGGAAGCTTAAAAACTGGCACTCGCGATAAACTCTTACAAAATAGTTTTATTTCAATGTGTAATATTAGTGTAAATATGCTCAGATAGTTTAATATTTGATCTATAAGATGATGTATTTTATTTTATTTTTATGATTACGGCTCATGATTACTGGTGTATGGTAATACTGTGTATATAATTGTTTGAAGATAGATATTGTAAGTAGTACGGTGTGCGTGTGCGCAGGTACAGTCACGGCGTGTCGAGTCCAGGGCGGCACGTGCGCACGCGCCTGTACTTCACCAGCGAGAGCCACGTGCACTCGCTACTCACCGTGCTGCGCTTCGGCGGACTGCTCGATGTAACTACACGCACTACTCAATACACACTACACACACTGCTCACTACACACATTACTCACTACACACACTACTCACTACACACACTGCTCACTACACACATTACTCACTACACACATTACTCACTACACAAACTACTCACTACACACACTATACACACTACTCTCGACTCATACTAAATCCGCAAAAACTGGTCTATCGCAAGACCATCCCCTTGATGGTTCACACACATGATCACACACACCTCAATAACACAGGACGCAAAGTACACATTACCCACTTATAATTTTTAAATCTCAGTTCTATTTTTTATTGTAGTTTAAAATCAAAAGACCAGTATTCAAGTACCCCTTTTTACGAATACAAATACAATGTCTGATAAAATATTGATATAAATACATTGCGCGTTGTGTTGGTAAGATGGTGAAAGACGAGCAGTGGCGGCGCGCAATGGAGTACGTGTCGATGGTGTCGGAGCTCAATTACATGTCGCAGATTGTAGTCATGCTGTACGAGGACCCCACCAAGGACCCCTTCTCCGAGGAAAGGTAAGACGATACTATTTTAACTTCGAACAAAATATTATTATTTATTATATTTATGATAATTCGTAAAAACCCCACAGTAAATACACTGTGAGGTCAGAATGAAAACAAAGTTTTGTGTTGTGAATGTCAGAAACTAGAATGAGATTGGGAAGGTCTCATAATATTCAGAACCAATGGATATTTTATTGATTTTGATCATTCACTGTGTTTGTTTAAAATATCTGGATTGGATTAGGTTATTTACGTCATGTTTGATATTGCTCGAGTAACATTGGAGAGGTATTCTGAAATTCTAAAACTTCTTCTAAGGCGGAAATTATCAAATCTCTGCGTGGAAAAACATATCGCTGTGTAAAAGCAACGCAAGAATGAAAATATGTATATGGACTCACAGCCTGTTGAGCAATAAGTAGCTATATATTTTTTTAAATACAAATATTTGGGTTTTATTGTCATAGAAAAAAAGTTGTAGCATCTGAAAATACCTTTCCAATAACATATCGCTCGTTGTTATTGTCCGGTAGGCTGGGATGCCCCTTCTCGTTTTTAAGTAAAACAAAACTGTTACAAACGCTATAAAGTTGGTTGTATGTTTTCGTGTCAGGTTCCACGTGGAGCTGCACTTCAGTCCCGGCGTGAACTGCTGCGTGCAGAAGAACTTGCCGCCCGGGCCCGGCTTCCGACCGCACAGCCGCAACCACTCCACCACAAATAACTCCGTGAGACACGCACTACATACTTCTCGACTGTCATAAGCGCCATATTGTGCCCTTGATTTAAAATAGGCCCTATTTCAATGACGCTAGGTTGCTTTATTGCTTGAAAGCCAAAAAGCCACAGGATAGCTTTAAAGACAGTCGAGAGGATGTACATTCATACTCATTCTATAACATACATTGTTTTTTTAATATCCTAGACTGTGTCTCACTGTTGGGCAAAGGCTTCCCCTTTGTCACTCCACTTGACCATTTTGGCTCGAATGCATCCAACTCGTCTTTCTGCCGCATTTTAGGTCTTCCACGTTTTCTCCGGTCATTCTCAAGAATCTAGCTTGTAGCCAGCCTGGCCCAAAGGTTTGGATGCATTCGAGTCACGTGCCCCGCCCAGTTCCACTTCAATGAGGCCGCCATACATACATACATAAACTAAATAAATAATAGCCAACAGTCACATACATAGTCCTGACCCCACACTAAGACCGAGTCTTGTGTCGTGGGTATCAGGAACTACGAAATTCTTTTTGGTCTCACAGACACCCAGACCCGAAAGAAATATTTGTGGATCGCACAAACATTTCTCTCAGTGCGAAGATGGAACCACGGCCTTTCGTTTCACAGGCAGCGTCGAACCACCTGCGCCACGGAGGCTGTCCGGCATCAATATTTGTAAAAAGTTAATTTAAAATGTGCTGCTTAATATATTTGGGTATTTTGTGTATCTTCTCTCATTACCATAATAAGGCCAGCTGACAAGTAACATGAAACAATATACAGCCGAATTTACGACATTGAATCAATTTAACACACATAATATAATTACATTAACGAACGTACTATAATATGTAAATTAATATAAAATGTTTTCAAGTATCACTCACATAATTGTCGTTACTGCAGAGCTCGTCAGATGAAGTCAAATGCATAGAAGAGGAAGGTGAAGAAGACAATATGGCAAGCCAAGAGACTTTACAACCGGTAAGTCAGACAAATAAATTTGTTATAAAGAATTGCTTTATTATACAATAATGCACTATTTTACGTAAATTGTTATAATTTTTTGTATCGCCGTTTTCAGGACACACCCGATGAAGGTGACAATACATTTTCACCAAAGAAAACGACAATGACGAAAATAAAACCATCTGATCCAATACCTATATGGTAAGTAAATTTTTATTGACATGTTTATTTCTATCCCGCACTCACACCCACCACTGCATCTCCTGTAAGCCAGTGGCACGCAATGTAATAATGACACCGAGCATTGAAGCTCGGCGAGTCTCCGGGAATGTCTAACTTGTCTTTAACCTGCAATGTTAGAAACCTCAGAGAGTCAAATTAATAGGAGTTGGAAATAAATTATTGTCCATTTCCCTCCATGCAAAGCGGGTGACAAAGCAATGAACTAAAGAGGTAAATAACCTCGCAAAAAGACTGACAGCCAGAGAAGCCAGCTACAAAGCACCACGGGTCAAATGACTTATCGTACACCATATGTGTTAAGACTATGAGTGTGAAGCGATGGTAACGGGTATTTTATGACTCTCGTCAGTAACCTGCACTACACGGTGAGCGGGCACGAGGCGTCGACGCTGGCGGCGCGGCTCAACGCCGAGCTGCGAGCGCGCGGCAACGCGGACGCGCACGCAGTCGAACATACGCAGGTACGTACTGCACACTAACTCACACGTTCACCTTATTCACTGATTATTTATGTCAATTACTGGTTACTATGGAGTTGCTTTTATCACTACTTTCAAAGTGTAGAGTATTTGTGATAATATAAAGTTATAAATACTAGCAGTAAACGCTTCTAGCAAGTAGCAACGCATACGTTTTTAAACGCTTCAATTACTTTACCTTGGTCGGTCAATTTAACAAATGACTGTTTTATTTGCTTTGAAAAGTTTGAAAAATTTTGAAATGTGGAAAATCTGAATACCAGTTTCCAGACTTCATTACGCGATATGTTTAGCTTTGTACCATTAACACTAGTAATAAGGTATTGAGTTGGAATGGCACTCTACGGTTGCAGTCGGACGAGGCGTGTCCCAAGGAGGCGGAGGAAGCTCCGCCCCGCGCGCGCTCCTACGACCAGCAGAAACAGGCGCACGACAACGGTACGAACACACACACTCTCATAATCACTATGCTGTGTGTGATACACATCTGGTATGAAATTATCACCACGATTTGAAAAATAATACTAATAACCCTGTACAGTATGGACTAATCATTATGTTGAGTGATGTCTTACTTTAAAGGTAACTAAACTTACCTGTTCCAGGATTAAACAGTAGTAATAATGTTAGTTGACTAAACCTGCAAAACATACAGATTAATAATAAAATATGATAAAGAATTTATAAAAATATCAATTAAACTTGTCTCCAATAATATAAATCAAAATTAATCACAAGAGGGTGTTCCTAATATTCTTTTTCAACTTTTATTTATTTTTGTATTCTGTCAGTACTCAACTTTGATTAGGTCTTCAGAATTTATTTTCATCACGCGATTTTTAGACATTAATTAATTTGCCTGAATTTGCTTAGATTCCATTATAATAAATCTTTAGGTGCGTTTAACTCTGTCACGAAAATAAAAACCTTTAAAAATTTGCATACAATCTCATCAATTTGTATTTCTGGCAATACTCAAATTTTGTCATTCTAAATGAATACATCTGTCAAGAAAATAAAGAAGAATTCTTAAAAATAAATATATTTTTATTTAGTCGAATAATAATGATATGGATATGACTTACACATGACAGGGTGATATGAAGGTTTTTATTTCCGTGGCACCAGTGTGTGTAGATATTGAATGGTGTGTGTGTGTGTGTGTGTGTGTGTGTGTGTGTGTGTGTGTGTGTAAGAGCGTATAGTAGTAGTGGAGTTGCAATGTGGTGTGTGTATGGCGGCGCCAGAGCCGGCGGAGTGCGGGCCGCGCGCCTGTCTGCGCTACCACAAGGACTCGCTGCTGCAAGGAACAGGTAACAAACATACAGACAAAAACACTTCATATCATTGTGTTGACTTTAAAATGTACACACGATAAGCTGTGGGTACATTGCTTGCCTAGAGTCACATTCAACTTCTTAAACTAGCGTTAAAAATACCATAATGTAGACATCAATGTCTACTTATATATTAACATGTCAAATATATTATGTACAAGTCATTAAGGCAATATTTTAGTACATGTTGTAAAATACATTGAATTCTCCTTTTATTTATGAAATATGAACTTTAAATAGTTTTCAAGTTGAATTATTTTCCAAGTTTCGTTTTCACTTGTAAAAAAATATTAAGAAAGATAATAATAAAATAAATTGCTTTAAAAAATATATATTGTACAACATTATAAATGTGAGGGTTTCGGAAACGGTGTGGTGAATCATCGTCAATTGATCACGCATATCATAGCGTTCTTAGATTATATACTCGTCTAGATGACGCATCACTACCAAATTTGGTAGACTCGCTTCTCACGTACGTCAGTGTCATTTGAACTACATATGGATAACGTGCTCCCGAAAAATAATTAATTATGCCGGTTTGTGCTGTCGAATTGTATCGCAATTATGTGGAAAAACTGTATAATAATACCAATATCACTTTCTATTGAACATTATTGTTAAACCACTATTATTTGAAGAAAACATGAACTTTTAATTCATTATTTTGAAGATGAGTTTCATTGGCCAGTGTTGTCAATTTATTACTAGGAAGATTTGTTGAAACTATGGGAGATGAAACACAAATATCATTACATCATATTTCGATCAGAAGAACAACAAGAAGAATAGCATTATTTATTTAATGAGTAAATAATAACTTACCTACACAATATGAATGAAACCCATGACGTCATGCACTTTATAGTAATTTTGTTAATTCTTTCTAATATTTTTTAGACTTCCTATGGATTCCGTACTAGCAAATTGCTGGAGAGACATTACACAGCGGAAACAAAAAGAAGACCATTCGTAGCCTCACAAGAGTTCAGTCATGTGTTCCGAACATTTTACTAATGATGATTTATATTTTACATAAATACAGAAATCAGATAACAGCCCAGGCAATAAATTCAAAGAGTTAATTCTATTCGGAAACAAACACTAGGAGATGGGTTTAGATCTTTATTGTTGTTACTAAAATGCGTTATAAACATAATTAATAGTATGATTAGTTTAAATAAATAAAAAAATATTTTAATTAACCTGTTTTGTTTATCAAATAATGGGGAAAAGTTAAGTTAATAATCTGGAGTAGGCATCCCTAAACACACACACCTTGACAGTTGGATTACAATAATTACACGACCGGTACTCACACATCAAAGAAAGTGAGGACAGTTTTAGCGCATCGTTTATTGGCATTGCTCAATCTAGACGAGTATATAATCTAAGCATAGCGTTATTCCAGAGCAATTCGAGACATACAAATCTACCGACAAAGGTAAGCGGCGCATGCTTGCATGAGTCGTGTCTGACGGAGATGTGCGACGCAACTGAAGTGTATGGTGTGGTCTGTACGTGTTAGTTGGCCACGTGACACGTCATTACGTTGGAGACATGCAACATGGTCTGGTGGCGGTGTCGCGCGTACATGTTCCATGTGTTTCCTGTGACGTGTGTGCAGTTTATTTGACTTTTTCTTTGGAGTTGTAGAGATGCGCTGTCCGCGACGGCGCCGGTGTTGTTGAGCTCATTCTGGCCGGCGATCTTGTGTGTGTTTGCGTTGCATTGTCGCGCCTCATGCGTGTCGTGTGTGCGTTTGACTATTGTTTGCCGCGTGCATGTCATCACTACGAATTAACCTAACTTTTATTAACTTATTTATATTTAAGGTCAATGTAAACGTAATTTTTCGGTCTCAACTTTCTCCTTCTACCACATACATTCGAGAATGCATGTGGAAGTTGGAGTAACCGGGGACTTGAAGAGTTACGTTTTCTTAGAGGCGTGAGACACTGGTCAAACAGCCGCACAGTCGAGCCACGGGGTACTTTTCATACTGCGATGTCGAACGCGATCTTTACACCTCGATCTTATCATCATACGAGCACGCTTCGACGCACAGTATCTATTTATCTATCTATTTTTAATATTGTTTTAATTGTCTTTCTTTCTTTATATTAATTTATTTTTGTTTCTATCACCCTGTGTCCTAACACTCGCTCGCACTTCACGTAACCGCCCCGTGCCGTCCCGCTGTCGCGTCGTTCGTAACCCCCCCGCGGCGGGCACAGACCGCCCCGCGTCACCCGCCGCCCCCGCGCCCCCCGCCCTCCCCGCACTCACCCTCACGGCGCCGTCCGACTCCGTCTCGAGCCCGAGCCCGAGCGACGAGCCGATGACCCCCCTCATTAACGTGGACGGCGTCGAGTCCTCCACTAACGAGCTGCCGCTGTCCGCCATCACGTTCGGGAGCCGCGGCGCCTCTTGGCGCATGATCCCTTCCGCCTCCTCCTCCAACGGTGAGTGTATCTCGCATGGCGCTCGCGACCCCAAGCGCAGCCGAGTGACCGCGTATTATGTGCAGCGGCGCTGGAGGGGTTCGGCGGCGTGCCCGCCATTCGGCCGTTGGAGACGCTGCACAACGCGCTGTCGCTGCGGCAACTGGACGCGTTCCTGGAGCGCGTGACGGCCGCGCCCGTGCTGCTGCCGCGCGCGCCGCCCGCCTCGCCCGCCTCCGCCTCCACCGCGTCCGCCGCCTCCGCCGCGCACAAGCAGCCCTCGCCCACCAACAGTGAGTGCCGCATCGCTCCCACGCACGCAGTCCTCGTCACGATGTAGTAACGCATGGTCGTGTCGGCAGGCGTGGGGTGGAGCGGTCCGTCGTCGCTGATGTCGTCGTCGGGCGAGCTGCCGAGCGGGCTGTCGTCGGCGGGGCCGTCGTCGCCCAACTCCAACTACGCGTCCAACTCGGAGCACAAGAACTCTTCGGAGAGGTATGCCGCGCCGCGCCGCGCCCGCCACCGACTGCGCCCGGTTTAGCGTTAGACATAGACTTGTGACTAGCTTGAATGTGTCTTCCGAGCTCTCTAATAGACTGTCGTAAGCGTGATTCTTCTTTTTCAGTAAACGTTCTACAGTTTGGTCTACTCATTCAGCCGATTTTGTGGAAAGCCGACAGACACTTGTCACTAGAATTGCTAATGTTGCTTGGTTTTAAGTTTTACGTTTTTATTTGTTGGTCACTGATATAAATATTTTGGCACACTAATACTATTGGGCGTAACCGTTCTCTATCTATTTCATTGAAGATGTGTCTTCACGTTTCGAGCTCATCGGGAATACACATTATATTAGGTATATGTTTATACATTTTATCATGCTTGTTTCACTACGAAGCTCTCTCTGCGGAAATGTTTCAGTCACGAACGTTCAATACGAGTTTTTGTTTTCATTTGATTATTTTTTTTTACATTGAAAAAAAAAATGAATGAGCCATTTCCGTGTAAATGTGGGGTTGTTATGATGTAACGGCTGGCCGACGGCTGGTACACTGAAACGTTATGGATTCCAGTAGCAATTGGAGTAAAAATGTGCCAAGCAAGCTCCCTCAGTGGGACGGCGAGGCGGCGACCTTGTGCGCGTTGGACTCGAGCCTGCACCCATTCATGCCGCACTCCAACCGACCAGGTACTCCGAACACTACCACGCACTACACTACCGGCACCGGAACCGACTCTATACCCATAAGCGTACTATATTATGCTCCCCACACTCAAATATACTTATTTATTTTCTAAATTGCCTTTGTATATATGTACATTTGATTTTTTACCAAGAGCACGAGGTACATTCTATGTATTCAAAATTATTTATATATTTTTGTGATTAAACACGAGCACCATTTTATTAAGTGTGATCTGCGTGAATATTATTGACCTAAGGGCTAATGAGTTATTCACTCATTTCACAATTATATTGTTGTACACTTATGGACATCGAGTGCTAAATTAATTTAAAAAAAAATGTAATAATAACGTTGCACAATATCGTCGCTTGTCGAGACAGAAATTAATATAGAGATACGTTATCAAGAAACAGTTAAAAGCGTTAGTAATGCATATGCTACATCGCACTCGTTTCCACTAACTTTTGCATGCATGCATGAGGAGCACGCGCTGTGACTTTCTTTGCATGTTAATACAAAACGAAGCAATATTCCACGTGCAGCATGAAATCACTGTAAATATACATCGCCTAAATGATATCACAAAAAGTATCTTAGCTACGTTACAATAAATGTATGAAGTGCATTAAACAACTAACACAAGACCGTGGTTCTGTTAGGCCGGACTATAATGTCGATGTGAATATTGTGAGGTAGTGAATTGTTTTCAGGTTCGTCTATTAGCGGCGACGTGACGCCGGTGTCCATCGCCTCAGAGCTGGAGTTCAACAGCAACGAGGCCACAGCAGGATCTATCACAGATCATGATCTACTGGTACTGGATTATAAACTAGTAGTTATACGCATCACGAATGTGCCATTTCATTTCAACGATAGGATATTTAACTGTGATCGATGTATTATTATTTTGCAAACACAAATGTCGTTAATATGTTAAAAATCTATAATGAAGTATTAACGTAGCCCATAACATGGGGCAAATATTCATATTTGAATTAGAGTGCGAGTGTGATGGGAATATCTTACACGCGACACACTTTAATGCATGTTAGGCCTAGTGACGTCCCTTTTTTTGTTTTCCACCTGTTTTCTTTTGCTCCTACTATAAAATTTAAAACGTTTCTAACTTCTTTAATTCTGAATGGATTAAAAACTTTGTTTGCATGTATACCTTTTGATAAATTTAATAAAAAAGTGGAGTCAAATACATTATCGATGCAATAATTTATTTATCAACAGAGCGCCGAAGGTGAAGATGATGAAGAAACACTCTCCGTTGATGCGTGCGGCTCTCCAATGAGAATCATCAAGAACGACCTGAGCCCGCAGACATATAGTGGAATTTCAACTCTGAGGCCCGACAACTGTCAACCGTCAACAAGCAAAATCTCCGCAGACTTCTTTGGACTCAACCTGCAACAGACTAAAGAGAGCTTTTATAAAGATATACCGTCGAGTAGTAAAAACTTTAACGTAGACAACGACATATTACATAAGTGTTCTAAAGGAGAATCTCCGTGTCTGTCCAATTTAGATTCTTTGAGTTTACAAAACAAAGATGTTAGTAAAAGTAAACATAGAAAAAATGAAATTCTAAACAACGGTAGTAGACGATATAGTGATAGTAGTGCACAAAAGAGTAATTTGGTTGCACAAACAGTGGCCGGCAGTCGGTTCACGACGACGCTAGTGTCCGAGGATTCGCTGAGGCCGAGCACGTCCGCCAACAACAACCTGCAGCTCGCCGACGCGCTGCCCGCCCTCACCAAGGCCAAGAGCACCAACGTCAAGCCCGGCTTCAAAATAACTGACGGTCTATAACATTATAGGATACATTATAGGGGTTCACCTAATACGAATGCTGCCAGTGTTTTTGCAATTTTTTAACAAATTACTGATCGTTTTTTAAATACTTTTTGTGTGATACTAAAGATAATTATCATTATAATGTTATTACGTGTTTTCACTGTAGACTCAATTGTGTTGCTTTACATGTTTAATGAAATATTTACATAAAAAACATTAAATACTTGGGAATATATTATTATCCATATAATTTAAGGTAATGATTACAATGGCTGTGATGACTATATAGTTACAACTTCTCCCAATTGTACATTACTCCTCTATACAGGGTATATCAAGACTACTACCGAAAACGAAGCCGTGTGGTTGTTTAAGCGACTTCAGACATAATGCAATAGAAAATGTTGCAAAAAAAAAGCGACAATTTTTTGTTGTAATTTTTTTCCTTAGGCCATATTTGGGTGGTAAATATATTTTTTTCCTAAAACAATAGTGTATACGCTTTTATTTATAAATACTCGTAAGGTATAAAACAGTTTAAATTATTATTTTAGCAAAAACTATGGATTTACCACCCAAAAATGACAATATTTAAAAAAATATTTGAAAATATTTGATTATCTTAATATATTGAATATTGTTTAATATATTGTGTACTGACACAAAAAGGTTTGTACTTTTCTAAAGCTTAGTGTGTAAATTAAAATCCATTACACAGCCACACAAAAAATATTCACTCTGTTCCATAGCCTAGATTTCTCATGTTTTTGACATTATAGGTACATGCTGCATCTAAAGGAGAGCTGGATTTGAGGCATCAGAATTTATAGACCTAGGGATATGTCGGAAGTTTTAATAAAGAAGATGCAGTGGGATTAATTTTCGCTCTACAGTTTTGAACTTGGCAACTCGTACACAAATGATAGGTCTAGTCTTTCGAACACGTTTTTATAGCTGTGGATTTATTCAGCAATTAAGAAACATTTTAATCACTATTTTCACTGATCCAAATCATTTATATCCAAAGACAAACTGAATACTATTTTATCATCAACCACTTTGATCACTTAAAAGTCTGCTCAAAACAATCAGCCTGAGTCAGGGTAGGAATTGTTTCTGTATAGTACAGCTCTATATTAGCTATCGCAATTATATAATGGCATAGTAGACACCATAATATCTACAATAAAATACAATATTCATAAAAAAAAACATTTATTCAAATAACATAACTTGTTTTGAGCATTCTACTTAATCAACAGAAGCATTGTTATCAAATGTGGAGTGCTTACTCTTGCCAATGCAGTATGTGCATAAATGGATTCACATCAAATGCTTTACTAATAAATGTTATCTAGAATATAAATAAAACTCTTTTATTTAAAACAATACATGGATGAAAGTTTAATAATCCTGCCACATAATAAAATCGAGATCAATATGTTGACATTTTAAATCTAGGTAGCGATTTTGTTAATTTCATTGTCTATGCAAAACAGCCAATTACTTGAACTACAATACATTAAAGGGGAATTATAAGCCCTTATATTTACTAGCAAGTAAATACGATAATGAAATTAATTCAAAACCATTTACATTTTAAAATACTATAGTTTGCAAACTTTATAGATACTGTAAAACAAATTGAATCACTTTGAAGACCAATCTGGTTTTATTATAAATTATTTTACAGATCTTTTCGAAGTGTCCATCCATGGAAGCTAGAATACTAAGCTACCAACAAACAAGCCATAAATTTGAATGGAGACTTAAGGCCTTCTTCCACTTTAATATCACACATTATATTAATTTAAAGCTCATAAGAAATAAGCTAAGCTAAGTTTATACATTATGACCAGACCAACAACAAAAAATACATAAAGTGCATTAGTCAGATTTGATGAATGACATTTTTGGTGCCATGTTAATCATGGAGAGGAAGGTGTTGAAGATCCCTCGGTGCTGGATCCCAGGCCAGAGGAGCATCACAGTGGACAGGATGTACAGCAGGAATATGTTGTTGATAGATGATGCAATCCATGCCATTGTACATAACATGCTGATGGAGATTATGTAGTACTGGAAACAAAAAATATTCATACAAAACTAAAGTATTAAAATTGCAGACAAAGGCAAAATTAACAATACATTAATTTTGATAAACATTTCCACTGTGTTAATTGTAATAAAGGATAATTCATCTACTCCCAACATCTTCATTCAGATTGGAATTAAAACAATAACATTTAAATTTTACCTTATATTTATGCAAATTATAAATATAAATTTAAGACTAACTCACCATGAAAGGACTTGACTCCCTCAGTGCATAAAAGGAGCTTATCTTGAATAAGATTCTGTTGTAATAGATGACAATATTTTTGCAAATTTCTTCAAACATCTTCTCCTGTTGTCCTGTCCAAGAGCTGGGACCGTACAAGGAGTTGCATATCACAGGAACAATGAAATCTATGAAATTCAATATCAGGCCCATAATGGCGAACGACGCGAGGGTATTCAAGTCCAGCAACCATATGAGGAGATAGAACACAGATAAAGCTCCGACTATGGCACAAGGATGCCATTGTTGCTCCCACAAAATTACCGACTTGAGTGGTAGTAGTGCCACACGCCATCCTTCCAATAATCTCTTCACTTTTTTAATTTGTTGTTCCTGTAAGCATAAAACAATTATATTAAGACTACCCACGACGTTACAAATCCACGCAATTTCTTGAAAATACATACAATAAATAATGCCTGTGCTGAAAAGCCCTTTCATTCGTTTTCTTATTAAAGGAAACACAGACCAAGTAAGATAAAGAAAAAAAGCAGAAACTAACCTGATCCTGGGGTGTATTATGTTCAACCATAATGTATTAATTGAATTAAAACTACACTTTTCCAACTTACTGGACACTACGAATAGTTTTATCGAATTCAACAGCCGAAAAACGACTAGACGCATTCAAAACAATGAAATCGATGAAAATATAATGTCGTTAAATATAAAAGTCTCCTACATCAAATTCGGTCCCTCTTACACCCTTCAATAAGGCCACAGTCGGTGTAATTTTCCTTCAAAATCGATGTCCGACTCTATCGGGTCGGGCTATACTCGTCATTATAGTTACTTTATTTAAATTAGATGTCGTTAGTAGTACAAAATCAATGCCACTTTCCTGCATGCAGGGTAGTCTGATTTCGAACTAGAGTTGTCAACTTTTCTTTTTACAAGCTAAAACTGTAATCTTCTCTATATCACCCTTTACAGCAGTATTATTAAAATAATTTATTGAACAACTGTATTTTATTTTAAGAAAATCAATAATCATCTTTTAGCAACAAGGAATATTACCAAAATGCAAGTAACAAAACCAATGTCACCGAGATGATCACTAGATTCGATTAAAAAAACACAAGACAAACAGAAAATTAAAATTATTTTGCTCAAAACAACCCTCGTGCAATATATGTTTTGGTGAAGGTTTTAATTTATATTTTGAGTAAGTAGTGTTTACAACACATCCTTTTCAAAATAAAAACTACACGGATAATATAATGAATCATGTATTAGTCAAGTATTAAAAAGATGAAAGTAAAGAAAAACATGAATGCTTTTTATACAAGCTTATACTTTTACTCAAAGCAATATTATTAACTATAATCTTTTGAAATATCTTTTGCCAGGAGTCTTCGCCTTGTCGTGAGTGAGCGTCTGAAAAAAGAAAAATGTGTCATAGATACATAAATAAATTCAATTCAATAAATTCAAAAAGTTCAATTTTGCACATGTGATTATAACCTTAATGTCAAATAGTTATCTACAAATTAGAATAATATTAATATATAATTTACAATTTACATAATTAAAGAACATTTATTGGAATAATATTAATTTTTCATAGTTCACTTATTGATTGTTTTTGACGAAGTAAAAAATCTTTTGTTGCAAGTTGAAATATTCCTAACAAAATAACTTCACACATAAATAAAAACAATAGCTCTATATTAATCATCATCATTTTGAATTTTAGGCACAGGTAGTCCACTGCTAGGCTTACATAGGTAACAAAGATCGTCCAAGGATACATTTAATACATCTAGATATTTCTTGCAACCTAAGTACAAACCACATACATAATAACTCTAAGATAATAACTTACGGACTCGAAATCTATGAAAAATATTAATAATTGTTAATGTTACTTACAACTACACATTCGTCGTCGGTAAATAAATAGTGTCTGCTACAACTCTCGTTGGTGTCTGGTATTATAGACTTTGTTTCCATTTCATTGTCGTTTATAAACGTAGTAGTACTCTAAAAAAATATAGCAAATTATCGATACAAATAAAATGTTGCCCTATCCTGCAGTCAAATTGTTTGTAGTTTTGCAGGACATTTTATTAAGTTTTTCTTGACTTTTTCATCCTATTGCTATAAAAAAGAAAGAAATAATAAAACATATAAATACACCTTTATTTCGTGGCAATTAATTTAACACACATGCGTGATGCAGTGATCTGTGATCAAATAATCATATGTGCTGTTTACACTTATATGACGCATCACGCAATACAAGCATTATTGATGTAATGCGTATGCGCTGATAGCATTGTAAACTCGAGAGATATTCAAAATGTAGACATATCTAAAGATCGTAATAAAAATCTTACTTTTATGGTTTTGGTCGGCATATGCTCTTCAAATTCTACACCAATTTTGAACGAACTTTCCAATGTTCTCATTAAAGACGTATTCTTAATAGTCATCGTTTCCTGGTCGTAGGCTATTTCCATTAGCGGTGAAGACATAGCGATCATTTTGCGACCAATATAAGGCACGCCTATAGGAGATAAAATGTAATTATTATTTATTAAACTGTTGTTTTTCATCCAAACCTATCAAAGTTACGATTAATGAAACTTACCTACAGCTCGGAAGTATTCATCAATATTTTCATTTTTGTAATGTTGATATTTTCCAGCAATAGGTGCCATTTTTAAAGCAATAAAAAATAGAATTGTGACTACTAAGAGGCAATATGCTATATTCTTGTATGTGTCAGAGTAACCTTTGTTTATGAATGTTCAGAATTGTATGTTGATAGATAATGTAAATGTCAAACATGTGCAAAAACTTTATTCAGTAAATCTACATTTGAAGATAACTATCTAATCTGGGATGATAAATAGATTTATCTGGCATATTAGCAAATTCTGATGAAATAGGTTACTGAATGTAGAGTAATATATACATACATATGTATTAATAACATTGTCCTGCTTGCAGGATGATTATGGTATATGCAGGAATAAGTAAAAAATCCTATACATAGAAAAATAGTTCTATAATTGTCACAATGCACTCAAAGGAAATTATTTCATTAAAAAAATACAAGTAACAAATACAAGTATAAAAAAATATAAATTAAATAAATGTTTCACTTATAACATTTAAAAAGTATAAATATAAGTACTAGATTAGTTCATAAATGCGATATCAATTAAATTGATATAAAGTAATGTAATTACATAGTTCAATTATTATTAAGTCTCCTCTTTCGTGTGATGATGTTTCCACTTATTATTGAACCCTGCGATAATAACGTTTACCAGGCACAGCTTTGTCATGAGTGAGGGTCTAAAATCAAAACACAATTAAATTAGTAGAATAACTATCAGAATACAATAAAATGTCGTAAAAGTTAGGAAAATTAAATATTGTCATTACTCTTATCCAACACTTATTAAGGCCAAACATAATATTAATTTGTGCACCAAGAGATTTTGTGACAACTTTGTAGATGGAAAACATACCAAATGAGATATCTAAGAATCACATCCCAACCAGATTACATGGGTATACAATGGATATCATATTATTTCACAACATTAATCAGGCTACACAGTTAATATAAATATACAAAGAAGGAATAATAATAGTTTGATTCTAAGTTTTTCTTAGTTTAATAAGTAATTATGCTATGAAATAATTCTGTTAACACAGCATGATAAAAAAATCAATACATTTGTTGTCTCATAAAATATACATATACTTTGTATGCATATAAATGTATTAAGTTAATATTTTATACATACCACAATACACTCATCATCCGTAAAAAGATAATGGCGTCCACATTTTTCTCCACTATCAGCTATGGTAGATTTAGTCTCAATCTCATTATCATTCAAAATAGTTGTAACACACTGAAAAATTTAAATGAACATGTGTAAAAACATTTCAGAATGTATTTTTAAAGCTATGAATGGTCTTATTATTCAATTCACTTATTATATATAATATTGAATACAATTCAAGTTGCTTTTTTTAACTTACTTTGAGGGTATTGTTTGGCATCTTTTCTTCATACTCTTCTCCGAGTTTGAATGTGTATTCCACAGTCCTCATCAAGGAAGAGTTTTTGATAGTCATAGTTTCACCTTCCAGAGATATTTCCATTAATGGTGAAGACATGGCCATCATTTTGCGACCCATAAATGGCACACCTAAAGCAAAAAAAAACTTGCATTACACAATTATAATTGGTAGCCTACTACAATATACTTGATTTATTTGTTTCAGTCCCCTAAACCTAGCTAAGCCGAAGCTAAGTGCAATAGAGGAATGCAATGAATCAACCATAGCACAGAAGCCATGATTTTGATAGAGACATAACATTATTTTATTGTTCAATATTATGTAGGATTCATCAGACCAACATACACATTTAAATAAACATGATGTTATATTCTTCATACCTACCAACAGATTAGTTTATAGTAATCAACATACCTACAACCGAGTGAACTAACTTGAATGAATATAATTTGAAAAATTCTTAAAGTTACCATGTCTAGTTAGACATCTGGAGTAAAAAGATGGCCAAGATTTTTATAAGCAACAACAGAAAAAAAGGTAAGTACATACCCACTGCAGTGAAATATTCATCTATATTTTCATTCTTGTAGTGTTGGTACTTTCCTACAATTAATGGCATTTTTCGTTTCTTATAATACTCAAGAGACCTGTTAAAGGAGATTAACAATATATTACTTGCAATAATTCATTAACCACTACTGTCTAATTTCCTATTATCTTATCAGAAACGTATTATCAATCACGTACCGGTGCGAATCGATAATCACTATCCAAGATAATATTTTAGCGAACAATTACATTTGAATATAAGCGAAATCTTTTAAGTACTTTGGATAATTTAAATCATTCAATTCTAAAGATTTGGGCAGTGAATCGACATATCAATGCGATAAACGAAAACGAACGAACCACAAACCAATCAAGGCTTATTACAGTTCGCCAATTCATTGCAGAATTAAGACTAATTTATTGCTTCGCTAAAGGCTCATCAGATATGGTTTTATACGTAAAACAAGATATTATTTTATAGATGACTATTAATTATTGTAATATGAGACAAAACTAGCAATTTATATTACAATTTAAATTAGCACCTTGATATTCTATACTTTATTAACACAATATTTAACCTTTTAATAAATATTGAAAGGTGAATTAAAACACTGTTTCATATAACTAGTAATTATATTTGATAAATTAGTACCTACTAAGTAATCTGCGGATAAAATAATTATCCAAAATTTTTAAATTAAAAACAAACAACCACACAAACAACCAGCGAGAGCGACCACAGATTAAGCCATAATGTTTGATAATGTTGCTAATGTCAAAATCAGTAATAATTAATCCTCAAATATAAACTTCCTCCAGTCAACTGTGGTAACTTTATCCCCTTATTTAGATGAACGTTTATAAACACAAGTATTGTTTAAAAGCTTCATTTTCTTCCGCCAATTATTGTTATAATGATAGCTAATTTAAATAATTAGTTTATATCTTAACAATATGCTCTAACTTTCCTCGAACACCAATTACATCCTCAAACTCTTTAAAAGATTTTTTTAAGCATGACTATTCTGCTGCTACATAACTCCCATAGCAGGGCACGGGCCTCATCTGTTATTTAGAGTGGTTAGGATAAACAAACTATGGAAAGGTTGCAACATCACGAGGAAAACAAAAGTAAAACTTGTCAATTCTCTAGTCTTCTCCCTATTCAACTATGGATCGGAAACATGGAGCTTGAAGAAAGCCGATCGAGAGCGCATAGATGCTTTCGAGAAAAAACTCAAGATTCCGTGGATTGCTTTCCGCTCCAACGTGTCCATTCTATTCGATCTCCAAGTCAAAACCCAGCTCTCTACTATCTGCTTGCACCGAGTGCTGGAGTTTTTTGGTCATATAGTCAGAAAGGACGGAGATAACCTGGACCAACTGATAGTTGCAGGCAAAGTTGGGGCATGTTAGAGCATATAGTTGCTATTGGACTGTATGTATCCTCATGTCAGTGTGTAAGACAGGCTGGAAGGTATTTTTGAATGTAGATTCAAAAATAAAATTAACCTTCGAATGTGTGAAAAATATTTGGGACGTCTGTCGTTGTTCAAAGTTGTTATTGTAAACACACAAGTTTACATAATATGTCTTAAACATCAAATATTTTTCACATATATTATTTTTGCTAAGTTCTTATTGTGTTGTGATTAAAGTTTATACCTAATGTATGTATAACATTAAACGCTTGCTATGGCTGAACTTTGCTGAGTATTCATTTCACTAAACATGTGAGAAAGAGTTCTCACAAGAAGGTCAAAGAAGAGACCAGATATTAGTGATCTAATAGAACGGATATATAAAACCTACAATAGGGCAAACGTCCGAGAGGCCGATGTCTGATCAGATGGTCGGACCAAATCAGCTCGACCCTTACCAATCTTCCACCAATCTTCACGCTGTGCTCCATTATGCCAAAGGTAGGAAATGGTAGCGCAGCATAGTCGAATCACAGATTACTTCATGTTCAAGGGATCACGACCCTCAGCAATGAGGAAAACGACGCGAGGATTAGGAGACTAGATATATTCTGCGCCGTGCCGGCTTAATGCCGGCTAGCGTTTTTATACTAAGTACCTAATAAAGCAACTACTCATATTATGTACAATATTATGTACTTTTTAGTTTTGGTTTAAACCCATTACTAAGCTATCTTTTTGTAATAAGGCGGAATGTATTTTCTTATTTTTTATTTATTTAAAATCCCTCAATTTTATTATTACAATAACTTTATTTATTGAGTTAGGTATTTACACAGATCACTCCCAATAGATACCTAATGCAAGGCAGCGGTTGCGCGCCACACATATAAGCTATCAGAAATATATAAACCGATGCCAAATGTCGCGTCATCAGTGTCGTCCACGTAGTGGACCCGCACATGTCGTCGCACGTTGGCGAAAATTGCATTTTGGGAACATAATATTACAGTTAAAAATGATTTGTTCAATAAAATGGTGTGCAAAAAACTCAAAAAAATCAAGTATCTAAAAAAACGCAATAAGTTTTCATCGATAACTAATATTCTTTAAATTAATTTGGTCCCGAGCGAGCTCAATTTATACTGGTTAATGTATCAATGTCAAACAGTTGAGTTCGGATGGAGAGTCAGCCGTCTCTTTTTCGCATAGCAATAACCGTAATAAGCCATCTTTTTTTGGCGAAATCACGCGTTCTTCTAGTGTTTGACGCATGTTTATAATATAATTCCCAGAAATATCGATATTTTAAAACAATAAAGTAAATTAATTTTATTAAATGACAATGTCACAAAATATATAACGATTTAAATAAAAATTGTAAATTACCATAATTACGTTATTTTATGTAATTTGAAATAGTTAAATTTGTTAACAAGGTACTTTTACAATATTTTTTATTTATTTTTATCTTTGGCGTAATTAAATTTCCTTTTTTTCTTCTAGTTGTATACGTTTTCAAATATAATGGGAGGGTATTTATCATAAGTTTTAGTATACTAAGTTTATTGAGAATCAGTAGCACAAGCTATACAGATACACAGATACACAACACTTTATTGAACACCACATAACATAAAATAACAAAAAAAATAATAATAATAGAAAAACTTACAAATAGTGAACAACTGGCGGTCTTATCGCTAATAGCGATCTCTTCCAGACAACCATAAGCTATTGCACTAATTTTAACATCCATCATCATCATCATATCAGCCACAGGAAGTCCACTGCTGAACATAGGCCTCCCCCAATGATCTCCACAATGACCTGTTGGAAGCGGCCTGCATCCTGCGACTTCCTGCGACCTTACTCAGATCGTCCGTCCACCTTGTAGGCGGGCGTCCGACACTTCGCTTGCCTGAACGTGGCCTCCACTCGAGAACCTTTCGGCCCCAACGGCCATCGGTTCTACGAGCTATGTGCCCGGCCCACTGCCACTTCAACTTGCCAATCCTATGGGCTATGTCGGTAACCTTGGTTCTCCTACGGATCTCCTCATTTCTGATTCGATCTCGTAGGGAAAAAATTTTAACATACGTTGAAATTTTAAAATTTTAACATACGTTGTATATATCGTCTCAAAAACATTCATAGTTCGTCAAATGGGTTTCATCGTCACTTGTCGACATTACATTTACCTACTACAGCCGCCGTCAGAGTTCAAGAAACGGAATAAGTTATTGTAGCCCTTTAGGGTGTGAGGTTTAGTTATTTACTATTTCATATTTTTATCTGATCTTTTATACCTATCAACACTTAATTTGGGTATTTCGCCATTATGGTATACAAAAATACACGGTGAATAATAGAAATAAAACCGTTACATACTAAAGTATAAATCTTAATCCTATTTTATTCGTAGTTAGCGGTTGCCGGTTTGTATAATTTATCAGATCAGGCCGGTGAAAAAATATTATCAAACATTTAACAAGTTGGTAATCAAGTTATAGAAGCGATCATAACACATGAACTTACTGGCAAATCGAACTATCGATACATTTTTCTATTTATCGACTTATGCCTCATCTCTCCAGTGATGTCTACGTGACCGCGCTGCAATCCGCCCACCCCCCGCGCAGTTCCCTTCGTTGGCGTTTTCGGTTCAAAACAAAACTATCGTAATGCGGTATCTATTGGGAGTGATCTGTGGGTATTTACTACAAAGTTGTTGGCCGAGTAAGATGGAACCACAGATCACTCCCAATAGATACCTAATGCAAGGCAGCGGTTGCGCCCAACACATTTAAGATATCAGATAGATATAAACCGATGCCAAATGTCGCGTCATCAGTGTCGTCCAAGTAGCGGACCCGCACATGTCGTCGCACGTTAGCGAAAATTACATTTTGGGAACATAATATTACAGTTAATAATGATTTGTTCAATAAAATGGTGTGCAAAAAACTCAAAACAATAAAGTATCTAAAAAAACGCAATACGTTTTCATCGATAACTAATATTCTTTAAATTAATTTGGTCCCGAGCGAGCTCAATTTATACTGGTTAAACTATCAATGTCAGTCGAGTTCGGATGTAGAATCAGCCGTCTCTTTTTCGCATAGCAATAACCGTAATAAGCCATCTTTTTTTGGCGAAATCACGCGTTCTTCTAGTGTTTGACGCATGTTTATAATATAATTACCAGAAATATCGATATTGTAAAACAATAATGTAAATTAATTTTATTAAATGACAATGTCACAAAACATATATTGATTTAAATAAAAATTGCAAATTACCATAATTACGTTATTTTATGTAATTTGAAATAGTTAAATTTGTTACCAAGGTACTTTTACAATATTTTTATTTATCTTTGGCGTAATTAAATTTCCTTTTTTCCCTCTAGTTGTATACGTTTTCAAATATAATGGGAGTGTATTTATCATAAGTTTTAGTATACTAAGTTTATTGAGAATCAGTAGCACAAGCTATTGCACTAATTTTAACATACGTTGTATATATCGCCGCTTCCAACAGGTCATTGTGGAGATCCTTGGGGGAGGCCTATGTTCAGCAGTGGACTTCCTGTGGCTGATATGATGATGATGATGATGTATATATCGTCTCAAAAACATTCATAGTTCGTCAAGTGGGTTTCATCGTCACTTGTCGATATTACATTTACTACAGCCGCCGTCAGAATTCAAGAAACGGAATAAGTTATTGTAGCCCTTTAGGGCGTGAGGTTTAGTTATTTACTATTTCATATTTTGACGTGACAACGTCTTAAATTAGGTTGCGGCTGGGAGTCACTTATGAAAAAGTGTAACTCCCGGTAACGTTACGATGAGTCACCGAACGAGAGAGAGGCCCGCCGAATGTCTTGCGTCTCTCTCCCACTCAACTATGATCGGTCTGCCGCGCGCGCAGCACTAGAGAATTAGGCGCATTGAATCGGCGCATGCTTGTGTCTCTGTCTTTGTCTTTCTCGAACGTTCTTGGCGTTGGAAAAACAAGAAAGCGTCACAATACAAGTTCACACGTGTGGTTAAAGTATCGTCAGCTGTGTCTGTAGTGAAAATATGGAGTGCTTAGATTCGTCATTACATGTACAATGTTTTAGTAAACAAAATATATTTCTATAGTTAAAATTTGTGCAATTCTTATTTTCATTCAATTCCTTGTTCCTATTGTGCAATTTAATTATATTCATATCAATAAATATTCTACCGAGAAAAAGACGTTGTCACGTAAAATCTTCGCCCGTAAAACCGACTTTACAGGCAACCATATTTTTTATCTGATCTTTTATATCAACACTTAATTTGGGTATTTCGCCATTATGGTATACAATAAAAAAATAAAAACCGACTTCAAAACAAAAAACCGCTAAAAACCAAAAAATAACTAAATAATAAGTACCACTGCAAAGCAAAAAAATAATATTTGTTTCATGGAACTTGCGCTTGTTGATTAATTTGCTTAATGAGTTGACTTGCCAACAAATCAAAATATATGCATAACATATCGAAGGCGGGCCGCCAAGTACCAAACATGTAGGACCTATGCCTTATATTAATTTAAATATCTATATGTTTGGTACTTGGCGACCCGCCTTCAATATGTTATGCATATATTTTGATTTGTTGGCAAGTCAACTCATTAAGCAAATTAATCAACAAGCGCAAGTTCCATGAAACAAATATTATTTTTTTGCTTTGCAGTGGTACTTATTATTTAGTTATTTTTTGGTTTTTAGCGGTTTTTTGTTTTGAAGTCGGTTTTTATTTTTTTATTAAAAATTTTGGTTATTTTTATCTTTTTAGTGTTGATAGGAAACATAATGAAGAAGATTTGGTCGCCACAAGGAATATGTTATTTCCGATGATAATGAAATCGCTAAAATCAGCTAAAAGCTGCCAAAGATATTGGAGTATTCATATGTTTATTATTCCCCCCCCCCCCCCCCTCACTTTGCCCCTACCCCCTTTTCCCGCCACCACTGTATCTTAGCTTTTATACTGAACCCAATGCAAAAAGAACCATTGGAATCCTACTAAAGTTTGAAGAGTTCTACACTCCAGGTCCGAAAATGATCATCAGATCTCCATGTTGTGTTCCTGAGATCAACCTGTCAATACATTCTTTCCAATGAAAAAGAAATTACTAAAATCGGTTAAAAGTTGCCAAAGATATTAGAATTTACGTGTATTTTAATTTTATCACCTACCCCCCTCACCCCCACCCCTTTTTTCCTGTCTCACTGTAAATTAACTTTTATAACGAACCTAATGCAAAAAGAACCATTGGAATCCTACTTAATTTTAAGGAGTTCCCCTCTCCAGGTCCGAAGATATTGCTCAGATTTTCACCATATTTTTATGGGACCAAATGACAAGCATCAGCTTTCAATCAAAGAAAGAATGGTCGAAATCGGTTCACACAGTACAGAGAAACGAGGTAACAAACATAAAAAAAAAAAAAAAAAAGCAACATACAGTCGAATTGAGAACCTCCTCCTTTTTTTGAAGTCGGTTAAAAATACACAGTGAATGATAGAAATAAAACCGTTACATACTAAAGTATAAATCTTAATCCTATTTTATTCGTAGTTGGCGGTTGCCGGTTGGTATAATTTATTATATTAGGCCGGTGAAATAATATTATCAAACATTTAACAAGTTGGTAATTAAGTTATAGAAGCGATCATAACACATGCACTTACTGGAAAATCGAACTATCGATACATTTTTTATTTATCGACTTATGCCTCATCTCTCCAGTGAAGTCCACGTGACCGCGCTGCAACCCGCCCACCCCCCGCGCCGTTCCCTTCGTTGGCGTTTTCGGTTCAAAACAAAACTATCGTAATGTGGTATCTATTGGAAGTGATCTGTGGATGGAACATATAAAAAAACAAGACGAAATATAATAGTTGCAAGCGTATTAAAACATTTGTTCCCAACTATTCGGGTAAGTTGTTGAAAAATATGTATCCTACTACGCCTCCTTCCCTACTTCGCCTGAGTGCAGACAGTTTTTGAGTTCTGTCCATATACGCAACATCCCGCACTGTTTTATTTATATTCAAACTCTCATCTATTTTCAATTTCTCACTTAAGATCATTAGACATCCCATACTTTCAAACTCAAAAAGGAACTATTTAGTATATTTACATATCTGAATGTTTTATTCATTAGAGACACTAAATTCAGCTTTTCTTATGTATTAATCTAGGGTATTAGATAACTCCATGCCAAATTTAAGTGAAACTAGTGAAGCCGTTTCTGAGGTTAGCGTTCCAAGAGATACAATAAATAGACAACAATTTTAACGGTTTCTGGTTTCCTTATGTTAACGAAGACCCCACCCCCACCATATTAATTGTTCTCGTGGAAGATTTTTTTTGCTTATTCGGGAACTAAATTAGTGATAGAGTTGAAACTTACAGATCAAATCATCCTATTAGTTACAGAATACTCTCAAAAGATCATCAAGGGGTAATTTTTGACCTTTATCGCATTTATTATACGTATATATATATATTAATAAATCCACACTGTTACTGCTCATTAATTTGAAGACAAATGTTGTGTACAACCATGTATTCAACACTATAATAATAAATAACATCCAACAGTCACATACATAGCCCTGACCCCACCCACAGACTTGTGTCGTGGGTATCAGGAACTACGAGAGACTTTTCGGTCTCACAAACACTCAGACACGAAAGAAATATTTGTGGACCGCACAAACATTTCTCTCGGTGCGGGAATCGAATCCGCAGCCTCTCGTTTCACAGGCGGCGTCTAACCGACTGCGCCACGGAGGTTGTCAAAATTGGCTGTCTATAGCATTGAAATCCTTACTAATATTATAAAGGTGAAAGTTTGTATGTATGTTTGTTACTCTTTCATGAAAAAACGGCTCAACAGATTTTGATGAAATTTGGTATAGTGATAGCTGACACCCTGGATTAACACATAGGCTACTTTTTATCCCGAAAAATGTAGTGTTCCCGTGGGATGAGTCAGGAAACCAAATATACATATTTTCTACTCTTTCAAATTCAAATTGTTGGCACGGGATGTCCTCTCCTACGGAAGGGAAATATAGTCGACGGCACGCGGGAAATATAGTTAGTAGACACGCGAAATAATATGTTCTTGATGTGGATTGGACTCAAAAACTATCTGCACCCGGGCGAAGCCGGGCCGGGCCGCTAGTTATATATAAAAAAAAACACCGTATTAGGTATTAACAGTTTAAAAATATACGGACAACCGCTCGCTATGCATACATAAATGATAAAGTTGAGTTTTTAGATTCCACTTTGTACAACTGTTCAGAAGGACTCTTAAATAAAAATAACGGTACATGTTCCGATCGATGTAGTCAATATTTACTTTAATTTACCTACATGATTTTTCACGGTGAAAAGTGGCTATTTAGCAATTAATCTAAGATAAAATACCTTCCGCATTTTTATGCTGTTGAATACAGTAGTTTTAGCTTTTTTATATAATAAATAAAATAACATGTATATAATCTATACATATAAATAAAATTGAAGGGTCTGTTTTAAGAGTGAAAAAAAATGTCCTACTACATATCGTTATATACACGATACCTGTGCCGAAAATGATATCAAAAAAAATTTTGTCTGTCTGTCTGTCTGTCTGTTTGTTCCAGCTAATCTCTGAAATGGCTGGACCGATTTTGACGGGACTTTTTTGTCAGGTAGCTGATATAACAAGGAGTAACTTACTGTACACTTATATTAGAAAAAATCTTTTATTTTAGAAAAATAATTTTCAATAAAGCTAATACCAAAAACTGTAAATAAATGTGTAACGGGAGTTTACCGCCGCTCGCTAAGAGATGGCGCCACCGTAGAATTAGATCGCGGTATGGTTTCGTTACAAAGGTTGATAACTAAAATAAAAATGCAAAAACCAAAAAAAAATACTAAATAAACTAATTCACTTTTTGTTCAATTCCACGCGGACGAAGTCGCGGGCACAGCTAGTATATAATAAACACGTTATTTTTATTGGATTGTGGGTAATTGTAATTTGTAAGGTTTCTGTATCATAAAATCTGGTAACCCAGATGTTGTCTGACATGACAAGAGTTGGTTTATCAATGAGGGCGATGTATTCTTTATGTTTTGATTTTTATAAAATTCCTTATTATTAAAACTGGGTGTTAGTTAATAAGATTATGTGATTTATTTTTATTTTTAAGTAAAACAGTGCTTAATTATCAAGATAGTTTCATATAAGTGCTACATTTATTATAATTTGGTTCTAAGCGTGTAACAAGGAATTGCTCATCGATTATTCACAATTTATTCCTTTATTATTGTTAAAATATAAGAAAAAGTTGAATATGGGTGATAAAGAAGATTATTTGACGTCGTACCGAGTGTTTTTCGAAAATTTTGCGGCAACGGTGAACCCCGAGGATCAACTGCCGGTTCACATAGCTGGTTACACCATCACCGAAGCAGAGTTACCTGGAGAAGTACTTTATTGGACCACACAGTATTTAACAGAAAAGTAAGTTTACCCGCATTTCTTTGTCTCAAAAACATCTATGTTTCAATGAGTAAATCTAGTGTAAAGCAACTTGTTTGATAAACACACATCACACATGGGTTTGATAAGTGATAAGACATCTACGTTGTAATGGGTGCCACTTCCACTAGTGACTGGACTGTATAGTTTAAGAAAAATGCAGAAACCATCACATTTTTGATGAATCACAACAACATTCCTAATCACAAATTATATCATTTCACAAAGCTAACTTATAAGTTGTGTTAATTACTGTCACACTAAAATATTATTTTATTAATCTAAGACAACATAAACATTTTCCTATCTGCTCACCTTAAAAATATAAGCAGAATAAGAAAACAAAAATATTGCATTTTACTAGAATACTTTACTGCTTGAAATAACTCCTATTGTATTACTTACTTTGATTTTTCACCTTTTTTAGATTGCATGCATGAGATGCAGAGACTAGCATGCAGAGTAGGTCAATGTTGTAAATTTAAACAAAGATGTACCCAAAAGATCTATCATGCAAATACTTTTCATAGGTCTTACCATTTGCAAATAATCACTTAATTGCACTATTTGTATAGGTAGATATCATACCACATTTTTTTTGGAAATTTGTACCCACATTTATCAAATATCATTTGACAATTTGCAATGGGCTATTGTGTATTATAATTATAATTTTAACTGTGCTTTCTCTTTTGTAATCTGCAAGGTATTGTTGATATAATATGAATGAAACACACATGAATTTTATATGGTTTAGAAGTACATGGATTATATTTGTTGTCATTTTAAATGGTTGCACCTTCAATCAAATATACACTAGATACACAGTTCCCTGTAAATGTTCTGTTAAAAAGTGGCACCGATGTATTGACACAAAAAAGTAAACAAAAAGATCAATTATTCCAAATATATTAACACAAATTCCACCTTATTCCTGGAGATTAAAGTAGCTTTTCACATAATATTGTCTAAAGTTCTGCGACGTTTTAGAAGCAACAGCCGGTGCGTGACTGAAGGCGAAAGAGTCCTTAAAGCACTCTTTTTTGGTGCCATTTTCTAAGCGCTCATGGTGTATCTAGTGTATATTTGATCGAAGGGTTGCACTATACATTTTGTTTTTACTGTATGATTTACTTTCTTAAATGAAGTTAATTATATTCCTACAACATACATAAAACAAGTTTATTAACAATGTGAGAAAAAAATATCTTTATACTGTATATTGATATTGTCATTATTCATTTACTACCTTAAGAGAATTTTTTCTAATGGTAAGCTATATGACTGCTCATAGATACTAGCAAAACCAAAGAACATCAATTAGAGAGCAATGTTTAGCCTTACATGTTGAATGCCATCCTGAGACATACAATGTAAAGGCTAAAATGTCCAGCAGTTACTCAATTAAAAGGGATTGAATGTTAATCCAATAGGAAATGGGTTTCTGAAATCTAATTCTCTCATTACTTGTATATATTTTGTATACTATATATTATACAGAATAAGACAAGTAAATTCAAACTCGCCAAGTTCTGCTTTGCCTTGTCCATTAGTTCATAGTAAAAACTATGTAAGCATATACAATTTATTGGTATATATTTAAGTCTATAATTTTACGAATTACTGTTATGACAGAAAAAGCATTCAAGATTTACAAATGTGTAGAATAATTTTCATTACAGGTAACATGTTATTATAATATATTTTTTCTCTTAGCGGTCCCCAAATATAGCCACACATCCTAAAAATATGAAGAGAAGTTTTTTTTTACATTTTAGTGATATTTTATGCTGGCTGTTATTCAGGTTATGATAATAATTTATAGCCTCCGTGGTGCAGTTGGGTAGATGCTGGCTGTAAAACGAGAGGCTGCGGGTTCGAACCCTGCACCAAAACAAATATTTGTGTGAACCACAGGTACTTGTTTCGAGTCTGGGTGTTTGTAAGACCGAAAAGTCTTTCGTAGTCCCTGATTGCCACAACACAAGGTTTGATCTTAGTGTATGGTAAGGACTTTGTATGTGACTGATGGGTGTATTTTTTTTATTTATTTAAGTATAATGTTCAAAATGTATATAATATGTGACTAGAAATATCTCATCTCAGTTATGTTCAAACGTTCTGAACTTGGGCATTGACCTCTAAGGATTTCCGAGGGCTTTGACTCACCTTTTATTCAACTAGATTAAACATTTATTCAGTTGTTTTACGTGCATAGTTACATGTCTACGGGCAGTAAAAATGGTCAGGTTGATAAAGATCGATTATTTCGTTTCACTAATAGAATAATAATTGCTACGTTGTGCAGTTTATGGCTCGATATTTTACGTTCGCTAGGACCAACGTTGTGTTACTCATCCTGCTCGGCGTGATTACAAATACCTACGTCGTAAGTGAGGCGTGTCCTTTACAGCGTAGTTTTTGTATTGCGGAAAACTACTAGGCTTATTATTCATCCTTAAAATTTCTCGCTTTTCCCGATTCCGTATTTTGGTCAGTAGGTTTATCGAATAATATATGTATTCATCAATGTGTTTGTTGTAAGCTATCGAAAGTAATTTTAATAATCCTGGAACTAAAACGTGTTAAAAGCTAACCTATGAGTATAAGATTAAGATTATAAAATATCAGGATAAAAGAAAAGACGAGTGTGCGAAAGAACCGGTTTTTTTGATAAGCGGCTATTCTCTGGCGTAGTGACGAATATACAAATTTTGTATAGTTATGTGTACTTTATGAAATAAACTAGTCATGCGAAAAACCCGATTTCGAATTTTTGACAGATTAAATAGTATAATCTTAGGTTTGTTGCATAAACAAATATTAAAATTATTAAACAGACTGCATGGTTCCTGCAATATGTTTCGTACTTTAAGAGCGTATACACCTTGCGCGCAAAGTCAACTATAGGTATTTCTTCGTTAATTTCACGCACACATAAGCGACCAAAGCTGTGTGCGTAGAGCTGCCGCGTCGGCTCGCTATACAATCGGCTCAAACAACTTTGATCCGTGCGCTTCAAATATTCAATTGAAATGTAACTGTAATATAATATCATAAAAATATTTTATTTGCATTATAAGTAGACAAATATTACTGTGCAAGCAAAGAATAATACAAATTTTGGATAGTAATCATATTTTCGTTATTATTACATTGTTAAGTTGCATTCAAATCAGTGTTCAATCAGTAGACACTACGGACGTTTTATTAATCATTTCGTGTTCGAACACATAAATAGTGTTAGGGGCCTTACAACCCCTTACAATAACGAAATATATTTAATTTTATATTAAAATACATAACATAATTTAGCCTCGGAATTACTTCCCATTATATTACCTGAAACATAATTTATACTCACTACAAAATCATTGTAGGTAATAAAAATAATTAAATATTTTACTACCAAAGTACTAAGATGTGGTAATCGCATTCCGCGCGTGGCTATTTTTACTACGCGCGGCATAATCGACTGCAGCCAGGCCGGAGCGACGAGCGATACGTCCTCCCTCTAGAAGGCCTTGCGGCGGTCTGATTTGATCCACGTCGGACAGCGTGTTTTATAGTGGTTTTTAAAATATTTGTAGCAAACATGAAAACTAATTTTTTTGAAATATAAAAATGGTAATTTATTGATAAGATGTTCTTCTATTATAATATGCAATTGTTATAAAAAATTATGTACGATAAGTTGGTGAAAAAAAATATGTTCTTGACGAGAGTTTCGGAATAATTTCGCAGTGTTTACATTTTTATTTTTCAGGAACTAAACACAAAAAGATTATTTTTCTCAGCAAAATCCCTCCATAAGGGTCTTATTAGTCTGATAATATTTTTATTTTCATCTTATATTTAGTGGTTAACCCTTAAATGGATAATGTTGTTTTTAAACAACATACTAAACATCACAGATAAAATTGACCTTCTATTAATGTTTTGTTATTTTTGACAACTAGTTCTTATTTCTGAACGAATTTTGTACTTTTTTTAATGTTGGCACTATCCAATATTTTTATGCATCTGAAAAAAAGGTAATGTCAAATGTCACTTTGAAGAAAAGTTTTCTAGTGGCGCGAAACTAAGTTTTGTAGCTGTGTTCGGACTTTGATAAAATATAATGTAAGTATAAAACATATTTTTATTTGCTTGATTATATCTTCAATTGCATGTTTATGTTGTAAAACATTGAAAATAACTTGATGCTACTGTTGAATAAGGCGAAATATGGTATGTTGTAGGAAAACTACAATGCGCATTGCCTGCTAAATAAACGCATGTTTGGTGAAGGATTTTTATTTTGCTTTTCAGCATGCCGCGATTACTAGAAAGCGAAATTACAAAGTATTTAGAAACTCTTGAAGATTCAGAAGACGGCTTAGACGGGTCAGACTCCGAAGTAGAGGATGAAGGTCACTATTATCAAACATCTCGAGATGTTCTTCGAGACCTTGAAAATAGTGATGAAGGTGAGAATGCCCAGTCTGATAAAGTGGATGCTGATCCTCCTCTTGTCATCGACAACGATGAAAATATGCCAGACCCTCCTATTTTGGAAGCCGAAGAAGCAGCACCCCAGAGTAGATCACAAGGGATTTCTAAACGACCTCTGGTTTGGCGAAAACGGAATCTTGTTACTGCTGAAGACAGCCTTATTTTTAGGGGAGAAACTCAGATACCGGAAGCATTGATGTCTTGTAACACGCCGTATGATTTTTTTTCATTTTATTTTACATCAGATCTAAAAAAGCAAATTGTAGAACAAAGTAACTTATACGCAGTCCAGAAACAAATCTCCAATCCTGAAGTTATAAATGAAAATATCCTAAATAAATTCCTAGGCATTCTGATTTACACCTCGGTTATAAAATTTCCAAACACCAGGGCTTACTGGAGTGAAAAATTTGGTTATGATCACATAAAAAATACTATGCCGCTAAAAAAGTTTGAAAAAATAAGATCCACTCTCCATTTTGCCGACGATACGCTATGCTTGCCCAAAGATCATCCAGACTATGATAGGCTATTCAAAATAAGACCTCTTGAGGAAACGCTCAACTGCCAGTTTGGGAAGGTTCCCTTAGACCAAAGGCTTTCCATAGACGAGCAGATGTGTGCAACCAAAATGAGCCATTACATAAAGCAATACATGCCCAATAAACCCCACAAGTGGGGGTTTAAATTATATCTCATCTGCAGTCTACAAGGATATGCTCATAGATTTGAGGTTTACAGTGGAGGGGGCTCCAAAAATAACATCTTACCTGGTGAGCCAGATTTGGGAGAGTCTGGCAATACAGTCGTCAGGTTAGCTAGAATGGTACCACGCAATGTGAATCACATTATATACTTCGATAACTTCTATACTTCTGTGCCTCTCGTCACCTATTTAGCTAAGGAAGGAATTTTCTCACTGGGAACAGTAAGAGTAAACCGATTGAGAAACTGCAAATTGCCTGAAAAAAACACTATAATGAAAAAGAACGTACCCAGAGGATTCTATGAGGAAAACGTGGCGACTGTGGATGATATTGACGTAAGTGCTGTTGTGTGGAAAGATAACAAGCCCGTTAACCTTCTTTCCACTTACGTAGGAGCAGAACCAGCAACCACAGTCACACGCTTTGATAAATCGAAGAAAGAGAGAGTTGCTATTCCATGCCCCAAAGTCATCAAGGAGTACAATGCCCACATGGGAGGCGTGGACTTATTAGACTCATTTATAGGTCGTTATCACATCACAATGAAGAGCCGCAAGTGGACGATGCGCTTATTTTATCATTTCCTGGACCTCGCAGTTATAAATTCATGGGTTATGTTCAAGAAGGTAAATAATATGAAAGGAAATGATCAACTTCTCAATTTGGGTACATTCAGGCTAGAACTTGCTGAAACCCTCTGCAAATTGGGTCTACCTGCAAATGGCGCTAAACGTGGTCGACCTAGTGGGAGCACAATACAAAGAGAACTTGTAACGAAGAAGTTCCGTGGACCAGCTCAAGCAATTCCTTTAAAAGACGTCAGATTAGATCAGACATGTCATTGGGCAGTTTGGCTGGATAAGCAGCAGAGGTGCAAATTCCCGAAATGTTCAGGCTTTACATTTAAAATGTGCCAAAAATGTCGTGTATCTTTATGTGATACGAAAAAAAGCAATTGTTTTTATAAATATCATAATGAAGAATAAATAAATACATTTCAAAAACAATATCCACTCTTATTTTATCCATACTTGCAAAACATCAATGAATGCGCAATGTAGTTTATAAACAACACTCACATTATTGCAAAAAAAGTATAGTAAATTCATGTCTAGATTTTTTTTGTCATTTTTCCAAGACAGTAATACACGTCTTTTACACAAATATATTTTTTTAAAACGTGAAAAAAAAATCATCCATTTAAGGGTTAAGGATATCTTAAGCTTCTAAATTGCCATTTAAAGCCTAAATAACGAAACTTGTGTTCAGTAATCCGTATAGTACTCACAAATTATCCATCAATCTATAATGTTTTCCACCAAAATCCCTAGATGACAATCTTTTCTAAAATTAGTAATAATTATTTTTCCTTTAAATTGTTTATTGGTGGCTATTAACTCATTTGAAAAGTCCTGTTTTAAAGCCAAAAAGCGCGTGCAGGGTATAAACGCTCTTAAGACTTTAGTTAACTAAACTGGAAAGATTTTATAATCGCATTTAATTTAGGCAGTAACTGCGAAATTACGGAGTCTACTACATTTATTATAATCTTCAAAATATTATATTAATATCTGCCTTTTTTCAGTCTATATTGTAGCTTGTTTTTTTCTTATTAGACTCAATGTCACTTGATCTTTTGAGGATTCTGTTGGGATGCCTTAGATTTTTTTTCACCACATATTTGGTGTTTGCATGTCCATACGGAAAAATATACTTGCTATTGAATCTGGTATACTACTGCTCTGCAAAAAGAGTCACATAGGCTAGTCGTCGCTAGTGTCAAGGTGCATTATTCTGCCCTCTATGTTTACAATGGCGAATTTTGGTATGTAACTACTAAATAAATTGAGTAACTCCGTGTATAGTAAATTGCTTGGCAAATGACACCTAAAATAATATAATATACTTTCTTCTTGGAAAGCTTTTGCTCTAGCAAATTCGGTTAGTGTCCGGTTTGGACGGTTCTACGATTCACGATGGATGAGTTTAGGCTTTAGAAATATGTAACGTCTCCCAAAAAAACCTTTCTTGATTCTTTTTTGAAAACATAACACTCGAATAGCTATTGATCATTCTTAATTAATTCTAAAAGAAACAATCTGCTCAAAGCATACTTATCGTTTAGTTCTTGACTTCCCTTTATACGACATACCCATGTTACCTTCCGTTGTGCTGAATATCAAATTCGTTTTGTCTTCTGTAATATGTAAGTATATGAAACGAGACAGATAGCATAAATATGTGCAAAGGTTTTATCATACCTATTAGGAAGTTTACGTTATTTTTGGGGTATTTCATGTTCGTCGAAATGCGTGAGGCATAACATATAAAACGAATATTTCGGGGAACTTTGGATAATAAGTCGCCATTCCGCTGGCCGCATATCGATTCATCTTTACAAGTGA
Organism: Hyles euphorbiae; assembly: GCA_023078785.2. Taxonomy (NCBI): domain Eukaryota; kingdom Metazoa; phylum Arthropoda; class Insecta; order Lepidoptera; family Sphingidae; genus Hyles; species Hyles euphorbiae. The sequence goes on from CM041038.1 coordinate 14,751,406, forward strand.
GTTTTTGTTGCGTGTCTATGTGAATATTCGCAGTGACTGCACCACTGGCTGACACCTAGCCTTAATTTAACATGTTACTTGTTAGACGCTCCATTTATTTTACACATTGCAAGAGAGCGTAAATTGTGTGCTTCGATGCCGATACCCGATGCCCGATGAACATCATGTTGTGGTTATCATGTTGTATTATAACTTATGTAACGCTACCTCGCATGGAATTCAGTGATTACTAGGTATTTTTCAATATTCTGTATTCTCCCATCTGGACAAAATGGATGTCATTTATCAAGTCACCATAATTATAATAATATCTACGTAAATGGGAAATGGGGAATACATAGTATAAAACAAAGTCTCTTCACGCTGTCTGTCTCTACGTATGCTTAGATCTTTAAAACTACGCGACAAATTTTGATGCGGTATTTTTTTTAATAAAAAGAGTGATTCAAGAGGAAGGTTTATATGTTCATATATTACATGTAATATATTATATAGTGAAGAAATCTATTGGCACCCGGGCGAAGCTAAGCCGGGCCGCTAGTAAATTATATTTTGAATAAAACTTAATAATTGAACTAAAGTCTTATTTAAGTAGTGAATTCTGGATTAAGTTCACAATAATTTTAACTTAACATGTCCATATTAAGACACGTGAAAAGTTTTCATATGGACAAACGGGATAGTATACATTTGTTGCTTATGTTTGTGTGTTGTATCAATTTTTAACTACCCACGTACTTAGTGTATAGTGCGAGTGCGTGTGTCGATTGCACTAATATCTTTCGACTAAACAATCTTAAAATAGACTTGCGAAACTTGGCAGTCTGGGATGGTTGAGGTCATCTCGTGCAGTCATCTATGATTGCATTAGAGACTATTGGGCTCATTCGCCGTAGACACATTTAAACACTATCATTTTTCTTTGAATTGAAATAATTCCTTTAAGGTCTGTGGGTTGAGGTCGTAGGATGGCACGGTGGACGTATAAATTGGCGCGAGAAATCGCGTGGGACGACACGGATGCTTCTGATAGTAATGGCGGGTAGAGTCAACGCTCTGGCGACATTGTGGACTGCTCCAATATTCACAGTTAATAATCCCGTGTACCTGTTCGCGCAGTAATCTTTCTTATCTATTAAGATGTAGGTGTGTTTACGGCGCATGCATGCAATTTGCTCTTCATTACTTTTCATTACCCGATACCACGCATCGCACTATCCCAGAGAACGTACTTGTCTCATTAACATGTCTAAATCTCGAAGTTTGTATTTTACTATAAGTAGAATTAGGATGTTCAAAATTCTCGTGTCAATATCGCCGTGGATGTTTGCTTTCTTTTTCAGAGTGGGAGCAGTGACCTCTTTATATATCGTACAGACAGAGAGACGCGCACGTCCGCATTTTGTTTTATAACTATCCCACTGCCGAAAGCTAAAGAGTCTAACATAATGTGTTCCTTCACAAGCTAGGGTAAAATTGAACGTCCGCTCATTTAATTCCTTTCTATAAAATTTATTTCATTCATGTTTTATAGTATACCAAAATGAAAGACGCATACAAACACTTAAATACTAAAGGTTCGGTTAAAATAGGCGGCCTTATTATTTATGACTTAAGACTTTATAAGAAATAATACATAAAACCTTAGACATAATGCTGTACTTAGCATTAAATTGCACCGTTTCAATGTTTAAATCAATAAAAAAAATGCGAGTATCTAAGGCGTGCTAATTCTATTTATGAAATGTACGCGGCATTTTTTGATATTATAAATATTTGATTCAGTTGCGGCATATTTCACAGAATGCGTTGGATCACAGTAGAACTATTTTGTTCTCTGTGCGTAGGCAAATATGACCTATGTTTATCTCAAGTTCGGACATTGCGGGTTTACGTCGTGGCCAGTGACGCACACGGCACGGCCATTTCGAACTCCATTACCCACATACGACATTAAAAATAGATCATTTTTTAATTTTTCAGTGGTGTATGGGCTTTCACTATATCAAGGGCTTTGTGAAGCATTATTGTGGGACTGTTTCCAACACTAATATATCAAGTCGTGACATAATGTTATTCCGTTACTACTTGATGGTTCCGACCCAGTGGTTATCGGAATATCCCAACTTTCAGATTAGGGCGATTATGGAGTCATGTTCAAGGTCGGATCCAGCTTCCAAGCCGGGGGGTTTATATAGTTCTTCTCAGAACACTAGCTACGGTTTGAACATTCGAATTCGTAAATGATTTTTTAAAGTTTGTTAAAGTTGTGATTTGAGAACACACACGCACTTTTACTTTATTTATCAACAAACAAATAATTTGTCCGCATTTATAAATTTTGTCAACAAGATTATAAATTCTGTCAATCTGGAGCCAGCCCAGGGGGTCATAACCCCATGACCTCCCCCCTGGATCCGCCGTTGGTCATGTTACTTTAAAATCGTTAAATTAGGTAAAACATAAAATTTCAAATATTTGCCTATTAACAAAATGAAAAATTAAAGTATGCTACACAAATTCGTCTAAAATAGTCAACTTATATAAAGTGTAGTGGCTGCTTTCTTTAGCGGACAAATTATTTATTGCAGAGGCGAGAATTGTCTGTCATTCGAAATATAAATGTAATGATTAGGTACTCCACTACGCGGTACATAAAGGTCGATGGCCTTAAATCTTAAACCATGTCATATGGTGTAAAAAATGGTAAAAGCGCACAGTTTTATTCGACCTTCTTTTGTAAGAGCGGCCAAGAGTTTTTACGATCGCGTATAAGTCGACCCTCCAGCTTCAGTATTTCAGATGCGATCGATGCCAAACCCGTCGTCAAGCGCTCTGTAGGTATCTCTGCTGGTTTATCTCTTAGATGTACGCTCTTGTGAATTTTTATGTCAGACGCAAAAGCATGCTATAATTTTTGTTGAACATAAAGCTTGTTAACACATTTTTAAATGAACGTTATAAATTTCTCCTTTATTATACATTATGGAAGGTTTTATTAATGTTTTATCTAGAAAGCTCTACATTTTAGTTCTAACGTTATTTTTCTGTGAATATATACGTTGTACAGATATTATGAATTATATTAATTAGTTTATATACTTTGCAACAATAAAGAAGATGAGTAATAATAATGCTTTCGTCTTATAATACGTGGAATATTTTAATGAACCAATAAGCGTTGTAATGAATTCTACATACGTAACTTATTTCAGGGCTATGTAAAGTATGAGTCAAATAATTAAAAAGTTTAAAAATACTTATAATTTACGTATCAAAATATAATTGATATATGATACTCAATACCACGCACTATAACGGTGTAGAAAAACGTAGTGAGGAAACCTGCATCCCATAGCGATTTCTATGGTATGTAAAGTCTGCCAAGTGCCCATGCTGCCAACCCACACTAGGCCAGCGTGGCGATCTATATGGCGTAACCTCTCTCAATTGTATTTGCGATTGTAGAGAGGGTTCGTGCCCTGCAGCGGGATGTACATATATGAGCTTTTTACAGATGTATCAAAACATTAGGAATGCGTTTAGTGGTAAAATATCAAGCTAAATTCTTCAGAATATTTAATTGATAGATGTTATAAAAACCCTTAGGTTAAGTTAAAGTCTGGCTTAGGTGAGATGGATAGTTGTAAAAGTTTAGAAAATGGATACGAGACGGTTTATTTGACAAGTTTCCTTTTGATTGTATTTTCAGACAATGCCCACAAACCCTGATGACTCCGCTGCGGCGGATAATACTTGACGAGGTGCGAGTCGCATCGAAGAAGCATCCTAACGAGTTCGGATACAAATCCGACGAATCTGGTACGTAAAACCTCATTTTAATGATTTTTTCCCGGATGTCCTTTTCCCGTCCTTTTTCCTTCTTGCTCGCCTCCCGATTTGATAGGCTGGAAATATATCTAGAATCCAAGCGATGTGGATTTTCATGAGTGGCAGTGATCACTTACCATAGGTGACCTGTTTGCTCGTTTGTCGGACCTATTCCATAAAAAAATCCTTATAGGTCATGTAGGCAATGAAGTAGCGCTTATGATAAGTCTACAAGAGCAATCATAGTGAAACTTTCGGTTAATTAATTATACATATAAAAATACTTATGTTAACTTATTTGATTTTACACAGAAAATATTTTAATGTATATAATACGTAACTGGAATAGGCCTATGTTCAGGAATATGCTTCCAATCAGTGATGATGATGAAAGGACACAGATATAAATAGGACAATATAAAATGCCGTTAAGGCCTTGTTTTTCTCCCAATCTAGATAATAAAAGTCGCAACCGAACGTCGAAACTATATTTGGATATCATTTCTTCGTATTCGGTTGTTTTAGCCAGAAACAGCTGAGGATATTGATTTTCGTGTTGTAGCTAATACGGATTCTAATGTTAGCTGGCGAATATGTAAATAGTCATATTGTTGCAGAATTATACATGTAATCCTCATAAAGGCATCAATATCTTGTATACGTTTTAATTATTAAGCTAAGTACTTATTTAGTAATATATAAATATTCCCAGATTTAGGCAAATTATGGCTCGATGGTTTTCACAAATTGAAAAAGTAAAGTAAACCACATATCTATATGTAGTAAAATACAGGGGGCAAATGATTACATAAGTAGAAACAAAACCAACTTTTGTATGATACTAAGGGTCCGTTAATACCTCAATGAAAGTTTGACGCCATTTGATACCTAAATCTCAGCCTTTGCAGATACTTTACAGGCAGAGTGTTATGTTTCAATCAATCACATGGTTTGCGACCTCCAATAAAGTTTGATCGCATTGATTGACATTAGCAATTGCACTGTTGACGCACGCACTTTTATTGGTTGTTAGAGTACTGCGGTCTCGTGTCGTTCCATTCATTGTATGATTCAGCTGTGTCATGACAATGTGCGTTATTTCCAAATGTTTTTAGCCGGCTTCAACGGCAGGAGGAGGTTCTAGTTTTCAGGACTGATTCGGATGATTATTTTTGCACAAGACTCAGGTTAAATCTTGGCGCCTTTTTATTTCATTTTGTTACATACAAGAGGTAGATTATCTGTAGTTGTAAAGTTATAGCATCTCTTTTCACCAACTTATATTTAACAAAATAATTTTTAAAATGAATACAATCAGAAATCACATAAATACATAAAACACAAAATGTAAAATTGGTAGTCTTACCGCTCCAAGGCATTGTCTTATAGACGACCATAAGATGGATTTAAAAAAAGGATAAACAGAAGGTAGTCAAAAGTCTAAAAGATAGAAGCTTAGCCCGAAAAGAGAGTAAAAGTAAATACAAATAATTTAGATCAATCCTAAGGGCGGGTTCATTTGTAAACAAAGAAAATTAAATTAGCACACAATATGAATTGGACGAGAGCACGGACAGTTTACATATAATCTAAAAGCTACCGGAGCTAATTTGATATATCCTGGTGAATAAGTTAAAAAAAGTATAAAGCTCTAACGTTATAGCTCACGCTCTCATCACCCCATCGTCCATAATTTACAAACCGTCAGTATGCATGAGGCAATGAGCCGTTGGTACCTTTTTTCGTAATACTATTACATTTGTTACGGGCGAAATGGTCTGTCGAGATATGATATCATGCAATCTCGGCCTGTTTGTTCAGTTACATCATCACCGGCCGTTGTGTACATCATTGGCCCACTACAACTGGCCTTTGTGTAGAAAAACACAAAGTCACTTAAATAATTTTCTGTGTAATTGTGGAAAAATTTTGCTAAGTTGTCTATTAGCAATTCATTTCACTTTAAGGAATTGCGCCTGTTCGCATTACGGGCTTAATATCCGGTTTTCCTTACCATGATTTAGTAAAAATATTCAAGTTGCCAAAATATTCAATTGGTTGGTTACGATATGAGAATGAAAATTTGGAGTATCTTTTTGGAGATCTGTCTATTTCAATGCATTGAAATAGTTACGTTTCATTATTATTGTTTGTTATTCGTGAGAATGCAATCCAACAAAATGTAGGTGACACATATTTTGATAATCATTTATATTTTTATGCTTTTGACATCGTTCCTTAGTAGGATTTTATAATGTAATCTTTAAGTAATTACGAAATATTTAAGTATAATTTTTACAATAATTACAGTTATTTGCATTGAAATATTTTTTAAATACATTTTTATGGAGTGTCTGTATTGTATTGAGTTATATTGTTTGTTTGTCTCGTTTTATATCAAGATGTTATTGGTAAAAAGAAATAATTATGATTACAGAAATTAAATGAAAACAACACACGTAACTTCTAACAGTTGTACGATTTGTTAGAAATATTGAACAATCTCAATAAATCTGTCATACGGGCGGCGTACCTCACGCAACATAGTATGTACACGTGAGTCACGGAGACATTGCACATTATGATTGATTTGCAACACAGGTATTTGTTGTTGTGATAAGAGGACAAACAGCTCACTACTCAGTACATACTCACTATTCACGTGACCACCGCTGATTACTGATTACTGACGCGACATCAACCGCGGGTTACTGACCTCTTCAACTCATCAACGCCGTTTATCTCGTAAATTATCAATGAAGTGATATAGCATTGTTAGCTTTCTTGGCGGTAATGGAGTGGTCCACATATGTATTTAGTTTGCGTTGTATTTACTATTTATGCTATATCTACTATAGAAAAAAGTAATGTAAACAAATATCTAACTACATGATTGTCCCGATTATATTAGTTGTAATTAACAAGGAACAAAATATTTATTTGTAATACTGGTATTCTTTAAATACATATTATTTTTCCACATTACTTGATAACCGTATTCCATAATTCAATTTCAGCAAATTGCTTTGTTATTGGAAGGCAGTAATTAATGAAAGGGCTTTGAGCTAACACAATCACTTATGTATGTTATCTCGATCGTTTTATCAAATGTATGACGCTTGTTTTATTTACATTGTATATTATATTGTAGCATCAAATAAAAAGCTAATATACTTGTATCAGCAAGGATAATCTTTTGTACATCATCAGTTTATTTTAGCTCGCTGAGTGACGTCTGTTTATCCCAAAATGCGTCATTTTTATAAGCTTTTATCCCATATCGATGTTCGTTACTTTATTTTTAGAAAATGGGACAGTATATCTTGCTCCGTTTTGCAAAACTTATGGAAAACTTGTAGCAAATATGTATCTTAGGTAGAGATAAAGGATTAGTTTTATAAATTATATCTTAGATTTTTACCATCATTAATTATAGAAAAAGTCGCAAAGAAAATATTTTATGATTAGCGATCAGTCAATGTTTTAGTCTAAAAAATATTGTGCATTTTTTAACGTAATCTGCGTTGATCTATCTTGGTGGACTAAGGTCTAAGGCTTCTCAATGGTAGCTAAGACCCATGCTTTGCAATTGGTATAAAAGCTGGATAATTTACTCCTATTTTATCTTGAAGTTGCCGGGTGCAAGCCGCTTCCGACAGGTCGATGTGGAGATCCTTGGGGGAGGCCTATGTTTAGCAGGGGACTTCTTGTGGCTCAGATGATCATGATGAAGGTGATTTTATCTTGTTTGCAGTATACATAGCCCTCCGACTCATGCAGGCAGTGACTGCCCGTGTGAATGACGTCTGCCTGCGCTACTTGGACAACTCGAAGCTGGACACGCTGCCGCCGCCCCCTCCCCTAGCACAAAGGGACCTCAAGACCGTGTCCTGCGCCACCAAGAACTCTAGAAGGGTCATGGAGGATAGACATGTTGAGATTGGCAATCTTGAGGCATTGTTTGGGATTGAGGTAAATGTCTTACAAGTATTTTTATGTTTTAAAACTTGGCTGTAACGTTTTTTTTAGATTTTCATCGTTACTGATGGAGATGAATAAAGAGGGCAAAGAAAACTCTCATTATTACCTTAATAGATTCATTGAAATATGGAAGTACGTTTCCTGGTCTAAAATGTGCTACTTTCTTAAGAGCAGTTGGATATTTATACTCTTACGGGCTCATTCATAGATATATTTAAAATATATTTTAGTTATCAAATGTTTTGTCCCTTTCGAATGAGTTTTGAATTAAGTTTGAGCGAAGAACACAATTAAAGTAAGGGACAAAGGCATTGTCAATACGAATGAAATTCCTTTTAAATTAATCCTGAGTTAATCCACTTGTGATATAGGCATGCACAGTACCGTTGCGATTAACAAATATTTGATATCTTATGTCACTATCGTCACCGCTGCATTACAATTCGAAGCAGTGATGCAATGCTTATGCAAATGCATTCATATTCTCTATAAACCTACGTGTATATATTTGCGTATAACTTTGGACATTGAATCATATTGTCATTTGTGATCTAATGGGATTTTGACAAATTTTAATGATAAAAGGTTATCGATGAATATGAATCTTTTTCCACATTCTTCTTGCCTTCACCCTAAATAAAAATCATTTAAATACTTATTACTATAATAAAAGCACCTGGTGTATTTAATAAATATACAGGCACAAGAAAAACGTGGCCACATGTCATGGAAGCGCATACCATGGAATAATTATTATTTCCGGAAGAGCGCTTACTAAGTCCCACCATATAGGATCCCTTATGACAAAGATTAAATATAAAAGCGGGCCGTGGTACCGGCTAGGATGACCACAGGTAGAAACAAAACACTGGCACGGTAATGTGACTTCATTGATCCTAACGCTCAGCGTATTGCAGTCAAAAAATATTGACTGATCGTTTCGTAGTCATATTAGTTGATCGAAAAATCGAACAGTTAAATTGAAGATTATTGCGAGATAATTTTTTCTTCTAATTGCTGATATGAAACTCTGTAGAGACACGGCTTTTTGTATGACTTGGATGTATAATTTTTTTAAGAAATGTGAATGTTCATGGCGATTATTTGTATTAGTCATCGTGTAATAACACAATTATTTTATTGGAATGTTCCAGACGACGGAGCCGACGAGTTTCTACGCGGTGTACGACGGTCACGCGGGCTCGGCGGCGGCCACGTACTGCGCGGCGCACCTGCACCAGTACCTGGTGGAGAGCGCGCACTTCACCGCGGACCTGCGCCGCGCCATGCGGGAAGCGTTCTTACGCACCGACGCTGAGTTCATTAGGAAGAGTAATCAAGAGGTATGCTAGTATATATGTGGTATTTGATATTGTTGAATAGCGCGGTTTTTGATAGTGAATATAAGTTAACAGCTTTTAGGTAGCGTTTTGTCGTATACTTATTTTCAGTTTATAGCGATGTATGATTTGAGAATTAACAAGATTGTTGTATAAAGAATTTTTAAAATGCATTGTGTTAAATATGTTAAAACGTTAATAGGGCGCGGCGCCATTACGCAGGGCTCGGTAAAATCATGTATGATAGCTGTAAACACGTTGCGCCCGAACACAACTTTGGGACAGCCGTGGTCAACGCGGTAAAAAAATGAGACATAAATGAATGTAATCGTGACGAAATTACAGGTTATTTCATGTGTGGATATGAAAAATTAATGAACATAATTAATTTTCAGTAACTTATTTTATGAATAATACGTGAAATTTCATGAAACACTTGTCACATTGGTATAGTATAGTATAGCATGTTATTAATGTGCACGTGTTCCTTGTGCAGCGCGCGTGCGGCGGCAGCACGGCGGTGTGCGTGTGCGTGCGCGCGCGGCGCCTGCTGGCCGGCTGGGCGGGGGACTCGCAGGCGCTGCTCGCCAAGCGCATGCGCCTCATGCAGCTCGTGCACCCGCACAAGCCCGGACGACAGGTAACAAACACTTGTGATCGAATAAATACCAATAGCAATCACAGATAGCAAGTGAACTTGATTATAACATTTCACAAGTTATATAAATAAGCTAAATGTTGCGATTTGCTATTGTTATTCCCAAAGACTATCGGTTAATATTTTTATGCTATCTCGTGTAATCTATGAAGGAATAAGTGAAATAGGCGGCATACATTCCGTGAAAAATACCGCTTGACAATGAAATTAATTTTGTATGTGTTATGTTAGATTTAAAAAATGTTTATAATAAATGTTCAGTTTTGTTGTTAACAAACTCTGTGATGGGCAATTAGCAATAGCAGAAATATAGAGCATGGGCATAAGGCTTAAAATATAACAAGGTGATGTTAATTTAAAATACCCATGATTCCCAATACTACCAACCACCATCACACTCACATACTAACTATGCACGGAGGGAAGTGGACAATCATTTATTTCCAACTCCTATTAATTTAAATTTCTGATTAATTTCGTTGCGGGTTAAAGACAAGTTAGACATTCCCGGAGACTCGTTGAGCTTCAATGCTTGGTGTCATTATATTGCGTGCCACTGTTCACCCTGTCTCACAAGAGTTACAGTGGGTGCGACAGTCTAACTATACGTAATTATGTTTACATGCGAATATATTTATTTAATATTGAGTTTTGTGTGCGATTATGATGTCAACTTCCTGCAATCCCGAGTCTTGGCACAACAGCGTAAAGAAGCAGGCCCGCATAATTTTGTCAAGCGGCAGGAGATGATTATCTGGTTGCCTACTATCAAGTGCGGTTCAGTAGCTTTGCCGAGTCACGACTAAAATAAGGCTAAACAATCCATTACCTTATAGGATAAAAAGCTTCAATTATGACAAAATTATTCAAATTGCTCCCTCGTTAAGTTACATCGGACCAACTAGTTCGTACTTACAAATGTGAAATCCTAGAGCGACATTTAAAAAAAATCCCAGTAAGTATTGCGGAGGATAAATTATGTTGAAAATGTGCAATTGGCTACAGTACGCCATATATTCATGTATATTGCAGTTTTTCATACTGAATCGATATAGTGAAATAAAAGATGGCAAATGCAATGGACCGATCGAAACAATGATATTGGTCAGCTCGACCTGAACCCCTATTGAAGTCTGAACTCCACTTGTGTGAAAAACTATCGCGGGATTTGCTTCTAATACAAGACAAATAATGAATAGTTATTTGAATCCTTAACATAAATATATGGACAGTACGAAGAGCGCGTAAAGTGTTCCAACGTAAGTGGTGCGGGCAGCGCTCCAGTGAATCTACAGTGGAGCTTTACATAAATTAGTCGTCTCTCGCCACGATTTAAAAATGCTTGCTTATAATATGGCGGAAAGTTGATTAAAAAAAAGATAATTGTAATAACCGATATTGTAATAGATGGCCTCTATTATTAATTTAATAAATATTTAAGCTGTTTTATTTCGAGGTAGTTATGAAAATGTCCAATAGATCGTGCAATTTTCTCATCCACCTTATCAAAATATAGATATTAAATCAATTATTTGCAAACAATTTGTTGCAAATAAAAGTCATGAACGAGGAGATCTGAATGTACCTATGAAATAAAACCAGCTTTAAATTAAAATATCAGTACACGTTTTAGTTATATTTAAATTTATGCTTAATTTTTCTGAATTCTCCGTATTTAATCATTGTTAATACGCAGGATGAAAGAGATCGAATAGAATCATCGGGCGGTACGGTGATGTATTGGGGCACGTGGCGGGTCAACGGACAGCTGGCTGTCTCCAGAGCTATTGGTGAGTACTGCATATAATTATAATAGACCCTTTTTTCAGTTTCGGTTTCTTCTAACAGTTCAAACTTAACGTTATCGTTTATATCCCGCATTCAACGACGTGCGGGGTGCATCGGGAAAAAAATAAGAAAAGGAGTGGGGATTGTGTGGCAAGGATTTTTTAATATATATTCATATCCAGTATACATGTCATCTCCAGGCAACGTTAATCAGATTTAACAAACTTAAAATTCAAACTTTGAGTTACTGGCTTCGTATCGAAACCAACAGCTTACGGCTCAAAATGGTCTAATATGAAATTATACATAAGAAATAGGTATCTGAGTCAGCCCAAGCCCTTTGCAGGGCACGGGCCTTCTTTACAATCAAGAGTACGCTTAAGGAGGGGTTAGGCCATATAGTCTAAAACTCTGGCCTAGTGCGGGTTGGCGGAATTTACACAATATAGAAATTCCTACAAATCGCTAAGGAAAGCAGGTTTCCTTACGATGTTATCCTTCACCGTTACACGCCGCGGTGATTGATTATTAATACACACGTGACTTGGACAAATCATAAGTGTGCCCTAGGATTTGAATTCGCGACCACCATGAACATGTTGGTAGCCGCGTTTGTAGATCAAGAGCCCGTGGCTCCTTTAATTTCCTTAATATTCAGACACTTTTGATGGTTGTTTCATCTTGCCAGAAACATTGAAGCTCATAACTTCCAAAGCAACTACGATCAGAACTTCATAATAGCTGATTTTGTCATGCCTATGTTAGAGGCATGCGCACACAAACTTTCAGGTTTTATAAAGTTACGAAGGTCTGGCGGCCACAAGCTCTTGCTCTATTGGTCCATTGCCAAATGTTCACCACAAACTTAGAAAAAATAATTAAGCTACAATTCGAAACCACTCCGTAGTCTACAACGTATGAGTATGCTTTTCTAAGAATCACTGATTGTTCTCGGAATCATCGCATACCACTTGCAGTCAGCAATTGCAGTTGCCAGTCCTTTGGAACAGAATCTATATCATATTGCATTAGAACTAAAAACACTTCATTTAATATTATGTTAACGTTATTTGTTTTTAGGGTAGTAAAACCATTGTTATTGTATTTTAATTTGCATACATCCGGTTAGCTCTTGTTTATACCCCTGAAACGACAGGGACAGTGGACACTAGTGTCACCCATAGTTTCCCGAGCTTATTTTCTTTCTGAGAGGTAGAAGGGGTCAAGCCTATTGCCATACCTGGCTCTAATTTGCAGTCCTGGGCTACTCATATGAGTATCTCTAAATAGAAAAACTCATATAATTTGGCGTCCAACGTAGGATTGTTCAACCTCGTTGACACGCAACCTATACAATATACGTACTTGCATGCACAACGCAAAACGGTGTCATGGGTATGACGTATTTTACGATTTCAAAATTACAAAATTACAATTTTCCCACTGGTTGTTTGTCAGTGCATACATTAAGTTAGTACATGTTATTTCTATCTATATCAGCCCATATACGTCCCACTGCAGGGCACGGGCCTCCTCTACAATCGAGAGTACGATTGAGAGTGGTTAGGCCATATAGTCCACCACGCTGGCCTAGTGCGGGTTGGCGGACTTACATACCATGTTATTTACATACATATTATGTACCGGGGAGATATAAAATTACATGATATTTGTTGTTCTGTCCATTCTTCAATGTGTAAAAGACATTAAGATCCGGTCTTTAAATATTTTTGTTGTATTTCTTTAAGTGTTTTTTCCATTTTTTCCTTTGTTTACGCGACCCTGGCATGACATTGTAAATAATGACCAATGCATCATTTTTCATTAACATTCGAGACAAAAATATCTTAAACTCCGTTATATGCACGCTCTTTTGATACCTACCAAAGTTTGAGGTAATATCGAAAATTTATTACTTTTTAAGTGTACAAAAGAAATACCAGACGAATGCAAAAACATAACTCATGAAGATTTAATTTGTTTTTAAAATAACATTACTTTAGTGCATATCCGGTTGCATTTTCATTAAAGTATTTTTTTGTATAAATAATGCAACGTCAAATAAAATACTGTGAGCATGTTCACGTTTACCTCAACTTAATAGTTTCCTCATATTCTAGGAAATATAAATTACAATTTTGACATTGCATATTAAACACATAAATTGTCTAAAATTAAATTGAACTATTAAACATCTTTATTCAGTTACAATTTCTGAAATATTTGCAATAGATTTATATTTTGCTATTGTTTCATGTGATGGAAATGTTCAACGCGTTTGACAAAATGTCAAAAAAAAAAATCATTTGAAAAATAATTTAGAAAATTAAGTACTCTACTTATTTTTGTTATCCTTTTCTCACATGTGGACTTTGGTCAACGTTACAAATTATATAAATAATATTTTTTACTGCCAATGATAAGATCAGGCAAGGATGATTGCTAAATGCTATTTCCAAGCTTGTCTTTTTTACCAGCACGTTTCGACATACCAGTTGTATGACAGCGTGTAATAATTCCATGATATTACGAGTATGATATTTGTATCAATGCATTGTGAATGTTATAACCGATACTAAAAAACGATTCCATGTATAAAAATCTACGTGAAAATCGCGGGTTGGACAGATCCGGGCGTCATTATTACGCGTACTGGCCGCCATTCGAGATTTACTTTTATGGAGGACATAAAGTTTTATAACTTTGTGCACGTTTTAAAAAGTTACAAACAAATGAAAATTTATGCTACAGACTGGAATATTATTTACTGGTAACATACATTATTTGACCCAATTAAAATGGCTTGAACACGGCAAAATCATTCATATATTGTTAAAAAAATGGAAGCGTGTTGGGTTTATTTTGAAATTGCGTCCTTTATTTAAAACTTTTAGGTGAAATTGTGAGTGAAAAATACATGTCGCATAGTGAAAAACTAGCGTCGAGTTGTAAAAAGATATAACTACACACATTACCATCCAGACGGTGCCTACGTGCGGTTATGCGTATTTGACTAAACAAGTGGGTTTTCCCCCACCCTCATGCAAGGGGAGAAGACTTGCCGAGTACGTAGACTAGTACTGATATCTTAATTTGTTCGTGAATGACGTGGGTGAAATTCTGACCCCACGTGTTTAAAGCGTAACGTGATTTTTATGAATAAATCAGCAAAGCACATAATCTATGAATGCAAAGCGCTTGGTCATTGTAAGGGTGCTTAAAAATACAACAACACCCCTTCTCTACGCATGGCATTGTGTGGCCCAATCGAACACTTGACCTTGATACGAAAAGGCGGGCTCGCACCCTAACCTATCATCTGTTATGAAAGTCATGGGGTTATTTTGATATCAGAAGCTTAATTAATTTATGGTGAAATTTTCTAAGTGAACGTCTAAGATGTTTGGTAAGGGATTAACCCGCCTCCCGTGTTGAGCCGACAAGGCGTTGAACATGGAGTTAATCGCTCGTTATATTGTTATTGCGGGTGCGCGCAGTCATTTTTCACGAGGAGCGGGCGTCATTACAGTCGTGTGCCAACCATTAAATCGTTAGTAGTATCCTGCCCTTCAGAGGGCTGGATGCCCTGCTGAGATATTGTGTTTCGTAATTTTATGATGTTTTGCCGTACCTTTTACTTGGCAGTGTGGTAACTGGCAAGGGTATTGATATTTGAGTACCTATAATAAAACGGAAAGGCCACTTCAAAAAGACGCTTTTAAAAATTTTGGGGGACGCCTATGTTCAGCAATGGAACTCTCGAGGCTGAAAATAACGATAATATGAAAACATACTTAAATCGATTCGGTTGTTGATGTTTTCTTTATTTGGTTCAAGTTTCTACTTATCCATGAAAAAAAAAACATGGTTTTCGAAATACTTTCTTCTGAGAACGAAATTTATCCTTCCTGAAACCTGACGCCGTAGTCTGTTTTTTTTTCTACTTTTGTGAAAGAAGTACAAGTGAGTAGTATAATTGTGTTCAAAAATCACATTGTAAGATCCTTCAGTATTTTGGTGTGACTGTTTCTGGACGTTGATAATGAATTATGAAGATAATGAAAACTGGTGGTAGGTCTCTCATATGTGAGAGGCCATCTGGGTAGGTACCACCGTAATGTCTATTTCTCCCGTGAAACAACACTGCCTAAATGCACTGTTGTGTTTCGGATTGAAGGACATTGCAGCCAGAGTAACTACTGGACATATTGAGACTTAACATCTTATGTCTCAGGATGGCGAGCGCAGTGGAATGTTGCTACTGTTTATGAGCGGTCGTATCGCTTACCATCAGGCGAACGGCTTGCTCTTCTCGTCATTCATTGCAATAAAAAAAAAAAAAAAAATTAAAGTTTGGACTTCAGAATACATTATATTATATACTTCCGTAGAGATGTTGACTATGCAATTCTTATTTGATACGCAGCGCTGCAACGCCATTTTCGCAATATTAAAATTGAACATTGAATGCAAATAAATTGTATTAATTGCCAATTTATGCAAGTCGGTGCGTTTGTAATACATCGTGTTTAATTATAAATTCTACTTGGTATAACTACAATGACCAGCGTGGACAAACATAATCGCGGTTGCTATTAATAAAGTCTCCAATAATTATAATATGGGAATGGAAACAATGGAGGTAGTGCATTCATTAGCACGTCTGTGTGTGTGTGTGTGTGTGTGTGTTTGTGTGTACGTGTGTGTGTGTGTGTCGGGCGCCGCGGTGTCGCGCGTGGCGTGTGGCGTCACCCTCTCTGCGGCCCTCGCGAGCCCTCCCGAGCCCTCCTGTTGCTACAACCCCATTGCATGCCGCACCACGAACTAATATCGATCACTTGGACACTAGCCCGGTGCAATACAGAGATGCCGATGAAAATCATATCGATACTGTCGACAATCATCAACCACATTTTAGGATGCAGGCCAACCTAATCATGGTATGTAAATATTTTTCACAAGAATTCTATTCGAAAATTTTAATCTGCTAGGTTTGGATATCACTGTCCTTTGTTACAGTGAAAGTCACTTATAACCCGATAAGTAATGTAAAGTTGATTGTGCTCTGTTCGTTATCGATAATTATTGAAATGTTATGTTTTTGCGAAAGTCTATCTCAACTTAAAATCATCGACAGAGATAAAAAAACAAGTACCTACGTTTTAATTTTGTAAATCCTAGCATATTTATAAAATTATCGAAATATTTGTCTCCGTTCATCTCTATGCCAATATCGGGAGGGTGACGACGGGACAGTAACAACATAATGTTGACGTTTTCTCACAGCTCCGAATGCACCGTGGCCCAATAGCCCTCTTATTCCAGCACCCCAACTATCGGCGCACGGGAATGCATCGATTTCGCTTCCCAACCAAGATTAAGTTGAATCGTCATTTGTCCCCCTACCAATGCTTAAAGTTATTGCGGTGTGAATCCCGTAATCTTTGCATAGCACGATAATATTACTTTCAAGAACATTGCTACATAAAATGGCGCCAACAACCTAAGATTTACGTCGAGTAAATAAAATTGTTTACTTGAGTTACGACACCTCATTGAATTGAATTGGTAGTTTTTTATGAAAGGCACGTACTCTGTGATTGAAATTAATTCTTCGACAGAATTTAATGCGAAAAATGTTTCACAAAATAAATGCACTAGGACTTTTTGTTTATTGCTGTTTTGGTTTAGTAGTATTTGATGTAGAGAGAGCGCTCAATTGACTTAGTGACATGTCTGTTTGTGTGTAAAGATCTATGTCCCTCTCCAACCTAGCATACCAAGTCTGTGCTATCAAAAAAAATATCATGCAAAAATATCCTTTGTTTGAATTACTATAGAATGTCCCTGACAGGTGACGGAACTGGTAGAGTTCCGGAGTACGTAATATAACGAATATTATTTGCCTGATGTTTTTAAGTTTCATAGCACGGTCAAACTACATCGTAGTGGATAGATACCTGTATTAATTAATCAGTGGTATTAATGGCTATAAATACAAATAAATATCAAAACTACAATTCAATATATAACTTTAATACAACCACTGAAATTCCAGACTGGTTATTTTATTATTAAATATTATCTTACTTAACTTAGACTGAACTGAACATCTTATGTCTCAGGTGTCTATGTGAGCGCAGTGGAATGCCAAGCATGGCTTTGTAATTCAAGGTGCTGTTTGGTTTTGCTGCTGTTTATAAGCAGTCGTATCGCTTACCATCAGGCGAATGCTCGTCTCGCTATTCACGGCAATAAAAAAAACGTGATTTAATAACGCGGATTTATTATGCTGATTAATACTGCACATAAAATCTTGTAGAGTGACATAAGCATTTTATTGCTGGTAAAAGGACACTGAGAAGCAATTTGTTGACTCACGGTGGGATAGATGTGAAGTCGAAATAGCAAGGGCGTATGAATCATTTCTCTACTTTAAACACCGGTGACGGTGCATTTCTATAATTGTAATATGATTGTCAAGGTCCTGAGTTGAGATTGCAAATCTGCGTTTTATGGCGCTGAACAAACTAATGCGATTCGTTAAAATATTTAATCCATATTAACAATAACAAGTATTAGCCTATATACGTCCCACGGCACGAGCAAATCGAAATTACGATTGAGAGAGATTAGGCCACCACGCTGAATTAGTGCGGGTCGGTAGACTTTACATCAGAAACACCATAAAACCATAGATGCTAACCATACTGAAAATAAATCTTTAGATTACTTGTACGATGTAGTATGAAATTAGTGTCAGTTTTGACCGATCATGCTGTGAAAGAATAGCCGAATGTACATTGCTGTAATTAATGTAGATTATGGTACCTATATATTTTCCCATGAGTTTTGTACTTAATCCTTTCGACTCGGCTGGCACGATCCACTAGATTTTGCGTCTCGTGCGTTGATATTATATTGCGGCATAATGAAGCAGTTTTTTTATGTACTAAAAACATGCAGGCTTCCTGTCTACAACGACGTATTTTTGTTGACGGAAGTGTGTGTCGTGTGGAGAAATTAATTAAGTTTTTTCTTCTTTGTCTTAATTATTATGTTTTTTTGTGTTTATCTATAATTATATTTGTAAAGTTATTTATGCTTTAATTTTTATTTAATAGGAAACTAATGTACGAAAACATGTATTGGTGGTTTGGTCCAATAATATATTCGTTATAGTAAGTAACATATCATTGGACTAAAGCCATACATTGTGTAACATCTGTATCAGCCCATATACGTCCCACTGCAGGGCACGGGCCTCCTCTACAATCGAGAGTACGATTGAGAGTGGTTAGGCCATATAGTCCACCATGCTGGCCTAGTGCGTGTTGGCGGACTTACATACCATAGAAATGTTATAAATCGCTATGGTATGCAGTTTTCCTCACGATGTTTTCCTTCACCGTTTTAGTGCGTGGTGATTGACTATCAATACACACATGACTCCGAAAAGTCAGAGGTGTGCCCTGGGATTCGAACCCGCGACCACCGTGAACATGTTGGCAGTCGCGTCTAGTCCGATTACCAACAGGCCACCACGCATTTCACGCATTGTGTAACATGTCTTCACTTAAATCCCGACGAAACTTTGTCCCTTGTGCCTACTTCGACTTGGCATATCTATTGTATCGCCCCTATCATATTGAGACGGAAATAAGCTAGACAAACTCTGGTACTTACTTGGTATAGTATTTTTGCCTACAGTTTTTAGTAACAAAAACTAGGTACAAAATTGAACTTGCACACATCATCCCTTTTTGCCAGAAGGTTAGGCAATGGTGCTACTAAGACACCCACATTTCGTCTTGTGCGTTTCGTTCCATTACGTGATATCGGGCGAGCCTACGGTCATATCGGGCACAAGTAGGCACTTGTTCCAAAATTTAGAAATTAATAGTAAATCTCAATATCAGTTGTCCCTACTCGGGATTCGAGTTTGACACCTCAGTATCTTACCTTAGTACAACGGCACTATCGAGCCAGTTATTGAAGATTGAAATTATGTGATATTTTTTGGCAGGCGATGCTCAATACAAGCCGTACGTGACCGCTCGGCCTGAAATAGCTACAGTGGACCTGGATGGAGACGAGGACTTCGTGGTGGTGGCGTGTGATGGACTCTGGGACTTTGTCAGCGAAGACGACATCGCGCTTGCTGTGTACAGGCAACTGGCTGCAGACCCTGGTGAGTGTTTTTTTATTGTCTTTGTAGGCAGACAAGCTAGCGGCCCGCCAGATGGTAAGCGGCTTCAACTGCTCATGGACCTCTGCAGTGCCAGGGGGCCAGCACAACAAACTCGCTGCCTACCTTGAGGAGAGTACTCTCTTTAAGCCTCGCTTGAAGAAGGACAGGTCATAGCGCTCAGGAAACATACATACGTAAACATACATAGCCAAATGTGGTATAAGTTCTAAATGTACTGCCTTGCAATAAATGGCGGTGTATTTAAGCGGCAATCTATTTCAGGTGGAGTGATAGAATTTTCTTGCGATTTTCAGATATCATTAACTTGATTTGACTGACTATTTTACTGGGCTGTGAGACAGTAATTATATATTTTAGCTTATATCATCAAAGGTAAACTTATGGTGTGTTAATATACATATATACAATAAACTGTCTAAATGCATCTACTCGAAATATATTCTGAAAGTAAGTTACAAATTGGAAAAGACACAAAAAAGTAATTATAGAAGCAATGTCTTTAAAATTAAGTTCACTTATAATAGCTATTAGATAAAAAAAGCTCTATGTATTTGGCACAACACATATTGCTGTTTATTTGCGAAAATGTTAGCTTAATGTACGTTGACTGTTGAGTCTCGTCTTCAGTTCAACAGATTTATTAAACACTGGTTAAATAAATTGAACAGTCACTATCATGATTTGAATAATCCATTTACACTCGGAATGAAAAAAGTGTACAGTTATTTCTCGGAAACTTCATAATCTAATTAATCAGTTACGAGTTGCATTCTCCCGGTCATAATTTACTTTTTAATGATCCGTAGACGAATCGATAGAAAAGTGATAAAATCATCAGTTTTTATTCTGTCACCACAGCATAACCGTTTTATTTTTCGTGTGATAAATGTTTTTGATGACCATCCCCATTTTGTGTTAACCCAGGTTTGATTATCCTATACTCTCCTTGCTGTAAATTAGGAGGAAAAGTTTTACATGATGCAAAAATCAATAGAAAAAAAAAACGCTTTCACAGTCTCATAAAATATAACTTTCTTCTGTTTAATTTTAATTAGCTTCGAAATGGTCCGATCTCATAAACTGTGCTAGTTGTGAGATTACAATGCGGTTGCGGAACCCGATAAAAGCATATACGACTCTCTCTTTTCCTTAATTTTCTAATGTTTGACCGTTCTACCAGAAAACGGTAAGAATAACTAAGTTAAAAAAATACGTTTATAAATATATTTCTGCAAGGTAAATGATTATTTTATGTCTTTATGACTCCGCATAAAATACTATCCGGAACGCGCGTTGGTCAGAATTGGTAGAATATGTATACTAAGATAATTATTAACAAGCTTGTTCTATTTTACTGCGGTTACAGTAATTGCATTAATTTCTTAATGTCGTTTCCGCGATAAAGCGCATTCACATAAATATAATCTTAATGTATGCTTAAAATACAGCACAAATGCGTAATATTACAACACGGGAGTATTTCGTAAAATTATCTACATTGATGTTTGTGGTGTTAATTGGTGCCGCGAGCGGAATGCAGACTGGTTAAATTATCTACATTCGTAAGAACTGATTGACTTGTCGTTCATGAAAAAGTTAAACGCGTGTCTTTTTTTTAAAACAACGTTTGACAACTTAGTTTTATGTATGCACTTATATTGTGTATTTGTTATACCAATGACGGATACTATTTTTCGATGCAAAATACATTATCTTAGTCACGTACCAAAGAAGAACTTGAAAACACTCAGTTGCTACGTTAATTGGCTGCATAGTAATAGAAAATGGTAATATCGGGTGAACGTACTTAATATTTACTCTGTGTTGTGTAGTCAATAGTGCATCGTTACAGAATTGAAGAGCAATTTGCCGGTATTTAGTGTTCTACAAACTAGGCGTCCACGATGTAACATTTCTAGCTGGAGTTGATTAAGGAATGAGTTAGGGTGGTCAATGGCAGGGAGCAGGGAGTCGGTAAATTATCGTTCATCAATCTAAACACCGAGTGATCATGCCACGTTGACCTTGCAGTCGTTACACAATGCGTGACTCACTGCGACCTGCCAGACAAACAGACTAAATTGCACCGCTTACATGATCAACTCAATGTTTATTTACACTGCAAACTATTGTACATGGATATAAACACACCTGATTACATATTTGGTTAACACCGCGATGAGTAAACTAAAATATTTATGTATGATAAAGCTTATAGTAAATTTTACAAGAACGTTCGGCAATTATGTAGAACAAATAGGAAAGGCACTATAAGGGAATAATAGAATCATTATTCTTTAAACTCCGTAAACACAGCTGTGAAAATAAGGGGGTATTGTGAGATGCATTTTAGGGTTACACATTTAAGAATCATTTACGAGAGACGTACTCATAAAATCGTGATAAATATTACTTATTATTTGTATAACTATATGTCTTAATCAAAAGTCCATGTCTGGTTTTTGCATTTTGGCTTTTGATACAGCAATTATTTAAGCCCATTGTCTGATGACAAATAAAATGAAGTCATTTTGGCGGACAGGCTCGTTGATTGGCACGCGACCAGTTGCGAATGATATTATCTCGCCGGATCACATGATTATGACGCAATGCACGATCTCATCGGAGTGCACCCTCGCTTAATCAGTCGGGCAAGCCTTTGAGCGACAAAACGCCACCGAGCCAGGGCGGTTCACATTGTTGCGGCTGACGCAATACAATTTCTCTAAAGTGTCTTTAACAAGGCTCGGAAACCGGTTAAATTTCCAAACCGGTTTCGGACATTGACCTCAATAAAACTCTATTTCGGTTATAGGTTAACATAATACCGGTTACCATGGAAAACCGGTTTACACGAATTTAGGTTCGATAACCGATATCGAGCGATAATTAACCGGTTAAAACCAAGCTCAGTACCGAATACCTTCCGTCGTTCCTTAAGCTGAAAACACATTGTAGGTTTTTGTCTTACGCATAGAGTAAAGCTGAAAACACATTGTAGGTTTTTGTCTTACGCATAGAGTAAAGAGTACAAAACTATGGTAAAGAGCGCGACTGATATGGTGCGTACGGGTCGTCAGAGAGCCCGCGTACGTTTTTATTTCTTTTAATTTCATTGACAAAGGACGGTTTTCGCGTCTGCCAATGACTAAGCTTTTAGGGATAGAAGAGTCGATTTTAATGTACTCTTTATCTCATCTCTATATAAACAAATAAATAATATATTTTTTAAAATGAAATTAATCCTAGTTGGCGCTTATTATAAACAGTCCTAAGTCTGTGATAACCTGTGGTACTAGAACATTCGAGTTTGCAACTGTTTTATTGTCAGAATCAATGATTTAATTAATATTAAATCACACATCAAACAATTATATCATACTATAATTGATTAAATTCTGTACGCAAACATAGATTACACATTGAGAATAAATTTACCGTGGAAAAATGTTAAGCAACAATGCCGTGTACACATATTAGAAATACTTATGTATAAAATGTGTGAATTCCAAAGTAGGCAAGATCGTGTTTCGAGCACACGTCTTGTTCTTGTTGTCTTTTTATCATCATCATCATCATATCAGCCACAGGAAGTCCACTGCTGAACATAGGCCTCCCCCAATGATCTCCACAATGACCTGTTGGAAGCGGCCTGCATCCAGCGACTTCCTGCGACCTTAGTCAGATCGTCCGTCCACCTTGTAGGCGGGCGTCCGACACTTCGCTTGCCTGTACGTGGCCTCCACTCGAGAACCTTTCGGCCCCAACGGCCATCGGTTCTACGAGCTATGTGCCCGGCCCACTGCCACTTCAACTTGCCAATCCTATGGGCTATGTCGGTAACCTTGGTTCTCCTACGGATCTCGTCATTTCTGATTCGATCTCGTAGGGAAACACCGAGCATAGCCCGCTCCATTGCTCGTTGAGTGACTTTGAGCCTTTTAATGAGGCCCACAGTGAGAGGCCACGTCTCGGTGCCGTATGTCATCACTGGTAACACACAACTATCGAAGACTTTCGATTTTAGGTACTGAGGTATTTTGGACGAGAAGACGTCGCGAAGTTTCCCGAACGCTGCCCAACCGAGTTGGATTCTCCGATTGACCTCTCTCTCGAAGTTAGACCTGCCTAACCGGACCTCTTGTCCTAAATAGACATATTCGTCTACAACTTCGAGAGTCGAGCCCCCAACTCCAATAGGGGTGGGCACAACATGGATATTCGACATGATCTTCGTTTTATCCATGTTCATTTTAAGACCCACCTGTTGGGAAACTCGATTAAGGTCTTCGAGCATAGTGCTAAGGTCTTCCAGCGATTCTGCCAAGACTACAATATCGTCGGCAAATTGAAGGTGAGTAATATAGTCGCCGTTGATGTTGATGCCGAATCCTTTCCACTGCAAGAGCTTGAAGGCATTTTCCAGCGCGGCAGTGAACAATTTCGGAGATATGACATCTCCCTGTCTCACGCCTCTCTGTAGTGGAATAGCCTTCGTGCTCTGATCCTGTACTCGGACCGACATGGTGGCGTTGTTGTTTATACACCTCAACACTTCGATGTACCGATAGTCTATGTGGCACCGCTGAAGAGACTGTAGCACAGCCCAAGTCTCGATCGAATCAAAGGCTTTCTCATAGTCCACAAACGCTAAACAAAGCGGCAAGTTATATTCCTCGGTTTTTTGTATAACTTGCCGAAGCGTATGGATATGGTCTATGGTACTAAAGCCTTTTCGGAAACCGGCTTGTTCGGGAGGCTGAAAGTCATCAAACCTGCCTTCGAGACGATTTGTGATGACCCTTGAAAACAACTTATAGACATGGCTCAGGAGCGAGATGGGCCTGTAGTTCTTCAGCAAAGTGTTATCACCTTTTTTGAAGAACAAGACCACCACGCTCCTACTCCATGCCTCCGGCGTTGAGCCCTCGAGGAGAACGGAATTGAAGAGCCTCTGAAGGACTTTCAGTATCGGTGTTCCGCCCGCTCTCAGAAGCTCTGAAGTGATTCCGTCCTCACCCGGCGCCTTGTTGTTTTTAAGATGTTTGAGGGCCATCTCAATCTCAAACAGGCTGATGTCCGGGATATCATCGCTAAAGTGTCGGATTAACTCGGCTCTCGGGTCTTTAGCCGAGCTAACAGTAGGTTAGGCAACCGAGGTGTAAAGCTGTCCGTAGAACCTCTCGATCTCTCTTAATACCTCTGCCCTAGTCGATACCATGCGGCCATCATCCATTTTCAGCCTAAACAACTGGCTTTGCCCAATAGACAAGTCTCTTGCAAACGCTTTGGAGCCTCCGTTCCGCTCAATTGTCTCCTTAATGCTCACAGTATTGTGAGCACGGACATCGTGTCGCAAGGACTTCCAGATCCGTCTATTGAGCAGCCGATATACTTCGGCGTCAACGGAAGACTGCAGCGTCAAAGATCGACGTTCGGCCATGAGGTCAAGAGTGTGGATCGAGAGTTTTTGTGGTCTATCTCTACGGCGAGGTCTAAAATACTTAGATCCCACCGTATGGACAGTTTCTACCAAACCGCTGTTTAGCTCGTCCACTGCAAGGTTTTTCCTAGACAATCAAAACGATTAACTCTGACCCCTGAGGTTCTGTTGCCCATGTCCAAATTGCCCCACTTTCAACTCTGCATCGCTTCTCTTGCCCAACTTTGCGTTGAAGTCCCCCATAACAACGTTGAAGTAGGTTTTGGAAGTATGTATGGCCCGACTTATGTCCTCATACGTCTCCTCTACTTCTTTATCTGAGTGTGTCGAGGTCGGCGCGTATACCTGTATGACCTTCAACGAATATCTTTTAGATATTCTGAGTATAAGGTATACTACCCTGCTCGACACACTTTCGATGGATACGATGTTGTTTATGGAGAGACTTGTGGACGAGAAATCCGACACCTCCTCGGGACTGTTGGTCGTCCCCCGGTAGAAGAGCAGGTTACCAGACTTCAGGGTTATCGTATCCTCCCCGATTCTTCGGACTTCCGATAACCCCGGAATATCCCAGTGTAACTTGCTCAATTCTTCTTTCAGTTCGACAATCTTCTCGTCTGTCCTTAATGTGCGTATGTTGTGTGTTACCAGGGCCAGTCGTCGTCGGGGGTGGTAGCCGGGGCCATCCCGGGGATTCTTAGTACCCCCTGCCTCACCGTAACCATGACCTCTACCATAGCCAGGCATAGTGGGGCTGCCGGGCCTGGGGGCCTGGTCTCTATATGTGTCGCCATTAAGGGGGTATTTGCCAATACTCGCCAGGCAGGCGGGTTGGCGAGCGAAGTAGGAGACTGGCGTTGATGACGCTGCTGCCCGCAATTAACCAGGGAAAGGAAATAGGATTTGTGGGTTGAGGATGTTATAGGAAAGGAGAGTATGGCCTGAGGGAGTGGATACTGCAGTCACGGACGGGAAGTTAAGGTGACTGCAGTAGCTCGGGGGCCGAGGTCGCGTACTCGCAGCACCTATACTAGGACAGGCTATGACCACTAGATAGGAGCATCCCTGACCATATCATAAAATATGACAGTTAAATTAACATGATAAAAAAGAGGTAAAAAATATTATTTAACAACAGTAGATAATACTAAGAATAATAATACCATCGGTTAACAGTTGTTTCAAAACTTGAGTTATGTCATTCGATGTGAATTTTTGAAATTTGAAATTTTCATATCGAAAGAACGAATAATTTTTTTTTCTCCCCATCACAACAGTTGAACAGTAACCGATCCACAACTTTAAATTAAGTATTAAACAATTTTAATTCAAATTGTTTAGTACCCAAAACGGAGTTGCGTTTTGCACGTCCAATTCTATTGAATACTTCTAATACAATCAGTGTTGCCAACCCCAAGAAACTAAAAAACGGTAGTTCATCCACAAAAAAACAGGAGAAAACAGTAGGTAAAGTAAAAATAAGCAGTTTTTATTATTTCCTCATTTAATTAAAACAATCACCTACTTTTATTACTCACGAGAAGTCACATACATTGATTAATTATAATATTGATCATCCTCAACTGCCTCATCTACAATATTTTCTGACTCATCTTCCCTTTTTAACACATACATGTTTTTGTAAAATTTCTTCATGTGGCTTCAAATGAGTAGCAATCGGTTATTTCAGATTTTTACGTAATATTCCTTTAATAGTTGTGGTCGATAATTTGTTCCGTAATATGGATTTCATAAAATTAATATCTCAGAAAAATCTTTCCACGGCGGCGCTGGTAGGCACAAAAGTTTCTTTACCAATTCACACAATGTGGAAAATGTTTGATATCTAGTGTAATTGCGTTTTATTGCATAATTTCGTTATGAAAATAAATTTATATAATGTGATAGGTGCCGCCTAAATGCAAATTGAAAAACACTAAAAATAAAGAATAAAACAGAAAACAGGGACTAAAATGTAAAAACAGCAAATCTACTGTTAAAACAGTAGGGTTGGTAACACTGAATACAATAGACGAGAAACGAGCCCGCACGCGGTATCTTGACATAAACACAAAACATGTCATAACATGAATCTACCCGAACTGCACACGGCACACGTTTGACCTTGCATCGTGCGTTGCGTATTACTTGTTTTGGAATTAACCGGTTAATACCGATACTAAACCGTTCATGCGGAATTAACCGGTAACCTTTATCGTTTGGGTTAGTTTGAAACCGTTCATTATTTTAACCGGTTAACGTAGGAGCGATATAATTTACCGGTATTTTATCAGAATTAACCGCTCTCTTTAAACCGGTTCCGAGCCCTGGTCTTTAATACCGCCCGACAATCGGCGACAAGAGCTTTCGCGTTACAAAAGATTTTTCCTGTTTTGCAAATGTTAAGGGTACTTTATTTGCGACATGGACAGATAAAAGTGGTGTTACGTGGGACGTTGTTTTCATTTTGTATGCGTTATCTGCGTGGAGTGTAGGTACATGAGTGTATGAAATACCAAATGGAGTTGCAATATACATGAGCGGCGGGCGGCGAGTGCGGTAACAGCGTTGCGGATATTGTAATCCTTGGTGTTGACACATCGCGCGTGATGGATCCGCTGCATCGACGCGCCGCACTAAATCCCCCGCTATTGTCCCCTACTCACAGCTGACGTGTGATGGTTGACACACGTAGATTAATTTATACTTGTACATTTTTAGAGAAAGTGAAGTATAATTATATTGCAAATATCACGCTTCTTTACAGAAATAATTTAAGTACAGAACACAATATTTTTTATTTACAGTTAACATGAAAACAAGTTTCTGGTCAACAAAACTAAAGGAAAAAAACTGCCATTCGATTTGCAAATTATATGAAAACATTGTCTGTTGTTTCGCCTGAGCCGTCCATTAAAGCCTTGCGAAAAAAATCAAAGTAGACAATGAGGTAGTATTTTATGTTCCGTAACAAGATTTCTGTGGTGTGCTGATTTCAATCGGGCTGCGGTGAGGCCGCCGCCGCGCCACAGTCGGAGCCCCACAACATTGTGTCGTAATTGTGTCGGAAGTGGGGAAGTGGAGAAATTGATACTTTGTTGCCCTCTGCGCCGCCTCGACGCCGCACCTCGCTGTTAGCCCCACTCACGTTACTGCACTGCGAAGCCTTTCTAATTACAGCCTGTGTAAACCTTAAGTAAACACATCATTTTCTTATATCATTGAGCAAATTACGCGACCCCAAGTTAATGCTGTCAATGCGCGCATGTTGATTTGAATCAGCAACCACCTTGTTATAAATTACGACTGTGAACTATGAAAATCGAGCCATGAAATTCAAACATTGATCCTACTTTTTGGGCAGTTTGCGCCGTCGGCTTTAACGAAATTAGTTTAAAATTTATTTGCAATATAAACTCAGAAATCTGTTAACCCCTTTAGTCTGGCTTCAACGTCATGCTCTAACGAACCTGGACCCGTTTCATTGGATTATGCGATTTAAAATGTTAAACTGTCGTGAGCCAGTATTCAAACAAGGGTGCTCAGTCGTCACTAATGTGCCCGGGGGCCATTCTGGATTATACATGAACGTCCTTGATGTGTTAATATCACCTCTAAACATAAGGGTGACAAGGTATGTTTCTGTTTAGTTGTTGGTGAGCCAGGTGAAATGGCGGTGTGTCGTCCATCGGTCAGGTGTCCCTTTACATAACACTTTCTCGACTATTTGTTACTCACGTCGAATCCAGTAGACAGTCGTGTGTCTGAACGTAACTTGAGTGTCGACACAAGTTATTATCTTGTTCAACTACTGACTCATACATTTGGTGACTGTTGTGTACTTCAAATCGGTTTGGTATCTCGAACACGTGCGGTTTTTACTTTCAAGTATGTTTTCGCGATATTTTATGTTTCCTTTACACAGTTTCGCAATACATCCTTTATTGGTTACGTTCGCAAGGACCTAAATAAATCGGTTGTTGACTTTATGCGCTGGTGTTATCAATCTATCTGGGTTATTGACGAGTAAACGGAATGAAATAGGTAGTTGAAACTGTATTATCTTGGTTAAGAGGACGGTAGACGCCGATGACCTTGCTCGAACGGGCGGTACCATGGGCCCTACTATATTCATCGAACGAACGAACGAACGAACGAACGAAGGGCCCTACTATATTCAACGAAACGAAGTTCGAAACTTCGGATGATCAAAGTTTATATACGATACGAATGTACCTACATAAAACTTATGGTCGTTATTCATTTATGGTCGTAACCATAGACTTATAGTTACGGTTTACGTTATATACAGGGAGCGCAAAAAAATGGCGCACTTGCTCAGATGGGTGCAAGGGCATAATATTAATATCGTAATAAAAAAATAATATTTGGAAAATACCTATCCGTTTTGAAGTTATGACCGTTTAAAGTTTTAAGTTTAATCACCACTTTTTCGCATAAAACCAATTGGAATGGATGAAGAACAAGATTTAAACACATACGTATTTTTTCGTTTCGTCGTTAATTGAACGGTTAACGAATTATACCACGAAAACCATTTTTAACAGCATCAAAACTTCCTTAGACTTCGCTTTAACCGTTGTTTACACATGGGTAAGGTCATGAACTCTTAGCTGTATAATTTATCCTTCTCTAATTTCAAAACAGGATATTTTTTGTTTCATTTCAAATAAACAAATCAGTTAAACAGGGACGTACTTAGATTTAAGCGTCAATAAATTAACAACATAATAACTTTAGGTGCAGTTGCATCGTGTATGGATTGACTATTTTGTTTGTCATTATTTTCCTTAGTGTCACAAATCCAAACTGAAAGACACCAAGAAATCACACTGGTCATCGCTTAAATCATGTAAGATTGCGAATTTAATTATAATTAGAAAAGTTTTGGTAATACCTACATAACATTTAAATTTTCTAAATAATTAATATTCATTGAAAAAATAATCTGATGACACTGATTAATAAAAAATAAGATTTTTAAAATGATGGCCCAATTCGGCCCTATTAGTCAAAGGAAGCCGCCGGTCATAGTGTACTTCGTCGGATCCAACGCGGCTCGATTATTCTTCCTTTGAGGTTGCCGCCGCCCTTTGTGAGCGCGAGCCGAAAGGCGGCAATTTCTTTGTCGGTAACTTTTAGCATTTTGCAAAAGAAGACCGACATCTTGAGGTGTGTTCACACTACACACTTGATATAACTTAATTTGATTAAGTACCTACTCCGATATAAAAGTTACGTTAAAAAAAAGATCTTATTGGACTGATAGAATGGTCCTTACTTGCTCAAGAGCTTATAATATTATTTAAATATGTCATCAACCGATCCAGTCAGTTACAAATTGCCTATTTACTTTTGCTTATTATTGTGTTTAACATTACTTTAATGTGTTTTGAAAATAATGTTACTTTAAAGTGATAAAATTTCTTCTAAATTCTTATACCTAGAGAAATGTCGTCTACCATTATAGCATAGAATTTGCATATGAGACTTCTGTGAGATAAAATTAGTGAAATCAATAAACACTAAGCACTAATTTACTGCACTGGAGACCCCGTGCCCTGCAGTGGCACGTATATGAACTGATACAGTACTAATACTAATTGTCCACATGAATTATTATGAACTCAAATAGGAAAGCTTTGTATCTAATGTGAACAGGCCTTTATCTTTCAAAAATCAAAATAATAATTTATTTTTTATTAGTTGAATTCGGATTGCGATCGCGTGTGCATGTATTAGTCGTGTGCATATTATTGTAAATTCGTTTTCAGTTATTTTGAGTAAATTTTATTAATTTCATTATGCTTTGAACATTACCCAATTTGATAGCTTTTGATGTAACTTGTGTTATGTGAAATGTAAAAGAAAAAGTGATTTGTGCTACCAAACTGTGACAGTGTTTTCGTGCGGGTTTTGGCGGATCCTGCGCTTCCATCCTTGCCTATTAAGGTCATTACGGTTTACATTACAAGGTCAGTTAACTATTTTAGTGGTCATTAATGACAACTAACCAGCCCATATGGGTCACCGACGGCCTCCGTGGCGCAGTTGGTAAGAACTGCCTGTGAAATGAGAGACCGCGGGTTCGGTTTCTGCCCCGAGACAATTTCCATGAACCATAATTATTTTTCTAATACCCGCGACACAAGATTTGTATCTTAGTGTGGGGTTAGTACCCATGTATGTGACTGTTAACACTTGACAGTATTAATTTAATATCTTTTTTATGTACCCTGAGCGTTATGTATACAATCGCACGACTTATAAGTAAATAATGAGCTCTGCTTATTTATTGTTGAGTGTCTACCGTTCAGTTGCAAGGTTCAATCACTTTAGCCGCTTAGCGTAATGTGTTAAGGGTTAGCATATGTAACGTTAGTTTTTTTTTTCTCGGCATCTTTCTTAATATTCGCTAGCGCCATGCAAATCCGTCTTAATTAAGATGCCTTCACCATATACTATAATGTATATTGGCAGGTGCGCCGTTTTCTTGTCCACCCTGTATATACATTCGTATCGTATAAAAAACTTCGTTTGTCCGAAGTTTCGAACTTCGTTCGTTCGTTCGTTCGTTCGTTCGGATGAATATAGTAGGGCCCCAAATCTCATGCACCGGCACACGCCGGCGCACGACGTGCGAGCGAGCGCGCTGCGTTATACCTATTCATTCATTGTTTCGCTGCGGACAAAACGATATATTCGTAGTGTTATTTCACTCGATGTTCCCATCGAATACAGTTAGAAGCGGTTGACCGTATTGTATGATTAATTCACTTGCATATGTCATAGCTGTCGTGGCAGAATTGCTCGAACGCTGACTGTCAAACGAGAAGACGTGGGTTCGGTCCCCGCACTTGTATTTCGATTTTTGTGTTTACTTATTTCATCTATCTATAACAACATTACATTTTAGATTTTTAATATTTTTATTTTTGTTTTTTTTTTCTAATACTATAAAGAGGATAGATACATTTATATTTTTGGATTTTTATTTACAATGAAACTCAAAAATTACTGGACCGATTTAAAAATATTTTTCGATTTTCGAATGGTAATTATCCGGGAATAACAGAAGCTATATATTTACGTGAAGGGGTTGAAATAAGGGTTTAAATGGAAAATAAAAACTATTGAAGATTTATTTTTTAATTCATATTAATAAATATTAAAAAAATATATCTCAAATGGTTTTTATTTTTCATTTCAACCCTTATTTCAACTCCTTTAGCCAAACATACAGCCAATGTTACTCCAGGATAATGTTGGATTCGAATGGTGAAAGAATTTTAAGATTAAGTCGGTCGGTTAAGTAATTTTTGGGTTTATTCATAATAAAAAAAAATCGAAATATTCAAAAATCTAAAATACAAAAATGCGAAAATAACATGTGTGGGGCGTGGGTTCGAACCAACGTGTCTTAGCATCAATCATGAAGCGAGCGGTCAATCCTTCGGGCCAATAATGCTTACTTCCCGGTGACCAAATTACCGGTAATTATATATTATATTAGTGTCTATTTTGGTGTTTAAATGTTACCTACTATTTAAAATATGATCGGCACATAACAATTAACAATTCATTTATTTATATGTTGGGTAGGTCTCAAGTTCCATGAAATTCAATTGAAATATTAAAACATCGCACGATACTTATATTTTGCTATGTAGGTACAATATTATGATCGTTAAAATTAACAAAACAAATCTACTATTATAGCACAGTTACTTTCTACTAAGAGCATAAATAATAATTTTATAAAATATGGTAGAAGTGCTATATTTTGACGAAAAATTATTACCTGAACGACAGAGATGAACTACATATTCATAGGGTTGCCTCAACGTCATTGTAGTTTACACATAAATATAATGAAAATAATATTTAAAAAAAAATATATATGTAGGTACTGTTACGAAAGTATTTTTATTAGATGTTGAAAATAAAATGTCAAACTATGTAACATAAAAAATGATTTCACATAATATTACACAAAATATTCGTACATAAAACAAAATTTATCACGCAAGTGATGATTTTTTTTTATTGCATAAACAAACAACATGAACGATCAAACAGGTCACCTAATGGTAAGTGGTCACTGCCGCTCATGAACATCCACGACGCTTGGATCATAAATGTATTGCCGGCTCATCGAATCGGGGATCGTAGTTTGTTACTCTTCCACGCAAAAAAAGTTCGACTGATTTTAATGAAATTTGGTATACGAATAGCTGACACCTTGGAAAAAAACATAGGTTACTTTTTATGAGACGGGTCATAAACTGGATATAAGGGGACGGGAAATATAGTCAACTGCGTGCGCAAAATAGTTAGTAGCTAGCAAAAGCTATCTGCACCCGGGCGAAGCCGGGCCCGACCACTAGTTTAATTATAGTTCTGAAAAGTGCAACTGTCGCAAACATATTTTCTTTGATTGCTGTTGTTGTGGTATGTTCTTTCTTATTTCCTTATAAATAGGATCTTCATCAATCTGTGGAGATGTAATATCTAAAATCGTTCTAAAACAAAATAAAATAAATTAGTCACTTACTTCATAGATTAAAATTTGTATTGAAAGAGTACGGGTTTACCTATTATCATATATTTCTTTGTAATTTGCAGTTTGGTTTAATTCTTGTCGCAAGCTCTGTTTACTGGGTGATGACAGATTTTTACTAACAGAACTGAAATAAAGACAGTTTAATATATAATGTTTATAGCGATGATTTGTTTAAAAACCTACACAATGAAATGTTATGGTGAATAAAAGGGATGCTATATTATAACATTTTAGTTTTTATTTACGTAAGTAATATTAAAAATGAAAAGTAAGATTAACATTTGAAGAAAGTATTTAAAAATATACTGTACCATCCTTCTCCCTCATTGACTATTTGGCTTAATTTTTCTTGTGCGGCCTTATTGCACTTACCAGGTAACAATAATTTATGGCCAGTAGGACTGAAAAAAATGAGTTATTTTTAAATTGGTAAACAGTTCCGGAGCGAAGGAAATTAATATATTAATACAGAATATATTATTATGTATATTTATCGAACAGTTAAAAGCTTAACATAAAGTATAATTTAATTTGTTACTTAGAAAAGTGACAACCCTACTTATTCGGTAAAGATAACACAAAGCAAGTATCTATCAAATATGATAAAATATCGGACCAGTATTAATAATACTAAAGCAGTTACTTACCTTTTTAGTCTGTCTATTCTCCTCTTGTAATTTATTTTAGATTTCCGTTTATTAGCTCTTTTTTTGTCACCCATTTTGAATAAAACAATATCAATCAAAATACTAACTAATCTTACTAATTTCCATACAATATATTATTCGCACACACTGGACACTATTATCAATAGCTAAATAATTCGCCTAATCAGTTCACAAATTGATTTGGTGAAGACAAGCGTCATAGGTCAGTTCAACACCGGTCTGCGTCTCGTCTCGCGTTCGCTATAACTGATGCTTTCGCTATTCGCCACACAGTCAGCGGGGGCGCGGCGG
Organism: Hyles euphorbiae; assembly: GCA_023078785.2. Classification (NCBI taxonomy): domain Eukaryota; kingdom Metazoa; phylum Arthropoda; class Insecta; order Lepidoptera; family Sphingidae; genus Hyles; species Hyles euphorbiae. Next base: position 14,786,205 of record CM041038.1, read on the forward strand.
CACGGCGCGGCGGGCGCGGCGATGCGACGCGACGGAACGCAAGCGCGGCGCCCACGCCACGGGTCATTTTGAGTTGTAATGTATCGGTTTGTATCATGGATGTAATATAAAAACAGGATTGCGCACGAAGAAAATGGTGTCATCCTGAAATAAGACATGTGCATGTAGTATAAGGTTTAATTTACTATGGTAAATGACATAGAGGAAAGCCGAAACCGAGTGAGACAGTATGAGAGGTTTCTATCCCTTCTTATTTGCTAGCGTGACCATAATAAAACCCGCCTTAGAACTTTTTTGATCGACAATTCAAAGTTCAGATGAATTATTGAATAACTTTTAATCTGCTTGAATATTAAAAGCAGTTCTTTTTTCGTTAAAATTTTATTATTAAAGTAATGTTTAATTTATACACATTAATTTGCATCTACTACATACTATGTTTTAAGTGAAAATAAACACGTTAAAAGTTTTTCTAATACAATTGATCATGAATTAAGTATAATTAAAAAATATTTATTTCTTGCGATAGTTTTTATTTACTGAGTGATGTAAAATTTCGGCACGGACGTATTACACTAACTGCTATATTTTCACGCCTAAGCCACTGAACCGATTTTGATAGAATTTGATACAGAGATAAATTAGACCTTGGGTAAGGGCAAAAGGTTCCCGCTTGTTATGTAGACAACGCTTGAAGGGGTTGAACTAGGGGATACGCAGTACGCATGGAAAAATCTAAACTGTTGAAGTTACAGATGTCAAACTTTTTTATTTATTTAGTAACAAAAATAACTGCACACTTCGTTTTCTTAAAGTTAAACCATAAAGGGGTTATAATAAGGGTTGAAAGGTAGTGAAAATAATGGCGTGAATAATATTAGAAAAATAGCATTATGGGATTTCATTTCATTTCTTTATTGATCCGGTGGTCTAAAAATTGATATCTGAACGGGTGGTTCACACATTTACACGAAAAATTGAAATTTAGAGTCAGAATTGATAATTGTCGCCGCAATTTTGAACTTTATTGTTAATGATTCGATTAAAATAGGGATATTCGTTAGGGATGAGATAGACGGTACGTTGATTTTAGTTATTACAAGAGTTGGTATGAATAATAACATGTATCTGGTACGAAGTAGGCCAGGGAAGCTCCTATCTAGTTGTCATTGCGGGGTATGCGATCTCGGCCCCCTGAGCTACTGCTATTACTACCAACTTTCCCCTCCGTGGCTGTAGTATCCATCTCTACATTCCATACTTTCCTATCCAATAATATCTTCTAGCCGCAAACTTTCCCCGGTTGAAGACGGACAGCAGCGTCATCCGTCTGCCAAGCGTGGTAAGTATTGGCATAAAAAATAAAAAAGCCTAATAGTTGCTAAAACCAGGATCAGGACTCCAGTCCCCGGCAGCCCCGCTATTCCTGGTTATGGTAGCGGCCACGGTAATGGCGGGACAGAGGGTGGTAAGAATCTCTGTGTTGACCCCGGCTACCACACCCTGACGAATGGCACTGATAATACACAACATACGCACTTTGTGAACAGACGAGAAGATTGTTAACTGTATTTTGCTGTTAATAAAGGCTTATTATTATTATTTTCATTTTTCATTTCACCTATAAAAAGTATACGTATAAAACTATGATTTTGAACTTTTTTGCTAGGTCCTAATGGTGGACCATATTTTGGTGGTCAAATATTTTTTAAACGGTTAGACAATATCACGTTTGTTACCTCAAAAACAAAATGCTTCATTCGACGTATTACAACTGAAATATTTACCATATTAGCCAATTTGATTAAAATTCCTGTATTTCCCAAAACATATGGTCACCCTATAGGAACGGGACACAACCCTACCTTCCTACACCTCTCGCTCGGCTCGTTTTTCCGATGACAGTGCGCAGTCCTGTTTATATACTACGTCCATGGTTTGTATGGAGCATGTCACACAGACCTGTACCGCGCCACGCCGCGCCGCGCCGCACCGTAGGGGTAGGTAGAGGTGTAACCAGGACACCCATGTTTAGCCTTGTGTATTCCGTCCCACGATGTGATAGTGAACCAACAAAATATCCACCCAATGTTACTCTAAGTAATGTACCATTCGAATGGTGAAAGAATTTTTAAAATCGTTCCAGTTATTTTTGAGTTTATAATTTATTTTCATTATAAACAAAAATCCAAATATTCAGAAATCTTAAATACAAATTAATGTTTCCTCTTTATAATATTGATATAGATAGTAGATAGATGAATATAAAAAAAATCTGTCTGATGCGGGGATCGAACTCGCGGACTCTGTTTTGTCAATCGGCGCGGCGTCCAAACATTTCACACAAATCGCTCGACGTTCCCGTAAGTACAGTTAGGAGCAGTCTTACCGTAATGGATGATTAATTTCATGAAGGTAAGTTATATCCACCGTGGCGGAGTCGTTTAAACGTCGATAAGCAAACTGGAAGCCGTGACTTCGATCCCCCCGCATTGATACTTTTTTGTGTTTATTTATTTCATCTATGTATACCAATATTACAAAGAGGAAACATTTGTATATTGGCATGTTTTGTATTTTTTAATATTTGGATTTTTGTTATTATATTTTAAAAATTCTTTCACTTTTCAAGTGGTAGATATATTATCTGCCACTGACATTTATGGACAAGTCTTTTACGGTCAAAGCAGTTCAATTGTGGAACGCGCTTCCTGTTATGGTGAGACAGGCGCAATCGCTGTCTTCATTCAAGAGGCAAATCAAAGAACATTACCTCTCTCTCTCTTAATATACAGATTTTAGTAGATAATATTATTTCCTACTTCTAATTAATTTTAAATTTGTATTTATTATATATTTATATATGTATATGTTTGTAGTATTATATATGTATGTATTTATGCTTTTTATTATGTATGTATGTATGTTATTTTGGTGTATTTTTATGTTTAGATTATATATATAGATAGTATGAGTTTTATCTAGTTTCCTCACTTTTAATTATTTATTTTACACTGCCCTCTCTTTTTCCTTCTTTTAAATCCATCCCATGGTTGTCTGTAAGACATTGCTTTAAGCGATAAGACCGCCATTTGTACTTTTTATATTATTTTTTTGTTTCTGTATGTTGTATTTTTTTTTATGTGTACAATAAAGATTTTAAATAAATAAATAAATATCTGGGAATAACAGAAGCTACAAATATGTTTACCTAATGGGGTTGAAATAAGGTTTTAAATGGAAATGGAAAATAAAAATTAAAAACTATTGAAGATATTTTTTTAATTAATATTATTAAATATTTTTGAAAAAAATATCTTCAATGATTTTTATTTTCCATTTTAACTCATGTCAACCCCTTTAGCCAAATATACAGCCCATGTTACTCCAGGATAATGTTGAATTCGGATGGTGAAAGAATTTTAAGATCGGTTGAGTAATTTTTAGTTTATTCATAATAAACAAAAATCGAAATATTCAAAAATCTAAAATACAAAAATGTAAAATATAAATGTTACAAAAATGCAAGAAATAAAATGTTTCCTATATAAAATATTGGGTCAGATAGTAGATAGATGAATTTATAAACAAAAACATTTGTTTCGATGCGGGATCGAACCCGCGGCCACACGTTTTTATTTGGCATCCAAGCAACAGCGCCACAGTTGTAGTGACGCAGTATAGTGAATTAATCATTTACTACGGTTAGACCGGCCGTAACCGTTCTCAATGAATGTGTCGAGCGAAATAGCAATATTAAATTTACGTTGATATTGCGAAGACAAGCGACATAGGTCCGTTTAGCACGGCGGTTCGTCCCGCACTGATTTGTTGGGCGACAGCGGGGACGTGCTCGCGATTTAGAGTATCGATAATGTGAAAAAATTCGTTAAAAATAAATGAGACAGAAATTAGAAAAAATAAAAAGAAGGTCCCATCCGTCTTGCATTTCTTAATATCCTGATAATAATAAAATAATCCTAGTGCTCGTAGTTTAAGAGAAAAAACGTTGTAAATGCGAAAACAGAGGTCACTTTGCAATTTTATTTCAAGTACTTTTAATACACTTGTAAGAATTCTGAAAAGAAGGGGACATGGTCCATATAGTGTAGATCAACATATATTTTTTTTGAAGACCTAATAATAAAGATCACCAAGAAAAAACGTTGTGAAAAAGGCCATTTCACATAGACCCCCCTCTTAAACTAAATATATTGTGTGGAGTACATTTAGTTTGTTAATGTTGTTTTTGTTATCGCTGAACGATCGATAGAAATTCCATCGTGCGATAAGTTCCGTGCATCGTCGTGGCGGCGCGGTTACCTCCCTGTCTGGTGATGTTCTGCTAACATTCCAATCTTATACAGTGTTGACGGATTAGTTATGGAGTTAGTGTTTTGTCTGAATAATGATTCAAGTACGTAAATGTTGCTGACATCACATCGGTGTTGTAATTCTACTCCTTTAGAGTCTAGATTCTAAAGTATTTGACTCTTTAATTTCTGATATATTTGCTGATCCTATCGATTAGTAATTAAGAGTATTTTAGAGTATCAAACAAGTGAACTGCGTTTATTTCTAAATCAGGTGATTGATTGTAATAAAATATTAAATGCATGTAAAATCCCTGGATGTAGATGTAACGTCTCATCCCGTTGTAGAGAATTCGTGAACATGATCAATAGCTTGAGACGTTGCATTCACAAGGAAGTATTTCTGGATAATGATATATGCACGGTATAAATGCATGCAGTATATTAAACTGGACGTGGCCACATTAGTTGGCACGGCTAGCAACAACAAGCGCGTTTTTGTGACCTTGACACTGTTTGACATCGCTCGTTATCTGCCAACTTTCATTCATTGCTTATCGCATCACGGTGCTAATGTGATACTCTAGATGCCGGCCAGCCAAGTTTACTTTACGTTTGCTGTTTTATTTTAGTATTTGTTGTCAAAATAGCAACGGTTATGTTCATTTTATGGATATTTTATGTATGTGTGGAACAGATGAAATAAAATCATTTATAGCGTCTTTTTCTTCTATGTTATGAATGTTCAATGTGCAATATTTTTTCTTGGTTCTTACTATTTGAAGATAGAACTCTTAAATTTGATTTTCCAGAGGAGACAAGGGTTTGCGAATTTCCTTAAATTGAGCCTACAGTTTTAAAAATGAGATTTGGGAAATGTCTGCTTTTTACGGGCACAATTTTTTTTAATATAATCTCGCAAGTGTAATTAATTCCCAACGTTATTATATCATGTAAAATAATTCATGAAAGTTGCTGAATTGTTAATAAAGTAATCGAGCAATGTTATGTGAATAACGACACAGACTATACATATATGGCTAATGAGTATTCTAGAGCGTTTGGCCAATTAAGCAGCACTAAAACTTTAGCGCGTGAAATTGTTTGAAAGTGAGCGCCGAACAAAATGATTGTTTCAAAAAGTGAATGTATATTGATTAATGGAAGTGGGGCCTAGTTAGTAAATAAGCCGTGGACTATTGCGGGCTCATTAGCATACGTGGAGACTGTAGGCGAGGGCCCTTTCCTCGGCACGATCAACACTCGGCCGTCGGCGCCTCGCACCGGAATGCGCTCGATACGCGCCGACTCCTCACATCAAGGGATACTAATAAATATAGCTGTTCCCAAACATCCCGGCTGTGAATAATGTTTATTTGTTGCGATATCATCATTTATATTTATAGAAATCTCTTTTTCTTAATTAACTTATTATTTAGGATAACAGTAGTGTGTATAAGACATTTGGAAGTCACGTGACTTCTGGCATTTCAATACATTTTATCTTCCTCCAGGCCAACAGAAAAGTGACATAAATGTCTAGGTGCCCTGGTATTACTAAATCTGGCACTAAATCTAAACTTACTTTTGGATTAATTTCCATAGTGTTGTTTGCCATACCATAGCCTGAACCCACTTACTTGCAGCCTTTGTTTGTTCGGTTTACTTGTTTTATATCGTACGTCTTGTCCTACGGCAGCAGCAAGCCATGAAGATTGTTGTACACGAGTTACCCTAAGAAAGTGTAGTTGTAGTCTCGCTCCACATGACATGTCGGGCGATTAGAGCGCGCCTGCGCCCGCTGCCTCATGAATTAGCATTGTAAACATGCGGTCACCGACGCGGCGCGCGCATGCCTTGATTGGCTAATGCCATGCCGTGTCTCATCACTTGCACCTACTGCACCTTGTGTCACTACTCAATGTACACTGTGACACGCGTGTTATTGACTTTATGCACTCCTCGGGGCATTCATTCGTGACTGCAAATGAATTGGCAACATACATTTGAATATACAACTAAAAGTTTTATTTATGACATTAACAAAAACGCTGTAAATAATACGACGTGTGAATAACTCTTGCAGTATAAAAATATGAATTCACCGTATTCAGGAAATACTAACCCTTTCAGATGAACCAAACGCACTATGCATTGAACCTTGTGCAGTGGATTGTGTGAATGTAAGATATTCTGTGTAGCAATTTTATTTTCCGCGCGAGTTGTCTCGGTGTGCAGCGGCGAGGGGGTGGTTTTCCAATAAAAGTATAGCATAGACTGCGCCGGGGGGATGCACTCGTTAGGTCGTCGGAGGCAGGCCGCCGCCGCTTTCACATCGTTATATTTATTGCGTGGCCCCTGCTCGCGAAACCCCCTGAACTTGTGATCTCGAAATTACGTTCTTATTTATCCAACAAAATCCGACACCGAGAGGTCCTCCAATCTACCAATTTATCTCTTTCAAAAGAAAACCCTCGAACTTAGTTCAACTGTCGCAGTTGTGTTCAAGATCCTTAAGATATGATAAAACGTAGCAAAACTTTTGCTTGATTTATGTTTATTGTAATAGTATTCGACTCGGTGACATATATTTTATTATATAAGTATGATATATTATTAGTTTATTACCAATAACTTTTGACATAAATTGACAATCGTTTTGCTCTGATTTTGTGCCTTAATTAACGATCTGTTAAGATTTTAATCTCTTCGCGAATACAAAGATAGAGTTAGTAAATCGTAATAGTTTGAAATAAAAAAAATTAAATAAAAAGTTTGAGATAAAATCCGTAAATAATAGTTTTATTTCAATGTGTAACATTCGCGTAAATCTAAGAAACCATTTCGTAATAGTTTGTTCTAAAAAAATATTTATTGGTCTTAATAATTCGAGCACTTTCGAAGCGATAAGGTTTTATTACTTTTTGTGCTGTGTTTATTTTTTATTAATAGCGTTGATATTTTTAGGTACAAACAAGAATATCAATTGCGTTTATCAACTCAAATGTAGTATGTATTATACCAAAATATTCTTTAGCTTTGTTCTGTCTGTGAAAGTGGTCACACAGCGTAGTAATGAAACACGAATTAATTCTTAATAGTCAGCGTCTGCTCATTCTTTGACGTTATTCGGAGGGCCGAGTTAACTTCCGCAATTTGTCTCTTTTGTGTCGTCTCTTACACCAGCCCTTTGAGAGGGCTGATAAAGAACACCATAATCCTTTCAATCGAATAGGGGAGATTACATAAGCGCGATTCATACATTCCTCTTGAAACCAGAATTCGCTGTCTGCACTGTTTTAACTGCTCAAAATAAAAATGCAAATTCATTTTCGCATAGTATTTGATGACGTGCTATTTATGCACCCAGTATATTTTAAATTTATCTCGTCATAAATCGTGTATTGGATAGCGTCCAGATGTACCTAAGCGCGGACACGGTCGCGACTCACATCCGCACGATTACGGACCACGTGGGTGGCACCACGCTTCTTTATTTCTCATATCAACATTAACAAGATTACATGTTATTACGCTTGATTTATGTAAACACTACTGTTGAGTTCTACTTCACAAAACATTCTTTAGAACTCGCTGTTGATGGTAATTGGTAAATGCTATTGCACATATTCTTGCTAATCTCTTTTGGTTACATATTTGTTTCATCATTGTAATTTATGTTGCTGAAAACGATCGCTATCGACAGTTATATATTAAGTTTCTTCATTATGGTTATAGGTATGTAGTAGTCGCCAGTTGCCACCCAGAGCTTTGTGGAAATATGAAATTCCCTAGGCAGTCGACAGCGAGGCGTACTGAGCCTTACGCTAAGTGTTGCTTATTGTCTCTCCCCGCCTTCTGTTCGCTTTGCAGAGGTGTTATTAATGGTATTCGTTGCATGTGGAAATATTGCATCAGGTTATGCCGTAGTCATATTTTCATGTATTATTCACGTAACGTTGCATCGTGGCTACATTATAATATGACATGGTCTGTTTGTTATTAACTGATTAAACCAGGAAACTTAGTGATATAACTTTAAACATGAGCAGGTAACGGCGTCCGCGGCGCGGCACGTGGCCTGTGCAGCGTTGTTTAGCACTCGGGTTAGTTATAGAAGATAATGTAAACTGAAATGTATAAAGGTTAACGACATGTGTTGAAACGTAAGCTCGGCCAGGAGTCTCGGGAGAAAGTGGGCGGGCGTCTAGCGTTGGCGCGGTTCACGGTGTGTTATCGGCGATGTTATCGCACCACGCCGCGATTATACATTGCCAATTAATTATATCGCACTCACATCGGCTAAAAATTGCACACACGCCGCCGGTTGTCACGACACATAGTGGAACCTAATAGAATTCACACCCAAAATGCCCCAAAATATAAACTGCACCGTACTCATGTGGTATCAACTAATCTGGCAGTGTTATATTTTAAGTAACACATTTTCCCACAATTACTAACTATATTTGTCGGTGATAGAGCTTGCTGCGAGGGCGCTTTGCCTATTTAAATGTAGTGTTCCGGCCTACGTGGTTATCTGGCTTTCTCAAAACGGAAATCTTATTCTCAAATATGTTCCTATTTGAATAGTAAGTAGGAAGGTCTATGTAATTTGTTGTCTCCTGTACGTGACGCGAGTTTATTTTGGTCCAATATCTAAAAATGTCTGATCCAGGTAGACACAGGCCTAAGATATCATTTTCCCTTTAAAACTGCTGAATAGTGTTAGGGAAAATTTCTTTCCAAAATACATAAATTGTAAACGATTTTTACAGAGAGAGTAAGTACAGGTACTCACATCGGGAAATGGTGGTTGGTTCTAGGAATAATACGTACTTTATGTTCATGATACGGCTTGATCACATGCAGCAAAACTTTGTCCGGTTATCATCGCTGACTATATTCTCTAAGAATTGAGTATTTCAAGCATTATCGCAATATTAATTCTTAGTCACTTATTTGACTCAGATTTGTTTTTATACTAAACAGTTATTTTTAAATCCCAAATCCGCTTAATGTTTTTTGCAGTGTGTAATTTGCATGGAGTATTGCGAAGCGATGGATGTCTGGCGCTGTTAGATTTGGACTATTTGTACGCTTCAACATTGTTCAGTGTGTACCAGATGTTATTTGACAGCTGCATCGGTATATTCGAGTGTATATTTTTAGACATATAATACAATTTAAGCTTTGGCTTAGTATTTTAATCACATCGGAAATGGTTTGGTGTCTTAGGTTATTAATATATTATCATACAGATTGTTGGTATTTTAAAATACATATAGGTATATCTTTCAAACATAATGAAGCATGATCATTATACAAATTAATATTTTTCTGGTTAGTGTCAATAAAAGGATGTTGTATTTGTATAAAAACACCGGATCCGGTGGTTTAAATCGAGGTAAGGAACAAAATATGATATCGAAACAATCATAATATTTCGAAATCTGGAACTCCACAAGTTTTTAGATTAGAACCTAATTTACCATTATTCATGATTACTAAAGAATTTTGCACCGGTCTGGCGTTTCCAATAGTTTAATGAGTGCTCAAAAGATTTAGGTTACAAAAACATGAAATGTTAATTCAGATTAAATCTAATCATGTATCTGAATACTCAACTCTTGTATTTGTGGTGGCACATCTGCGCATGTGACCGCAAAGCGACAATTCGCATGACGCGCTAATACAATAAACAGTAGCATTTATTCAAACATAAGTTCAATGCACCTCGATTTTTTACACCCGGCCTCCGAATTAAGTATGGTGAGATTGTAGACAAAATTGCATTTGGAACAGCTAAAAGCATAAGTACACTGTGAAAGAGTGAAACATTACGCTTGCCACCTTTATTGATACTGATCTCATAAACCCACGGTTGATTGGTGTTTGTTTATTATTAGTAGTCCGTAAGCTAGCGAGTACACATTAATTTCGGATCGTTTGTGTTGTATTATCATGTGTTGGCAAATTTTAATTCCTGGTAAATTAAATCTTCCGCAAATAATAATATTTTGATGCTATATGCGTCACGCATGCATGACATGTGTTATATTTATTAACGCTCAATAATAATTAATCGAAATATCATGTTATTGAATGTGGGTAAACTGTTAACTACCTGTAGTCAATTGTTATTAGGAGAGTTCGGTACGGTAGTGATAAAAATATGTGTTTTCGCCGTGTTTCGATACAACTATTCTCTAGTGCACTGTTAGTCTATCGTTTAAGATTTTTAATAGCTCAAGTCTTTTGGCTCCAATAAGGGCTACTTGTTGTCTTCCGGTGAATGGTCAAGGACCTTTTAACTATAACGAGTATAATATACTCTCTACGAAGCTAGATACCATATCGTCAATATTTATACAATTCAATAGAACTTCAATTAAACGAGGCTTTATCTAGCGGATAGGTTTTATTGGTAGAATATTTATTGCCCCGATACCATACTATCTTTATGTACACAACATATGTGCACCGGCTTAATATTTTGTTAGCTATACTTACTAATAAATGCGCCACGCATGAGTAATGGCTCCATAATTGGCGACAGAGGCTATCGCCATTAAATAAAGACGCCGTGACATCCGCTAGCTAACTGTGAACGCTATCGATATATATCCAGATACTTATGTCATTGCCTAAAGTAATGACACTTTGATCATAAATGGTACTATGTTTCTAGTACATCATCAATAATGTTATTGTTATTTTGTATAAGTTTTTCAACGTGCCGCGTAATGTAAAAAAGTAAGGTTTAAAGAAGTTATGTGATATTTTTTGATATACCTACGATGTTTTTCACTAAGTGATCACCACCGCCCATGAGCATCCATAACGCTTGGACCACGTATGTGTTGCCGGCCCATCAAATCAAAAGGGGGCGGGAAGGATAAAGGTTGGGATCAGGAGACGGGAATTAGACATCCGTCAATCTCACTCACCGAACGAAACGCGTCAGCAAGGCTCTCGCTTCACGTAAACCTTCTATGAGACAGTGGTACAGCCCCGGACGAGGCAACCCATTCAATTTGTGTCATGACTGACTACTGTGTCTGTACCACTTCACCTTTTCATGTGCTATAAACTTATCTGTCTATATGTATATAGTACATCTCACTGCTGAGGATAGAAATGTTACCACAGCAAATTGTATAAAGTCTCTTATATACCTAATAAGGCTAAGTTCAGGATTCATTGCCCTGGTTCGTGGTATGGTAAATTTTATGACACTCGTATCAAGTCTTTATTGCAGAACAGCAACACCATAAGTTGGTAATTGAAATGAAATTCTCTTCAGCGTACAGTCTCTTCGCCTCGCTAAGACAGACTAACCAGCCTTTCCGCAATTTTAACTATAGAAGAAATCAAATTGAATTCAGTAACACTTTTTTTGGGCATGTAGAGCAATAAACTAAGAAAATGTTTATAACCAGACTAGTTTTCTCAGTTTCGTATATTTTTTTCAGTGCAAGTCCGTTGCATAGTTGGTATCGTTCCTAATAAAAACTCGAATTGTGAGTACAACATGGCCCGTGTATGAAGCAACAACACTCGTTTTAGACGCAATGACTCATACGTTCAGTGCAATATTTCGTACTAGACGTTTATGAGGCGTGGAGCCGTGTCGCCTCGTGCCCGCGAGATACACCGCCTCATTGGGATTCAACACGATTTAGCGTGGACTAAACTTCACCATATTCGAATGCCTCGTAATGTCTCCATTGTTCACCGCATTGGTTAATCCACGAATTATTCGTGATTCGTAGATACACTCTACAAGTGTACCCATATGTATCGTTTTATCCTCCACGTTTTCAGGTTACAATGTAAGTGCTCAATATTTTATGATGATGCTAAATTATAAGCTTTGTGATTGGTGCGATATTAAATATTCGATCTGCGGAAAGCTTCCTGATGTCAGGTTTTTGGTATGAACTTGCTACTTGTATCTAATCAAATAAATATAATAATCACCCGTATCAAAATTAAATTTTATTGTAGTGCAATAAACTATTACCGTTTTTTGAATTTGGCGAAAGCAAGGCTGTCATAGAAAGGCTAATTGCTCAATGAGAGTTGCCTGCATCGTAATTTAATTTAAGCTCAACACGATATCTTGTCATAACATTTTGAGGTATAGTGATGAGATTATGAGACATTTACACGTCAAGTGCCGGCCGTTGGATGTTCGGGGATTGATTGACTGAATCACTGCACGAGTCCTGAATGTGAAGTAATCGAATACTGGATTGATGCTATTCACTTGTCATTTGTGCTTTATTATAACCAACGGTATACACTCAGGTATCATGAACGTGGTACAGTTATGAGTTATGAATAATTATGGAATTTGGCTCTCGTTGTAGGATTAGTTTTTTTACAAACAAAGCTCAAGAGAAGTGACTGACGGCTGGTCGTTACGTCAGTTTTGCGGTAATTTCACGGCTGGTGCGCCTTTGAACTGTTCCTAGTGGAAAAGTGAAGTGCGAAGTTTCGGCGAGGCGGCGCACGGCGCAGTGGAGCGTGGCTGCGGCGGGGTCGTCGGCTCATCGTGCGCCACCGCCACCACTGCTGTATCACTACCGCTGCTCGGCCACTCATTTTATGCCAACATTTATTTGCTAAAGACTGCACACACTATGCGTGCTTGTGGGCGAGCCACCTGAATGTGATTGAATGGTTGCGGCTGAAAGCGAGTCGCGTCTGTGAAGCTACATCGGCGCGGATTCTGGAGGTTTCTGCGAATGGCGACAGCCGGCAACATCTGGAGGGCGCAATGCGCGGGCGTTGTGCGGGGAGCGCGGTCGGCGGGGCTCGCGGGGTGCGCTCGGGCGCTGCACCGGGCTCCACTCGCCAGTCCCCGAGACACCGGCCGCGCGAACGGCCACCGCGATACCGCTTATTGCGAACCCGCGCTCTGTTTAGTGAGTGACTCCGTCGCCCGCGCCCGCCCAGGACCAGGCGTTGCACCCCTGCGTGCTGCACACGTGTGAGTCCATGCACTGCGTTTATATATCCACACCTACGCGGCCAGTGCCGGCCGGCGCCGCGCGCCGCTCCACTCTACTATACTCTACCTGTATACGTAGCTATACAATATTACACTCATAAAGCCGGCCGGCCGGCTTTTCCACATAACCTCTTTGTGGTGCATATGTAATGAAAATATTTGTGTGAATGGTGAATATTGAATGAAACTATGATTTTATTTGCGTTATTATATTATTGTGGTTTTATTATAGTTGCTTAATGGTTATTAATCGTTCGGGTAGGTAATTTTTATGTTATGTTTTTGTTCAGGTAGGCGACGTGAATAAACTAAATCGCACGAAATATAATTATGAAATTTTAATGACTTAATCTTTCACTTCGTTTGTAGGTAATATTAAAATCTGTATAGGTAGGTATATTTCTTCTTGGTTTCTCACGTGGTTAAACGATAATGATTTTATTTTGTGTGTATTTATTATACGCGATATTTTAATTAATCAGCGCTGCATTATTTGAAAGCATATGAACTGTAATACTTGCAACCGTTAATTAATTATTATCAGACTATACCAATCTATAATGAAACAATGGGGCGTTGGATAGGGAATAGTATTTTCAATTAAATTAATGTAGTTGGTCCCGGTGGCATGTACCGGCGGCGGCGGCGGGCGAGTGGTCGCCGGCGCGGCGGCCGGACCGTGTTCCGAACGCCCGTCGGAACTCAGAGGTCTACGAACCTCAACCGTGGAAATGGGATTATTGCACGATGGCCTTAGATGCTATTTTGTGCTCGTTTTACTCAGCAATAAATAACAGTCTCCACTCGCCACGCGGATTTTATATTTCTTGTAACGCAAATTTATATCCATTGTGCTTTAATGTCTTCTTCAGATGGAAAGAAAGTTCCATTGCGGCCTCCGCAATGGCAAATATAAATTGAAACTTGTCTTAGACATCTACACAATATGCATTAATGTATTTGGGCCTCTATAATAAATTATAGAAACAGTTAATTATGCCCATGAGCACAAAAGAGTATGCAACGCACAATTATACGTAGGTGTAGAACGCTCTATTGTTTTTTGCAGCCATGCTATAATATGAAGGCGCCATGAAAGTATATTCACATGTTTTTAATTTCCTCTATAAAAGTATTTAAATAAAGTCCATTTTCTTTTCGAAAAGCAGTTTTAAGTCATGATGATTTAAAAACCACCGTAATTTTAAACCTAAAATTACGGGCTGTTCATTGGCATGCAAGACAGGTTCTTTTTAAAGGAAAACCCCATCCAAATCGGTTCAGTCGTTTTTAAGGCAATGTATTCATACGGGCTAAATACGGAACCTCCTCGGTATAAAGTCAGTTAAAAAGTAATGAATTTTCGCATCAAACATCAGTCGAACGTTTTCTCCTGCATAAGAACATAGTAAAAGTTTGTGTAATTATCGATTCTGGTATATGTAAACATGCATAGTGTAAATGGCGGAAGGGTTTGTGCGGTTACATTGACCACGGCGTAACGACTCGACACATGCGAGTATTGGACATTAACTTACTGTTTCAACATCGGATTGAGGCGCAAATGTCTTGTAATTTATTAGAAAAATATTCAGATATTCTCCAGTAATTAAGAAAAAGTAAATAATAACCGCTCTCAATCGTATTCTCGATTGTAGAGTAGGCCCGTGCCCTGCAGTGGGACGTATATGGGCTGATACAGAAATAATAAAGATTTCGTTACTTACATCGTCTAGAAAAATAAATACACCTTTTTTGAGTATTTTTACTGATGAAATATGATAACATGAATCACAGTATTCCATAAAATGATGATTTTTATAACCTGGTAATCATTTCGGTAATACTTGATTATAATGATTTTTGCAGTCATCGACAGGATATCGCATTAATTCCTTATCGACATTGAAATATGATGTGTTGTGATTATAGAATTATCTTATTCATGAAACAATAATTTTTAGGCAGCTGAACAAGCTCAGATTATTTTAATACTCAAAATATTGTGGTGTGTCCTCGCAGATGTACCAATATGGCCACTGAGCAAGTTGCCGGTAGGATTCGCAACAGCTGCAATCGTATTATTACAGCTTCGGACAACTTTGATTAAAAATCTGTTCTTGAATGTAATAAATAAATTCATGTTGTTTAAAAAGACATCGATGCGTCAATTATGTACCGTCGCCTTTGTTGTTATTTAGCACATTAATGCGTTTCATTACCCGACACGAGGGGTTACCCTCAATAAGAGATGAATAGACAAGATATATGCAATTCCTATTGAAGTGTCATAGCCGTGAGCAACCCAGTGAGGGACTGAGCTTTGATACCATCTAGATGACTGAGCATGGGACCACAGTGTTTGTTTTGCGCTACATAATAAAAGAAAACCTGTTGGACGCCATGCTGCTTCATAGATGGTCATGTTAGGAGATCTTGATTAATTGATTGTTTTTATAACTTTTAACTATGTTAGTGTTATATGAGTAACGATATTACGTTGTTGTTTGTAATATTTTTGTGAATGGTGATCGGCGAAAACATAACCTCTATTTAAATGCAAAAACGTAGCACTGCTTCAAGCCGTAAAAGTGAATTCCGTGAATGACCGTCGCGCGACATTTTTTGGACGCATTTCGTTGGGTCTTTAAGAATATCGCAAAAAGCTTGTTTTAGTCATCCGTGAATCATCGCTCGAGTCTCAATTGATCGGAGGAGCTGCTGCCTGCTGGAAACTCTCATAAAAACACGACTCATGCGAACGCTCGTCGGTTTATGGTTTTTGCAACGTGTGTTCCATTTGCATATTATAGTTGGTGCATTGTTAAGGCTATCTGCCGGCTTTAATCTAGTATCGGGCTGCTGTGTAGTTTGTTCACGAGCTGGATTCTCAGACTATTACCGTTGGCACCGTCATTAAGTACAGTTGCACGTGAAATATTCTTGCGCAGCGCGAGAGCCGGCAGCACAATTTTGAGAGTTAGCGTCGGCCTCGCGGGCCGCAGCGTCTGTCGGCTCGGCCGTCGTGTTATGATGAGAAATCACGGCAATCCCGCTACTCACCGCTACGGTACTTTCTATGGCTCTTGATCTTCTCTTAATGCGTTTTGTCTTACCAATGCGGTCAATTAATCACTCGCACACTATATTACTGCGTTGTGCTTTATTACTGTTTCAAAACAATAAAATCTTAAGTATCCATTCTGCTAATATAATTTTACCGTCTCGGTCCGATTTGCTAATACGTTCTAGCTTTCTCTGTATTGTGAGCCTAGTCATTGTTGTGTATTGATCGCCGAGCATCTGAATCTAGGTCTATTTCGTTAGCTGCCGAAATTGATCCTCGTAAAGTTCTCATCGAGACACAAGTGTTCATTTACGTCAAATGACCGAGTAACCACACGATATCGAATGTTTAATATCAGATGCGGGGACATGTGGTAACCACATTGTGCTGACTGCTAAACATTGAATCTTAAGTTTTGATGATTAGAGTGCCTTATGTTCTGACTTGACTCGTGTTAGAGGGCATCGTGATGACGTCATATCCAGCTGAGGGGCGAATGACGTCACGTCTCGACGCGGTCGTTGACCTGCTTCAACCCTCAAGCGCTTGCCGGCGCGGCGCGCACACCGTGCCTACATAGAACCTGCAATCATGAATAAGTTATTGTATCACACTACCTGAACGCAGACGCCGACGCCGACCTACCTTAACCTTACACTATAAACCTTTTCTGTGTGTTATTTTTAAATCAGAATTAAAATGATATAACTGATTTCATATACTGTATAAATCCTTACTATCCTTACTCCATAACATTCTCATAACTTTGATTGCTTAACCCGTGTTCAGTGTCGGCTACTTGCTTACTTTTATTTTACGTTATGTGTTACTGCAAAAAATATGGCGTTATTTCTTTATTTAGCAACAATACACTGTTACTTCATTCATTTTAAAGTAAAATAATAATATTTTGTTGCTCGGCCATTATACTAAGTGGCGATTTAGACATCAGCAATAATAATTTAATCCGATTTGCATAAACTTGCAAATGAAATTGCCGAACGTTGGGTAACGTTTCACGCCTATCCTTTCTTCGTGTTAAAATGAGGTAAATGACTTGCGGCTGGGTTTAAGCCGAAACATTAAAAAAAAATTGTGAAATAAAAAACAACGTGAAGTTGTGAACCACACAAAAGTTACAGTTGTGTCACTTTTAAACTCAGTCGGAATTAATTTACTTACGGCCGATGCCAATAATCAATCGGAAAAATTATATTAATGTCAATCTGGATTGTTTTCTACTTTTTGATTTGTCATTTACCATGTTGCCATAGTTTTTTCACTACTGAGATTGATTATTGGCAATCTTAAACGGTAAATTTTGGATTGGGATTGTTTATTGGCAGCGGCTGTTAGTGGATAACATTTATCTGATGGTTAAAAAAATTGACTTACGTTAAATAAAGTTATTTTTATAAAAAAAAAAAACAAATCTCTCATATTCCACAATGCAACTACATATCTTCAATTAACATAAAATGTTAATGAAAGAACATAACTGTATAAACTGCAGAAAGTCAATTTGTCTGTTAATCATGAAGCGTTTTTAAAACTAAAAACATTAAAGTGAGCAGGAATCGAAGGCGCTTTTGTTGTTGCGGTGTATTACCCCGGCGGCCGACCCCATCGTACCGCACCCCACCTGAATCCGGTTATTTCTCGTGGGAGTCGTGCAGTGTGTACACTATTTAATAAGTGTGAAAATATAGCCGCGATCCGCGACTTACGAGCTTTACGAAAATATAAATGAGTTGCCGGTTCGGCGCGCCGACGACGCCTGTTTACTCACGCCATGTGTGACCCGCACACACGACACGAAAATGTATCGCAAAGAACAGCCTATACGTCACAGGATTTCAAAAAATGTAAACACTTTGTTATTATTTATAACTAGCTTGCTGATCAAATATATAGACAGAACCATTTAGGAAAAAAATATAAAAAACGTTCACGACTTGAAATAAAATGAATGTATAGTTCCTTGTGAAAACCTTAAGAAAACATTTTAAAGATTTTGCGTGAATACGCCGCGCCGGTCCTCTAAAATTTGGTTCATCTTACTATTGTATACCAATGACATGTCTTTTTATAATGGAATGTTCAGCAAATGTAAAAATAAACTTGGGAAGCGTAACACTATAATTAGTTCCTGTCAAGGCATGTTTTTGAGTGCCATGATCCCATTGGAGCATTTTGATGAAACATGTTGTTAACTAGGTCTGAGCTTCCAAATGGTGTGTGTCATCACTTGCTAATGCGGGGGAAGTGAGTAATAAGACTTATGACTACTGAACCGACAACTACTCTCGATGACCGCTCCAATTAAACCAAAAGATTTAACATCAATGCCGCTGTAAAAAATATGCTCATTATGCGAACAGTGGCCATTGGCCAAAACATCTCGGTATTTATGCCAAATATTGAGGTAAACAATTACTAATGTTTCTTAATTGTATTAAAAATAGTATATGTAATGTATCAAAAATACGTCAGAAGTTATATAGCTTAATTAAATTATAATTGCGTTGTTAGTGACAAATTTCATAGTTACTACGATTAACTCGTGATGCATTGGTACGTTCACTCATTTAATATGTGGGTACCGAACCATAATATTATATTGTAGTACAATAAAACAAAGCATTTTTTCGTAGAAACTAATCTGTCGCGGCATTGTCTGCGTCGTTACATGTTTCAGTAAGATTTCCAACATGAGCAAGCTGAGAGTTTCATTCATTCATAGTGAAGTTTATCTGTGTACTCGTTGCTATCCACTTTAAATATCGATTGTAATAAGTGTAATCAGCGCATGTGAGACTTTTACTATGTTCTGTACCGGTGAGTGTGTGAGCGTCACGCGAAATAATTCTCGCTCGGCACCCACCCACGTTTCTAATTTAAACCAACTATGTAAAAGAGTTTTAATTACTAAGGCGCTTTCGTTTTTTTTATTTCCCTACATGCATCTTACTTAATATACTTTCCTCTCGCTAATCTTTGTGTTATGCATGTAAAAAAGGCAATGCTAATGGTATTTTCTAGTACGGTGCGCGAGAGAGATTCAGAATTCGTTTTATTGTTTTAGGACGGTGGATTACAGTCAATAACGTTTCCTATTAACAATAAACATGATTATTATTGTTTTATACTGCACTTCAGTCTTTCTGTGCAGACGGATCAATGGCGACTTTTATTGTGTTTAATGCTGACTCAGACATATTAGAGTTATTTTCGAAGATATTTCCTTACCATTTTATTGCATAATTTATTTATTATGTTTAGTCGCGCGTTATCCTTAGCTGGATGTTATTTGCATACACCGTCGTTTCATTAAAGCGTGAGTCGCCGTGTTGCAGTGATTGTGGATTGCACGCACGTACCCATCGTTCCCTGAATGAAGAAGGCTGCCAATCGAATAGTTACGTGAGGAAATGTCCCCTGGCGCGAACTCCTATTTCTATACATCATTGGCTCCTGAGGGTTCTTCACCACACGAAAATAAAACTCCATCAAAATAGTGGCTGTGAGTGTGGTCTCAAGTCTGAACAGTACAGTGTAGTGTGATTGTGAATCATGCTGTTCACAATAAGTGTTACTTACAGTCAAGTGGGGCGGTTCGCATCAATCGTGTAGAAAGAGCTTGTTGCACGAATATAATCTCAAGTCATCGATAAACAATGAGCGAAATGACTGAGCTTTCTCGGCTGCATTCATAAAGTGGAAAGTAACTGTTAAAGCGCTACCGTTTTATATTAATTGGTTTTATGGTTACTGACAGAGTGGGCACGGAGCCGCCGGCCGCGTAAGAGAAGAAAACGCGACTCATTAGTGTGCTAAACAGATTTTTTAATTACGACCACTATATGGTCCCGTAATTTGAGTGTGAAATAGATTTGTACTGAACGGTGAAAATATTTCTACATGAATATTTACTTTGTTTTATAAGTAGTGTTTTGAATAAATGCATAATTAATATAACGTACATTTAAGCCTATTTTGTATTTGTTGCGAATAAGTAAAGTAATGGAGCGGTTTTGTTCTGTTACCAGTTTAACTGAAAGGCGACGATAAAATAAAGTTGACTTTCATTATTTTTCCCCACTGTTTATGACTACTCTAGTTATGGCATGTGTACTAAAATAGAAGGTTTCGCCTGTACTTAACAATGTTTCATCGTTGTCTATGTCGGTTAATATAAATCTTGCGATATATTATTTTTCTATTCCCGTCCGGACGCGATATACGGCTGTGCAGCGGAGCCGGATCGAGACCGCCCCGACACAAGAATAACACATTTTGATTTACTATATATAGAAGTTTTATGTTTAAATTTATAGTATACTTGTATTTCCTCTAGGCAAGATTCACATTTCACGGTTCAGAATCGTGTACGTGAGAAGAGCAACGTAACTTATCTTCATATTTAAAGCTCGTAAACAACTAGCTTTAGAAACAAGACCTATAAGTTTAATATTATGTTTCATAACATGTCGCGATTGAATAAATAGGCATAATTCATAACCTTATTGTGGAAAGTTAATTTCATCTGAATAAGTTAAGATAGAGCAGAGAAACGGCTGGGGCGCTATAAAAATAAAGATAGAGCCAAATATTTTTCCCACTTCATATATTTTTTCCGTATAGGTCCCGTCGCACTAATGAGTTTTGCTTGTCGGTTTATTACTGTGTGAAAACACTTGGTATTCATTCAGTGAATTGCTTCCGATGTGAAGGTCGAAAGTGGTGATTAAAGGCTGGGGAGTTGTAACGGGACCTCAGTTGAAATCGTACAGGCCCTCGCGTGCCCTCGTCGCGACTCGCGGCCCTTTCACGGCACGCCTCTTCACTCGCCCGGTGCCAGATGGCGGCCCGTAATTATTCTGAGGTGATTTCATTACACTGCCCTTTCTTATTATTTGCCAATACCAAAATCGTAGTTGAATACAGTTACTTTAAAACATAATCCAGCTTCTCTGTCAATTCACTTGTCTAGGGTTGAAATGCTGCATACACTGTACATACGTATATGTGTGTTTTATGTAACCATTATCCTGATTTGTTATCTTTTTGGTTTGGCAGTTGATTTGTTATTACAATTATGTTTATATTTACATGATGAGCGCTGGTTTGTTTTAATAATGTTGTAGATTTCCCTCCCCCTGCGGTTGTTTTGCATTTTAGGGGAAAAATTGCGCGGTTTCGTAGTGATGGATATTAATATTCGCGTGTTGGTTTATTAGCAGCGAAGTGTCGCGTGGTGCTGTGCGTTGGGCGTGCTCGTCCATGGTGGTATTTACATTTGGCGCGCAGGAGCCGGGAGTCGGGAGCGGCTTGATTTACACGCCCGCGCCCGCACGCCGGCTTCACGCGAGGACTTAAATTAGTGCTCTGTCATATGTCACACGTTATTTTATTTTGTTCCCGCCCTGCACGCCCGCGAGCTTATTTCGCTCGAAATCTCCATTCTTACACCGTCACGGGCTATTTATAAACGCGCCTTATTTAGAAGATGTTTCTCCACGGCCGGCTTTATGTCGGCGCACTCCTGCCGTTGCATTTTAGGTCATATTAAAACTTAAAAGGAGAAGCGACTTTCACAAGATTTATGAAAAAATAGTAATAGGGTAAAAGCCGGATAGTTGCCTCGGACGGATACATGCCTCAGTTTCAAATGCTCTATGTTAGACGTATTTACAGTGTTTCTTTTTGATCATAATTAAAAGCCACCCCCGCGCAGGCCTCGGTGCCGCATAAGGAGTTGAAGTAGGCGCACTTATTTTGTCCGTGTATGAAAAAATCTTCCGCGGTGATACTTTGACGAGCGCCAGAATTATATTGGTACGTAATCTCCGTTAAATATTTTTATAACTGATTGCGATTTCAGTCAAAAATATATTACTTTGAATGCATTAGAGTTTAAATTGCACTGTTTATTAGGTTTTATTGTTAAATATGTTTTATTTATTTCGTAAATAAAAAGGGCAAGTATCCGTATCAAATCGGATAGTTGCCCTACTGTCTTTTGCGGATTGTTGCCCTGCGGTAACTATCTGTAACTATACGTTTTAACAAGCAAGGACAGATTTTTTTTAAGTTATTTTTTTCATTTGCTTAGACTATTTTTTCTAGGTGATTTTTATTTGGTTTTACTAAAGTTTATGTTGAATAAAATACATACTCAACAGCAAAATGCCTCGCAAGTATAAACGAAAGCCAGGCGTGGTGCCGCGCCACATCAACTGGACAGAAGATATTTTAACACTTGCGTTCGAAGAACTAAATAAAAAACAAAAAAGTATCAACGAAATATCCCGGATTTATGGCATATTCTCTTGAACCTTAAGAAGACGGTATGAAAAAAAAACCAGATGCTGGGGTAACCCAAGATATGTCAAGGATTTAAAATTGTATATTTAACGTATAAATATAATAATCTGTTTACATACTTGCCTACTTATCTAATTGTATTTTAACACTTCTAAGAAAATACCCTGCCCTTGGGTATTACTACAAGAGATATTACTAGCAGTGAATCAGAATCACATAGCACTTGTGGTAGGTCTCTCATATGTAAGAGGCCATCTGGGTGGGTACCACCGCAATGTCTATTTATCCCGCCAAACAGCAGTTTAAAAGCACTGTTGTGTTTCAAATTGAAGGACATAGTAACCAGAGTAACTACTGGACATATTGAGACTTTACATCTTATGTCTCAGGATGGCGAGCGCAGTGGAATGCCAAGCATTGCTTTGTAATTCAAGGTGTTTGGTTTTGCTACTGTTCATGAGCGGTCGAATCGCTTACCATCAGGCGAACGGCATACTCGTCTCGCCAATCAAAGCAATAAAAAAAAGCACACATTTTATTGAACTGACTAAAGGAAGGGCTGTACGGAAAAGAAAAACTCGTATCTACAGTTCTATTTATATTAAATTAAGTGTTGATTAGGTAATAATTTAATTTATCTTAGTACTTAGTACATAATACAGGATCTCAGTAAGTTATAAGGACTGAATACTTACTTAATAGAGGCTAATGCCAAAGTTAATTCTAATTTTGATTATTGTTCTATTTTCAAAATAAATAATAACATTACATTTTTATTTTGGACACTTATTTACTATTTTGGAGTCTATTATTGTTATAATTATAATTTAACTTTAATTGATACTTAATAAAAGATTGTATTTAATAATAAAAACTGATTATTTAAATGAATATAAGTTCATTTTTATTTGAAAACAAAACAGACGGGCATCTATCCTCACATTGGGCAAGTATCCCCCCAACCATTTTTAACGTTAGGCTAGTATCCGCTATAGTAGGCAACTATCCTCTTTTTTAGAGGTCATTTTAAACTGGATTTACTTAAAATTTATAATATTTATAATTTTTTTATAGATAGGGTATGTTAGAAGATGAATGAACTATGTTTGAGAATACACTTTGAATAAAAAATGTATTGATACAATTTTTTTAAAAGAGCTTTTTAAAAAGTGTGGCAACTATCCGGCTTTTACCCTATCCAGTCTTTTTACATTGGTGGTTTGTATCAAAGAGACGAGATTTCATTTTGGCTCGATACACAAGACGTTATTAGGAAGAGAAGTGACAAGATTGATAGTGGGCTGGTCAATAGCGGACGGGGGCGGCACTTCAAAAGGCTTGACGGAGATTGATATACCAAATCACTGTGACAAAATACAGGATCCGATTGAAACTTATTGGGTTACTGAAGCCGATTTGTGATCGCAAACATTGCCTTTCTCAGATGTTTGTTTAATGGCCGCTCTTAAACTTACACGTCTCAGAATCTATATTTAAATGATATGCTTAATCCTATTATGTATTACAATAATTATGTTTGTTGTAGATTATAATTTTAGTTAATAGAAAATGTTAGTATTGAGCTTTTTGACTAAGCAGTATGAACAGGAATCAACGTCATGCAGAACTTTATATATATCATATCTATTATACGGGCACCATAAATCACAAGCGCTATTTCGTATCTCCTTGTTTAGTATCCAATTATATTTGCGCATTGTTCTATCACACTAGTATGTATTGGTATTGTATGCAAAAATTTGAACATGAGGATGAGGTATCATCACCAAATCTGTCGAATGAGGCATGCGCCGGCGTGGCGCGGCGTCCTGTCGTCGCTGAAGTCTTTTTTAAACATTACGTTCTCCGCAATCCCACTTTCAATATTTATAAAAATGAAACAGCTTCGAATGAGAAAATCATCTGTAAGTTTTATAATAAATGGGAGTTTCGATTATAGGGTTATATTTGTATAGAAGAGTGCAGGTCACGTAGAAAGATGATGTAAGCGGCGATTTCCTGTGGGCTTCGCGAAGCGGAGTGGTGCGAGTGTGCGGCGCGCGCTTGCCTGCTAATTAGCCGCACTGACGTCACTCGTGGGGAGCGTGGCTTCGACCCGCCATTACCAGAGGCCTTCGCGCGGAAACGACAACGACCGGCGCTTTCTCTGGCGCGGCTGCAGCCTGCAGCGACGCACCGAACCGGCTGTTCAGCAGGTGCCCTTCAAGGTCGCGTATGTTGTCGAGCTTCGTGTTCGCATCTATAAATAAAGGACTAATTGCTGTTGTGTTTCACATACAAATGTTGGTTTTGTCTACTGACTGCGCGACCGAAGTCTGAAGGGTCATTGTTTCAGTTTGAGCGCCATTGTACTACTAAGGTAGCGGTGAAAGAGCTCTGAAGAGCAGTGGAGTCGGACGATCGCAATTGATAAGGCAGGCGGAGCTTAGGCGCGTCGCTAAGCGTGACTCATCTTAATGGCTGCAATTACGGCAGCGAGCGGCGCGACCGGCGACGGCTCGGAAGAAACGTGCCACGTGCCGCAGCACACTCCGACTCGGTTTAGAATTAAACGGAATCTCAAAACAAGACCATGGAAATTGATATTAACAACACTACAGGCATTCTGCATTTCATGAACTTGAGCTATTTGTTACAAGATTGTTTGAAGCGGAAGCTCTGGCGCCCTTGTTGGCGCCCCTGTCGGCCGGCGACGTTGCGAGCCATTGTCAAATATAATTAGTTTTTGCAACAGTCGAAGGTCACACTCAATTGTTATTTCGATGCAGTTGCACGTTTCGACTCATGATTGGACTGAGGAAACTGTTTTCAACCTGTTACCTAATGAGGTCACTAAGTATGGTAAAAAGTAAGACAAAAAGCTTATTATCACTTGACTGACTAACCAGTAATTACCTATAAATGTAGTAGACACAGACAGTATAGTTTTTCTCAAGTTCCAAGTAGTTTCTCGTACAACTTCAAGGTTAGATGAAATAACGTGATAACGGTAATAATGTTTATGAAGTCAGATATGAATTTCTTATTAAAAGTATGAGCAGTAAAATTGGTATCATTATATCTACTAGTGGTCGCCTAGTGATCGAAATTCGACCAAATCAAGAAGAGAAAAAGTTTTTACCTGTATGATGATGTTGTTATTCTGATAATTCGTGCACATTTTTTGTACCTGAATGTTGTTATTGCAGATTGCTGCTACAGAACTTTCTTTATGCATATAATGATAATCCGTGTACATTTGAATGTATCTTACTGCTACACAATTTGTATAAGCGCTCAGCATTTCACGTAGTATTCGTTAAATCTGGGGGCGCGGCCGAGCCCCCGTCCAAGTCGAGCTATAGGCCGTAACATCCTTTTCTCGAAGCAATTCAGACCATTTTAAACCCCCTATAACTTCGTTGTGGCTAAAGCATGAAGCCTGAATTTTCAGTTACTAAGCAGGCATTGTGTAAACACGGTATATTTAAAATTTCATTCAATTTGAACCAGTAGTTTAAGTATTATAACTTGTCAAACTTTCGTAATTTTGTCACTCACTGACTGACTGACCGATCATCAAAAGTCTAAGGCACTTCTAGCAGACATAGAACCTTCAAATTTAGAATATAATTAGTGTTTAGTGTCTAAAGTAAGGGAAAATTCAAACATTTCATAATTTGTGTCTAGTTTTCTAGATAGACCAACTGTCAACTAGTAGTTGACATGACGTGGCGCTTTTGGATGCATTAGAAATCCGTTAAATATGGCCATTTCGGTCGCACTAAGGGCAATTTGTATTACTATTTTAACCTTGACGGGCATGAGCGGCGGTGCGGATAACTTTGTAATCCCATATACTATAAATGTATAGGATTACAAAGTTACATTTGCAGTTAATGAATCATTGTACCCGTATATAATGGAATAATAGTTGTAGATAGATATCTATATATATGAGGCATAACAGGAGGGGATATAGAGAAGGAAATGGTGTATTCAGCATGTCACATACCCTTGCAAATAAATAGACTAAATAGCTCGAAAATATCAATTACAATGAAAGAAAGAACATTAATAATCAAATCCGCTATATTTGTGATAAATTGTATGTATGTATGTATGTATCAGCCCATATACGTCCCACTGCAGGGCACGGGCCTACTCTACAATCGACAGTACGATTGAGAGTGTTTAGGCCATATAGTCCACCACGCTGGCCTAGTGCGGGTTGGCGGACTTACATACCATATATTTTTTTTATAAATCGCTATGGTATGCAGGTTTCCTCACGATGTTTTCCTTCACCGTTTTAGTGCGTGGTGATTGACTATCAATACACACATGACTCCGAAAAGTCAGAGGTGTGCCCTGGGATTCGAACCCAGGGAATTCGATTCCCTGGGATTGGAATGTGATAAATTGATGCCTACAAAAATAAGAAAAATCCATGACAGAGGCTTTAAGAAAAATCGTTAGTGATATTCTAGAAGTAAGAAGTACCGAAAAGGAAAAAAGTAGGACTCTACAAAAAGACGTGAGATCCCATCAAAAACATCCTGTAAAAAAAATCCAAGTCTCGCAGCTCAGGTTTTCTACCGCAAAAAGTTGTCAGATGCATGTAATACCAAGTCGATTAATTTATTTAGTCCTTAAGGGACCTTCTATATAAAGTTATTACGTTAGTTATTACCATATCAATCTTAAAAATTCTTTACGATTTAAATAAATAGATCGACTTGGCCAGCAGCATTATGTATAAATTGTACGATACATTATGTTTTCATGCGATGGCCAAGTCGATCCATTTATTTAAATCGTAAAGAATTTTTAAGATTGATATGGTAATAACTAACGTAATAACTTTATATAGAAGGTCCCTTAAGGACTAAATAAATTAATCGACTTGGTATTACATGCATCTGACAACTTTTTGCGGTAGAAAACCTGAGCTGCGAGACTTGGATTTTTTTTACAGGATGTTTTTGATGGGTAAATCTTTTCTGTTTGACATTCAACAAAACCACAGTAAACAATTTTTTCTGATTGACATTCAACGATGTCTATAATAAACCAAAGAAACAATTTGACCAAGGAGTATGTATACGTGTACAAATACTTGTGTATGCGTGTGTCAAATGCATGCTGGTTTATTTATTGATTTAATGTACTTTTTATGCATTATTATTAAAATCTTGTTTTATATTACATTTAATATTAATATTATTGCCTCATTTAAAATTAATATTCTCTTTTAATATTAATATTATTACCTCATTAGGCAAATAAAACCTTTTTTTTGATATGTCTATGTCAGAAGAACAAAATGAAAAAGAAAAGAAACAATTTGACACCAGAGTATGTATACTTGTGTATGAATGTGTGTGTGAAATGCATGGCAGTGTGTGTAATGTTTTATTTTTTGATTTAATGTACTTTATAAGCATTATTATTGAAAAATATTAGCATTCTCCACTTCTCCTACACATAAACTATAAGTGTGCCAAATTTTATGCTCCTGCGTCCGCGCAATTTTCGTAAAAAGGGATCCAAAGTTTTTGTATCACGTATTAATATATAGATTACTCATTTTTATCGATGTCTAATTACGTGATAATTGATTTTTGGCGCGATTCAATGTGTTATGTGACTGATGCGGCTATGTTGATTGTGGAGAATTCTTTGAAACTCGTGTTGGTTTAAATATTTTCAAGCTAAATTAATGTTGTCTATCCATATTCGTCTTTCAGAGGCAGTGTACTCGTAGATATTCGAACGGGTATAATTAAAGTATGCACAAAAAGTCTTGAAATGAAATTGGAGGTTGATACATACTTTTTCGAGTGTATTAAAAGTCATGCGCTGTGTGAAAGGGGACCCTTCCCTGTTGTAAATACCATCACGACTGTGTTTTCGATTGTAATAAAAAATGAATTGCTTGTAAGTGCGTTTATTGATTCATTTATGGTCACATCCAATTTTTTTACCATAGAGGGGAACACCTAAATTCCTGTTACATGACACTAATCATCAGAAAGTATTTAGATAACATTATCAGCTTTGATTTTGCCCAAATTGAAAGAAAAAAAATTGTCTTGCAATTTGTGGATTTTAAAATAGTGCTAAAAGTGGCAAAGTTCACAAAATCCAAGAGAGTTCACAAATTAACAATCTGTTTCATGTCCCTTGACATTAATTGTATTTTGTCTCAATGGTTTTTTATTTTTTGGCTACTAAACTTTTTGCTACCTAAATTGTAAGGAAATAGTGGACCATTGAAAAAAATGCGTTTTTTGTCTTTATATAACACGTTTTATTTTTGGGATAGTAACAGTTCGTGCGTAGTATTAATAAAATATGTTCTGTGTGGGCCCAATATGGGAATTTCCCTTAAAAACAGCAATGTTCTACGTTGATCACGACACCCTAATATAAGTGGACAAATGCGGTCGGAAATGGCCATCTGCTGTATGTTACAAAGTTCGACATGATATAAATAGCACACGCTTATTTTAAAACATCTCACATGCCAATGCCTAAAGACTGCTCAAAATATTTATTTGGTACATGTTCAAAATATGTATTCGCTAATAATGAACATAAAGTTGCGTATTGATCCAGTTTGTACAGAATATCGAGTAAATGTTATGCGCCGTCGCCACCACAGGCCGGAGGAATGTAACGTTTTTAGGAGCCAGTTTAATTGTGTACGCGCGTTGGTATTTCATGTCATGTTCTAAAAACGGATCCTGGAAATGGTAGACGTGCACAATAATGCGGCTGAACAGATACGTTACATAAATGTACGCGCACGCCAGTCCTAATATTCGCTGTATTTTCTTTTTGAAGCCAGATTATATGACATAACAGCGAACTCCAAGTTTTTATGTTTTGCTATTATTTTTCAGGTATGTTTGGTCAATAACGTTTGAATTAGTAATTAAATAAAAGATAGAGCTAGCATACACTATGATATAATTAAAATTGTTGTTCATGCTTACAAATAGGTGAGTAAGGCGTATATTTTACAATAAAAGGTGAAATTAAATCAAAGAAAATGGTTTATTGATCATTTCGGCAATTAAATAGCTATTATGACCATTCAATTGTTACTTAAAAGGATCTCTTCCTGAAGAGCTTATTTCGATAAATTCATTGAAAAAGTTATTGATCAGCTGTCAACAATGTACAAATACTAAAACGCCTCCGCTCTCCACATGACACTCCATCACGGTTTCGACACAGCGGAGCAATAAAGCTTTTCCGAAGAACAATAGAGTACTTAATAACGCCTGCTGCTTAACGGCACGGAACGAGAGACGGAATGTGTCAATCCCGATACTCCCACTCGACATCAAACAACTGCCGTATTTATTACATTTCAATGTTTTGACAGTTTAACACCTTATTTTTTGTGCACCTAAAGTGGGATTAACGGGTGCGATTTGTTGAAGCGTATTTATCTTAAAGAAGGACGATTAATTGTGATATATGATTATTTGTAAGTTGGTACATGTAGTGAGTGTAAGAAATGATACCGGCGGTGTTGCAGTCGGTTGCAAGCCCGGCCGGCGGCGGGATAACTCAGCTTGTCCGCCCACGCTGGACCAACTTCGCCATAAAGCCGCGTGTAGGTCGCGCAATATCTCCTTGCGTCGCTTTCATTACCCCTCGTTCATTATAATGCCAATTTGTTAGTTTTTACAATACTTGCTTGTTTTAATCACTGTTATATTTAACCGCTACGCCTTAAAGAATATTAAATTCGGTATTCTTTTTTGCAACAATCTTAAACGCTTCGTTTACGATCTGATTATGACGCTTTTTTCATTACCGTTTATCGACAGTAATACAAAGCCACCAATAATCGCCTATAAATATCCGAAGGCCGTCTCCTGTCTGAGTTATGCCTATGTTTGGCCGATTGCAGAAAAGGCTTGGGATTTAAATAGAAAGGCATGAGTTGCATGACCCAAACAGGTTCCTGTTACAAGTTAGCTCCACGCCTACACGCAGAGCCATCATCCTAACCCTGCGCTCAACTCGCGCTGATTCACTTCGCCCGACATTACTATTTATCCGATAAAAGTATGCAGATCTATGCATTTATCAATATATAATATAAAACAACTTTTCCTTCATTTCAAAAACTACTATCGTATGTTGATCCTTAATAATTTAGCGAGAACAATGCATCATTCAGCGACGGTGAATCAACGAATTGAGACGCGTAACACAATGATTCATTTGCAACTTCGGGGTACGCGTTGGTGGGAAAAACACTGTTTGTGAACTACATGTTAGATCTTTAAATTATATGCGCAGATAGCAGCCGACACTTGAAAATGTTGGCAATATTGCATGCATTCTCACGCTGTCGCGCGGCCAGAGCGGCCAGCCCGGCCGAGAATGGATATATGTGACAGCGTAAACCGGTGGATCCTGAACTTAAAGTGGTTACATTTTTGCGTTAACTAAGTGGGATAAACTAGTCGGTTGCGTTGCCTCCCACAGTTAAAATTGCTTTAATTAACTATGACATCACCCCACGCGTTATACGTTCACAACTGCAGTGAAATGCAATGTAAAATGCATGTTTTATGTGTATTTATAAACCGTATATTCTTCAAGTGGTGTTTTGAAATGCCGTATATCTGTGTGTATGCGCGGAATGTGTCGTAATGGGTTTTAAAATTTATAGTTGTAATAGAGATATCTGCATAGGACATGCGCGGCGTCGTCGAGCGGCGGCGCATTCTTCCGTGATAGCTGCGGTCTTTTTTCATTCCCAGCATTTATACTCGAGTAGAGGCGAGCATTGAGGCACGCTCCATTTGTGTTGCCCTCCTCGTGCTCGCGTTAACACGTTACATAGCAAGAACTACTGTGCGCCTCAATATTGTCTTCACGTAACCTACCCTCTTGCTTACCATTACATCGTATTCCACCCCAACTACTCCATTGTGATGTGTGTCTTTCGACGATTTTCAGTTATAATCGTACGAAACAGTATGCGCATAAATTCTTTTGATATTTGGAGTGTCTTATGCCGTAGCGATAAGTTTCAGTCGTGTCTCGTTTCGAATACTTTCTCGCGAATGTATTTGCAGGCAGGCGGCTGATGTTTCACAGTTCCTAAGAAGGTAATGATTTCCCAGATAGGGAACTACCAGTTGGACAGCTTTTGGCAGAAAGTTTTTGTTCGTTCGGCGTTGCGTACTGATTTCGCAATGGACACACGACCATGTACAGTGTATCGCAGTGAAACTTTCGTAATTGCAATAACTTGTCGTTTATTTATGAGACAACACGACTGACACAGACAGCAGCACTCATGCAAATGTTACTGCAATAAATGTTGATAAAGAAATACTGAGGCCTCTTTTGAAAAACCCACTTTGTTTAGTTAAAAATAAAGTCAGCACTAAAGTGATCTTACATTGTTGGAGATTGCAGGATGTCAGTAGACATTTGATAGATAGATGAAACAAACAGTCATAATCGTCAAACGTTTATGGGATACGTCTATTTCTAAACGTTCAAAGTGAGTCATAAACCCTCTTTGATGTCCTGGAGCTCGGTGGCTGACATTTTGTATTTAAAGCTGCACTTTACATATAGCATGCATGGATTTGGAAAAGACGTATTTATTCGCGATACATGTATTACAATGGCGCGATAGAAAGTATCTGAAGCGACTATCGTGTTGTGTCAATCTGTAGCGGAGTATGTGAAGCGTGTATCAAAACAGAGTAAATTGTGCCTTATATTAAAAACTAAAAGTACAATGTGCATCGCGTAAGACGTGCTCGTGAAAGGTGGTGGCGGTGGTCGCATGGTAACCATCTGGAGCGTTGGCCGCTGTCCGGCGTGCGGCCGACGTTCCGCAACTTATGCCGGCCATAATATCTTGGATGTTAACGACAGTTCTCGCAAAATGTACAGAAATAGCCACTTCCCCACGCCGCGCCGCGAACGCCGCTCAGATAATTCTGTCAATGCACTTCGCTGCTGGAGGTGCCGCGACGCTATTTCATTTAGAAGCATACTTTCAATATCGGATGCTGTCGGTGCATACTCCGTACTGCCTGCTGTGGTATGTGAGAGAACACTTTCATCTGTAATACAATAGTTACGACGGATATCGGCTTACAAATATGTTTCTCTCTAAGTGAAGTTTATTAAGATACGCTCAATTAAACATGGATGTCAATGTGGTCAGTTCACTCGAGTGAAATTTATTACGTACTACGTTCTTAACCTCCGTACTATCGTTGTTTCACTCAGGTTAACTATTCTGCTTCAGTTTATATAAAACTAGCGGCATGGCCCAGCTTCGCCCGGGTGCATATAGATTTCTCTACAATAATATGCACGTATTATACACATAAACCTTCCTCTTGAATCACTCTATCTATTAAAAAAACCGCATCAAAATCCGTTGCGTAGTTTTAGAGATTTAAGCATACAAAGGGACATAGGGACAGAGAAAGCGACTTTGTTTTATACTATGTAGTGATTGACTAAACAACCCTTTAAAAAGCAGTAATCTCTTCAAACTTATTACGCCTATTTAGTCCATAATGTGGGCGCGATTTGACAATATATCAGTAAAGGTACAATCATTTATGCATGTATAACGCTCTGAGAGTTGCAAGTTACGGTTACTGAAGTTCCAGATAACTAATAAAATATGATTTCATTGGTAGGCACGGAATGGGTGACTGGCTTAACGGAGGTTGCACCCACAGCCACTCCTACATGTTACATTTCTCTTTTCTTCCGTATAAGCAGAACAGTGCAGCCAATTATCCTAGCTATGTTGTAAGATAAATGTCACTGCAAAATGTATGGCTAATGTTTTTTGCTCCGCAACTACTATCGTATATTTGTATCCAATAAGCGATTGTATTTTTTGTATTGAGTTTTTTAAACACCAGTCGTCACGGAGATTAGCGATCGAGCAAGGAATACTAAACAACTTTTTTGATATTAGTTCATTCAAATGAAACATATAAGAGGCAAATCAGTACATTAGTGAAAAGAAGTGCTTTCAAAATTGCAACGTAAAGTTGGTATCCATATTCTATAAATTATGTATACTAACACCCTTATTTATAGACGATTTTAATACGTATTTTAGGGATCGAATGTTATATCCCTTTCGAACCACTTTTGAATTCAGTTAGAGCGAAGATGACAAAACCTGTGATATCTAAAATACTTAGGTTTTAAAATTGAGTACGAGTAAGACCGTAAAAAAATTTACATGATACTTCTTACTGTCATATTACGTTAGAATAGATGCTTTATACTATGTACTTATTCTCAGGCATTTACAAGTAGATTAACCGTGTTATTAGTTTATTTCGATTTCTCTCGGCCTCGGCCTCTACGCGGCACGCAAAAAACGCATTCATGTGCCGAGCTGGTAAATTAACTGCGCCGCATGCCGGTCCCGGGACATAATCCAATTACGAATATAAACGTATTATGCAGCGGATAAAGCAAGACGACCTCTAATGTAACTGCATCACATTATTATTTAACAAACCATGCAAAGTGGGTAACCAACACAGGGTAAGATGAATGACGTCGAGGAGAAATTCAGAAACCATGATGCGCCATCTAGTTTTTCACTTTGAAAGTTTAATCTACTACCTACTACTACTATTATGTTTACTATTTATTTTGTATAAATTATCAGTCTTTTCTAAATATATGTAGAAGTACCTATATTGATTTTAATCTTAACACCGACATAGTGCCCGGATGTCACTAAGGTCCCTCATTGAAAATCAGTGCTGTGGTACTGCTTATGCTGTGCTGCAGTAATAAGCTGAATGAGGGTTCCTGTTGTTGGCACAAATAGTAACAGAATGTTATAGTCTTTCTGTTATTCATGATATAGTTAAATAATGTATATTTTTTGTAATACCTAATATTTTCTATGTTCTCGAGTTGGAATGTTGTTGTTATTATTATTATTTTTGTATATTTTTCTTTTGTATATTTTGTACCAACAATAAACTTTCTTTCTTTCTTTCTACCACAAGATTTCTGTTCCCAATTAAATAATAAAGTGCTTTTGAAATTTGCTTTTTACAAAATACGCCACCTTATCTGTTTGACGGAATTACTTCATGTTCATACACGTATGGAGATTATAGAGAGCCTATTTATATTTTTATCACCATATTTAGGTACCTACTTGGGTATTGTCACGTTTTTTAATCCTCGAACATTCGAAATAAATTTCTAACCACGAATAGAGAGGTCTAAGCATTCCTATATAAGTACATTACTCACAATGACGAAGGTCAACTCTACTGCTTTACATTTGACCGGGTGTTAAAGTGTTGCTTAAGGTCCTAGACTCTAGTGTTAAGTATACAGTAAAATATGATAATATATGAACTCATACTACTATTTTTCGATAATTATAATCTTGTATTATTGGTGACTGCCTCGGTGGCGTAGTTGTACTAAGGTACGGTTACAAAGCTGAGGTCTCGGGTTCGAATCCCGGGTTGGGCAAAGTGATATTGGATTTTTCTATTCATTATCAGCCCAGAGTCAGGAATTTGTGCCCGATATGGCGATAGGCTCGCCATCTATCACATTGTGGGACGGAACATACAAGGTGAAATGTGGGTGTCCTGGCACCTCTGCCTACCCCTTCTGGGAAAAAGGCGTGAGTTTATGTATGTATGTATGTATTATTGGTATTATGAAATAAGAGACGTAGAATAGGACGGTTCTAATTACAAGTAAAAGTTTTTTGATGAAGCTGTTGTGTCTATTACGGCACCTGTTGCAGCCTGCAGAAGTTCCGTGTACATTTATAGTCCATTACACGTGCTGCCGTGTACACCATCTTTTATCTCACAGCTAATGGTTTCCGTCGCACGGCAGTTGTTATCAAAACATTCCACAGATTCTCACATTCGTTCCTGATGCCTTGATCTCATGATCATTACTGCCTGTTGCTTGTTGCACGTAAAAAATGCTCAAACATCTGATGACCTTAAAAGTATAAAGGTCTTGTTTCATTTTGTTATTTTACAATTCCATCACAATACATAGATTTCCAATTTGACTATTTGATTTCTCAGATTGATTATTTTGATTGGCATGTCTGTAATTGAGAAAGGTATTGTGTATTCCGGTGTGTAGGTGTGCGTCTGTACTGCGTAGGTAAATGAGCACGTCTGTCACAGGATACTGCGACAGTGGTTTCTAGATGTGGATTGCCTTACTTCCGTTGTTTCGCTAGCGTTGGTTGAGTAACATCCAACCATTTTATAACCGAATGGCACAAAAAATATGCAATATTTATAACTCATTTCTGTCCAATGCTTTGGATTAAGTCATTTATAATTGTAATCTATAAGAGTGATTCCTTCAGTTACTTAAATGCTAAAAATAGTCTCTAGTTTTTTTATATTTATTGTATCAAAACCAGATGAGTCACTGCCAGCTGACTACGCAACAACGTCGCTTTGGGCAAAAACATTTGTTGAGCAACCGAATGGCATGCGTACTTTTAGTAGGCAGTCGGCACTTCATTCCATCATGGCTCATTTGTTGTACATTCGTGCTTCATTGGCTCGTAAATAAAATGCGGTTAGAATAAACACCTCGATATTGCACTTACATACCCGTCATATAATTCAAAGGTATCCCTGAAACATCTACGTACTAGCGTGAATTTACAAGGATTCATCTAACCGCAAACTGACGTATGT
The DNA here is from genome assembly GCA_023078785.2 of Hyles euphorbiae. Taxonomy (NCBI): domain Eukaryota; kingdom Metazoa; phylum Arthropoda; class Insecta; order Lepidoptera; family Sphingidae; genus Hyles; species Hyles euphorbiae. The sequence continues at coordinate 14,822,679 of CM041038.1, forward strand.
AATTACAAAACACATCGTACGTATTCCTTTGCTCAAGCCTCTTATATTGCAATAAAATTTTGATGCTAACCGTTTCGAAATCGTGCGCAGGCTTCATAATGTTTTCATCGTGCGCAATTTGGCTTCACATAAATATGAATCCTTTTAGATGGGTGGCGTTAGTAATTGTTATTAATCGGTTCATGTGTAAACAAGCCCGTATGCGTCTCGGGCGCCGCTCCGCCGGTGAATCACACAATCGCGATGTGGGACGCTGCGGGCTATTGTGCTGTGAGCCTGTGCGCTCGGTGCTAGCTTGTGGGCTCGCGTGCTCGTGTGCCTGTGTGCCCGAGCGCCTGTGTGCCGCTGCACTCTACGATTGTATGTAAAGGAGGCGAAGGCGGTCGCGCGCACGTCCGCAAGTCCGCCGCAACACGTACCCGCTAAAGCTCGTATGTCGCTCCAGTGACACTTAAGCCCACATTCACAAAAATATATTCATCGGACAGATTATAAATTGCACAAAATATTCACCGGGAGATGCACACTGTTTCACACTGGTATGAACTTAAGTACGCCTTTAAGTAACACATAAACAATTTAAACATAAAAGAAGCATGTTGTGCGCTTAATCACCGAGAGTACAGCACTGCTTGTTTGTTTATCTGCAGACTGTGTCTTTCTCTCACGATTTATGTCGTGATGAAGAGTCTAGCAGATTCACGAAACGATAACTTTCCTCGACTCGTGAGTCGATGTTAACTTTAAACCTACTAGCGACGACTGAAATGATTCAATGATACATTGTTTTCAGTTTCTGTTCTTCGCACAATCGGTTATTTGCTTTCTAAAGGTATGAACAGTTGTTCCATGTCATTATTAGCGAGTCTTCAGTCAACAATATCCTCTTTATGAAGTACCCATTATTTTAGAGATATTTTATTGTTTTAGCAAATAAATGTTTTGTAACCAGCTTTCAGAATATTGCAGGTGAAGTTTCATGATCGGTCAACATACGATATAGTTTAGAAGGCGGTATATGTCGGTATAGTTTACACAAAACGGTACGTTATGAAGAAGTGACTAAGTATTATATTTTAAATACCGGTGTATTTATAAATTATAGTACGTGATAAGGTGTAGTGTGTATTTCGCGATGCTGGAAGTATTACCTTGTGCGAGCGTCCGGTAATAATCATGCAGTAATACCCTTGACCCGGCGTGGGAGGGAGACGCCGAGCATATTTTTAACTGAACAGGTCGTTAACCGCAAGAAATCGCCGTTGGAAGATTGCAAGTAACAGTTTGTTATCTTTTCCCGTAAAAATACTCAATAATCATTCCTATAAATGAATAAAAATCAACAATCTATTATTATAATGATTTATATTGTGCTCGACAATATTGGTTTTTTGAATGTGCTTATAGAAATTTATAGCCCATTCATGTGCCTTTCTGAGATTGTATGTTTATGCAAATTGCTTATTAAAAAAGTATAAATTTATTATTATCTACATAATATTATCATCATCTATAAGATAGAACAATGATTCTTATAATTATATAGGTGTTATTTTATATTTTGTTTTTTTTTTCCTTGGAAAAATATCAATGTTTTGATTTTGACCAGGTATCGATTACAGTATGTTTGCTAGTAATTATTAGTTGTATTGTTTAAGCATCAAGCATTTAAAAAATAAAAATAAACGTTAATTAGAGTGTGATCGTGAGTGAGACGATGCGCGCGCGTTTATTTTGAGAGTGTATTTGTTTACATTAGACGAGTGTTCCTTACTCGTCAACATGGTTACTTCTATCAAGTAACGCTGGTCTTATTTTAGATGCATTATAAACTATTTGTATCTCGGCGTTGAGTTAAAGTTTCCTTTGTACATCTTCGTTCTTGACAGTTCGTCTTACTGCGCCTACATATGTATTATGTACATAATTATGTGTGCATAGCGGTCGATATCGATTCTACGATACGACAGATTTATCAAAGACGTAAGAACATAATACCCGAAATAATGACCTACTTTTTCTGTACATCATATTATTGTGTATTTTTGATGAATGGTTATGAAAGGAGAATGCCCAATTTTGCTATAAAACTTAGTATCGGTGCGAAGTTTGTTGTCCCTTGAATATAAACATAATCGGAACCCAGGTCCGGAGTTCTCGGAAAAATGAACTTAAAGACCAATAAAAAATATTTTTTGTATGGGGCTCTGTGAATGAAATGTAAAATTGATGATAATTACTTTATTTTATAAAAATCTATGGTCTGGGATAAATTAGGAAAATGTTTAAGAACAAACCATAGAAAATTGTATAATTAGTTTTGAACAGTATCGGTATCGCATCAATGATATTTTTTACCGATATTATGAATGGGCATTCTCCTTTTCACATTAAACAAAATCACTTGTAATGATCACTAACGAATTCTAAGATCAATTTGATGAATCTAGCATCCACTAGACATGTAATTAGACTTTCCCGTGTAAGAAGGATGATGACACGGTGTATTTGACGGGTATGTTTTTGGCGTTGCGATAATTCGATAGTGATGTAGTTGGGGTTCGGAAATTGCGAATGATTGCGGCGCAGAGGTGCAGGGGCAGATGAGGTGACGCCGGTCGCATGCACTACACCCGATGTAATTACCAACGGCGACTCACCTCGCTCCAGCCAATCCTAACTGTACCTACAGGAAGCCCAACCCGATTTATTCAGGCGCTTTTAAGTGAGTAAGTGGCCCTCGGAAGTTATAATAGCCAATCAGGGATAAACCTCCACTTAGGCTTTGATTGGTACTCGATTGATCGAATAGTTCTTATTAATTGTTATGTAGCTATTCGTTTTTGTAAGTTAATGGAAAGTATTCACATTAGATCAAACTATAGTAAATGATGTTCTTAATTCGGTTAGCTTGGTGATGGTATGTTTAGTATTCTTATATTTGGAGATCCGGAAACAATACAAATATAAATAAAAACCTTTGCAGAAACAACCTGCATCTTTATGTCAGTACGTGTTACGAACCTACAGGGAAAACCGCAATCATTTATGTCAATAAGTGCACAAATAGGTTATAACACATCTATATTGGGATACACATTGAGTCATGGTAACAATTGAAATGTAAAGCTGTCTCGTTTGTCCCTGTTGGAATCGTCAACGCCTCTCCTGGCCCGCCCTCGCAAATATTTGCGACTATACAAGGATTTTGCATTAACACCTACCGGACCGAGAGCTCGGAACGTTTATTGAACTGCACTTGCATATTTATACGAGCCGCGAGCTCCGTTCACTCGGCTCGCCCGCACCGGTTTCAAAATCAATCAATTTTAATTGAAAACGTTACATTTAACATTGCGAGTTTCACTTAGACAGTCTATAACTCATATTGAGAATTACCTCAGTTGCTCGACAGTCGGCATAGCTCGGACAGGATACGTCCCCGTGTGGCCGGTGCATGAATCATGCATGACAAACACAGATAACCTCGCCCGTACAATTGGACGAGTGATCGTCTTCACGTGTCACTGCCATATTTTTTCTTGTTTCATACATGATAAAGCGACACAATTAATGGCATGATCAAAATTACACATTCAAATCATTGAATTCATAATTAATTATCCCGGAGCAGCAGATCTTATTGTATACAATTAAAAACAGGTTCCTTACACAATGCGCTGTTTAAATGTCAGGTTTATCTTAATTTAATTTTAACTATATTACTATTCAATTGCCTTGCTCAAAAACATTATATTACAAAATTGTTTCCAATAAATATTCGAATGCACCTATTTGTATGCGTCATGTAAAGAATAATAAACCAAGCTTTTCAAATAGCATTTGTGTTATCAAATAGCATATGGATAAAATGTTATCCATCTCTAATTGTGGAATATTTTAGTTAATGGCGAGGTCGTTGCCCCGCGCCCGCTGCGTTCGTGATTAGACACTAGTGCAATTTTCTCTAAATCGATCATGTGCGTGGACTTCCTCAGTCATGATCGTGAATCTCGGTGAAATCACGTCGGAGTGACGACCGTATGACATGACATGTGAATTTTTATATTGTTCCTTACGTGGCATGCAAACGCTTAGTTCTTAGACGGGATCATTGACACTTGGCGGATGGAGGAACGCGAATTACGCGAACCACGACGTTTACAATTACTTTATCTAACTACTTAAAACGTTACTTAATTTTGACTGTTTTAGTTGGTTTGTCGGTCATTAGTATAGGTGAGCGGATTAATTTTTTATCAATTATTAAAGTTTTTTTATTTTTTATTTATTGCATTGAATGGCGAGACGAGCAAGCCGTTCGCCTGATGGTAAGCGATACGACCGCTCATAAACAGTAGCAACATTCCACTGCGCTCGCCATCCTGAGACATAAGATGTGAAGTCTCAATATGTCCAGTAGTTGCTCTGGCTATAATGTCCTTCAATCCGAAACACAACAGTGCATTTAAGCAGTGTTGTTTCACGGGAGAAAAATACATTGCGGTGGTACCTACCCAGATGGCCTCTCACATATGAGAGACCTACCACCAGTATAAGTTCTCGGATAAGCAATATATTAGATATCCGTGTAATGGAACAGGAAATGGATGTGATTAAATGCCGAGCGCTTATATACCATTCGCCCGAAGGACCGGATCCGGAGAGATCTGCATACGATTAGTTCATGATAAAATGGAAGTACATATAAACAAACCAAGTGTATAAAAAATGTTTGCGGCGGTTTATATTGATCAATTAAATAATATTAGCTTTCATATTTGATATTTATGTATTGCTTCTTTAGAAAGCAATAACATTGTTTTAGATAAAACCGGTATGTTTAATAGGTATTGGAATAATCCGCGCGGCTGATACCAGATTAGGCGCTATCGAGCAGGACAAATGGTTGCTGGTGCGTGGGATCGATCGTTCTGCATACAAATGCGGCTGCAGGCGTGATTTGTCGCGCACAACAAGTTACACCGAAATGCATCGGCTCGCAGAACAACCAGTTCAGCCCCGTTTAAAATGACATATTTATTTAAATTGTCGTTAAAGGGGCCGCATTCAGGTGTAGTTTTATGCAACGAGCTTTGTATTTACTTACATATATATATATACTGCTTCCCGGAACATTGCATTCAACAATTGACCGAGGACTCATCTTTCACGCGGTTTACATTTATTTTGCCTGCTAGGAATTAAGGTCGATTTGCATGTGAATTTACGCAACACGTTAATCTAAATTTCCTTTATGAAATACTACCATTATAAAATGATAATAACCTTAAAATTCTCTAGAATGAGCACCATAACATTCTTATTGTCACAAATAGACGTCGCGAACTATTATTGGCAAGTTCTGCAACAAATTAGCAAGAGAAGTATAAAAACAGGTTTTGCATTTTATGTAGTTACACAATGGTGTGGCAATTAAAAAGTTGTATACGAATAAACTGGTGGTGCATCGAGCGCGAGTCGCGAGTGGCGACACAAAGCGGCTCAGATAGCGCGAGCCGCGAGTGCAACACAGAGCCCAACGGGCAGGCTTCCAATTACCAAGTCATTGGGGCTGGCGGACGGCGGGCGGCGAGACCTGCGTTAATTACAAGGATTCCCGGTGGCACTACCTATACTTTACACTGTACACTATGTCTATACTGTATACACTATACAATATACACAGTACACAGTGCAGCACTTCCTACTAGTTCCGAGCCATACTCGGCCCGCTCGCAAACCAATTACCGGTCCGCTGATGAACGCAGAGCGTGCATGAAAGTTCCCACTCAATTTCATTACGCTTCGCTGTGCGCACTAACAATTAGACGAGTTTCTATAAAATAGCGATTAATTCATTGATTAGACTCGCCAGTTATTATAGAATGATGTTAAAATGTAGGGTGTATCGAGATAGTTTAGATGATGTTCACAGATGTCGACCTAATTATAGTCACGTATTTGAGAGAACGATTTACTTGATTACTATCTTGGTAAACAAAGCTGCTGTATTGAACTTAGTTTGAGTTTATATCATTATTAATTAAAATATGTAGTTTAATAACCGCCTTATTAATTTAAAACACGGTTACAATATTTATCAATATGGATAAGACTAAAATAAATTATTGTTTTAACTTATAATGTTTACTTAGTCTAAATTTCATTGTTAATGTATTACATCATATTTAGAAAATATAAATTGAGGAAACAGAAAACTGTGGATTTTGTTGTTATTAAAATTATTTAAGTAGCATTTTGATTTTTTGTATCATGAACGGTAATATTTTATACGGTGTTACTGTAATAACTACATAAGCTAATATAACTTGTAAAATATAAAACTACATCACAGCCAAGTCGTTTATATTTGGTTTTATCTCGATACTGTCCAAGCCCGCCACGCAAATACAGCTTAGTATTTAAAAGATCCACAGTTGTGTGTGCGAATATGGGGCGTCGCGGTAACCTAATAAAAAATCAATTCACTTACACATGTACATACGTGTAGCTATAAAAGCACCGAACGGACGGCTCGTATTTCGTTTCGACATAATGTTGACGCTGTATCGGAAAAGCTTTTAGCTGGAAGTAGTTTGATGTTTGTCGTCTGTCGCCTCGCTTGCGCGGCGGCCGTCCATGTCGATCCGAGATTTCAGTTAAGTACTCCTGTCAAGTTTGTTTCTCCAACATAATGCTCGTGTAAATATACAGCGAGCACCTCCCCTTGGCTTTCCACCCGTTCGTTATATTAGCCCGCGCGTTTAATTAACACTTGAGAGCATGAAGTGGATGCAAATACTGCACGTAGGATAAGGGACCGATATGAATTTCACAGCTGTTGATATCTGTCGCAGAACCTATCTGGAGTGGCTAGCGATGTGGACGCACTACAAATAGTTATGATGCAACAATGAATATCGCCGCCTCGGCGTACAGTTAAACCACAGACTCGGGGTCTGCCGACTCGGGTTCGGTTCCCGCTTGCACAATGCGCGGTGTTCATACCGACCATGCCAGGCATTCCTCGTGCCACGATTTCTGCGCTGGGATTGTGGTATTTGATGGAAATAATCAATTATAACACTCACCGATGACTTCATATTAGGCACGCACGGTTAATTTAAATAAAACCTAATTTATTTATTTATTTAAAAAAAAAAAGAACCAATATAAGCTTACAGTGGAAGTACACGAAAACACTTATATGATAATTATACAGAAATAATAATAATACATAAAAAGAAATAAAGATAATGTTACAAGAAAATAATAAAAATCGAAACAATTAGTAACGTGTGGTAGACACATACAGAAAATTTACAAATGTATACACATTGTTATACATGGTGTGCACTCTGTCCACAAATATATCGGCATCCAAATTAGTCTCTAAAAACAAATTCAATAAATGTATTGCTCTCGCGGTCGGATTAACACTAGTGGTCGTTAAGCGCCACTCTGGGGGGCATGCGAGGAGACGATGTCGCCTGCGCAATATTGAAACCGTTTGGTTTGAGTAACTTTGTAAAATCCTTTCAGCGCGTCTGTAAATAGACGCGCTGATAGCGCGTCTATTTATATATAGATAGCGCCAGACATTTCGTAAATTTCAATCAATACCAGGATGCAGCTGGAATATTTTTAAGGATAGTCTGTGTGCGCCACGTCGATTATAGATAGCTAACTTATATATATGTAATATTTGTGACGTATTGCATTTTGCATCGTATTTCCTCGTGTCTATGGGAGCGTTTCCTGTAAAAGCGGCTGAAGGCGGCCATGTTGAATGGGAGGTTACCTCCCCATGCCAACTCTCTCGGTCCTATCCCAACATACCTTTTGATGCAGCTGCTTATAGCACGTACCACACAGATGCAGCCAGCGAGCTAGCTTGCCTTTGTACTCTTTTTATATTAATTATGTCAAGAGGATAACACACTGTACTCAAAGTTATTAATTATTTTAGTAATTTGGATTGATATGACAGGTTTTTGATAATAACCTATATTGTATGTTTATAAGTAGGTAAATACAACAAAATTATCATAAAGAGTTGATTTCAAAACTGAGGATAGGCCCTTCGGTACTTTTGGAGTTGCAAAAAGATGACCGTAAAAATCGCGCTAAAATAAATATTAAATTAACCTAATTTAATCGATTTCGTCTAAATGGTGATACAAATTACTATTTTCATTTTCATTAAGCTTTTTGTCAAAATAAAAGCATTTGCAAAATAGTTCCGGGTGGCGACTAATTTCAGTAACGCTCCACTAGAGATGTACTGGAGCGCGCGCACCACTTATGTACGTTGGAACACTACGTGCTTTCTACCCTGTCCATATATTTATGTCAATGATATAAAGGAATTTATACATTATAATCCTTTATTATATTAATGGTTCCATGAAATATCCCCTTTATTTTAATTAGTAAAAGAGCTTTATTTGAGATCGTATATTTCTTACGATTTGCGATAATGTACACAATTTTTAAAATACTGGAATACCTCAATAGAAATTATTGTAAGTATAATAGTAGGCTAGTTTAATATTAAAACCGTTTGTACTATGTAGAGTGGATATTGGAATAGTGTTCCTGCTGTCTGCGGCAGCGCTGTGTACACAGTCGAGCCGGAGTCCGGACGAACTTGCTGGAAAATTGCACTTAAATCCTCCTGCCCGACTCCCTCTCCCTCTCCCCCTTCCCCGTCTCTACTCTCTAGATTCGATTTCCGACCTACTACAATTACCCAGCCATACTATTAATATGTATGAGAAAGCAACCTGATATAGCCTCGCCTCGAACAATGCCTTGCTGTTTGAATGTAACTTAAAAATTCATATCGCATCATGTAAAGCGGTCAGGTGGCTTTTGGCGATGTCAAGGAGAATGCAGTGGTTGTTTTGAATACATCAATGAATACTTGACGGGTAGAAAGAGAGTGATAGTGAAGCTTTTTCTTAGTTTGTTACAAAATAGCGCACAAAGTTCATTTTGTCCGCTTCATGATTAACATTTATTAATTTTAGGTGCAGTGTAATAACCCAATGCACGTATACGCCACCTTCAAATAATCGATGCTTGTCATTCTGGACAGCTACTTGTCAACTTAATTTGGAACAAACGATTGCCCCTACCAGTTAAATGGTGACTGAGCTGTTCAGTGACAAATTCTCAGTTAATATTTCAGGCGATTGCTCAGAAGTACAATTAATATTATCTGATATTTTAATATTGAGAGTATATGAGATCGAAATGGTCGTTGACACGTCACGGAGCCGAGTTGGGAATAGTTTAAAGACGCTTTCGTTTCGTATTACAGATATAAATCAAATTAATATCTGTCTATAAGGTTACATCCGAAAGTAGACGGGGCGCGGTTGGCCGGGAGCCAGACCAAACAGGGTAAAAAGTGAGGGCGGCGACGACGACCGCGCCCCGAAATAGCGAGCAAAGTCAAGGCGTGTGCTTAGGCTACGTGGCAATGTTCGGCTTGTAACGAACCCGCGCCGAATGTACCGAGCGAGCTTAAATACCGGTCCGACACGCCTTGCCTCCAGGACAGGGTGTGTCCCACCAACGACCTGGCTATGAAAGCGTTGACGACCTTATTTGGTTTAATTATATTATTGTAAGTGCAAATACACGCACTGCTAAAATGATATAGATAACATTGCACGTAAAGGGTACGGTTCACTTTTCTATGTTAATTACAAAAAAAAAGTCTGTTGCCACACCCAATTAATTTGCCGTAGACACGTTTACATACGATGCTTACACCCTATAAAACAGATGGGAATTGGACGCTAATTATTATGGTTTTTACTCATGCCCCTTAGGTATTAAATTCAAGGTCGCCTGGACAGAAAGCGTGCTATGTGTTCATGTTGTTTAAAAAGAGTTTTGGGATAACGATTTTGTATAATGTAGTCTCATCACGTACTCAAATAGTGGGGCACAATAGCGGTGCCGGCGGCCGCGGCCGGTGACTCACGGCCCCTCAGACTTGAGACAGAACAAGGACATCCTTACATACAACCGGCGCTGTGGCAAATCGAAACATAAACATCGTTACTCCATATCCGTCAGCACTGTTCACCATTGTGCCGCAACAAATTACATACATAATAAGACTTTGCAACACTGTCAGCGTTCTGTGCTAGATGTCGCGCAGATATTTTAAGGATAATGACTCGCTGAGCAGTGAACACATACTCACGGCGCCTAATAACATTTTAATTGCGCTTCAATCTTCTCTATTTGTTACCTCGTTTAGTAGAAATTTACACTTCAAGATATTTCAAATTAAGTTGGTCATTAGAGAGATTGTATCGACTATTCTTGTCAAGGAGGCGCCTAAAACAATATTTTGAGAGGGTCGTAATCAAAGTCCTTCTGAACCTACTTATCGCTAAAGTATTGCAATTGTTGTAACTTCATGACACCTGATGTGAACTTTTGAATAGGGCATCCGCAAAATATTTATGTAACGAAAAAGATAGCTTTTTCATTTGACTTCTACGCGTGTAAAATTGAAGGTCTATCTCATTATTTGGTATTAAACAAAGATTATAAAGACGCAGGTGTACTACGGTATGATTGCTGAGGTCTCGGGTTCGAGTCCCAGTTCGGGCTAAGTGACATTGGATTTTTCAATTCAGTATCAGCCCGGAGTCATGAATTTGCGTCCGATATGGCGACGGGCTCGCTCCCTATCACATAGTAGGACGGAACGCCCAAAGGGAAACGTGGGTGTCCTGGTAGCAGTTAGCACCTGTGCCCAGCCCCTCTAGGTACACGGCGCGAGTTTATGTATGTACTATTTATAGATTATAAAAAAACGGCGAATAATTTACTTTTTTTGTGTGCAGATGACTTGAAGGCAGTAACAAAGCGCCTTATCGTGCAAGCTAAGCGGCAGGGTTCCGCCGACAACATCTCCATAATCGTGGTGTTCCTGAAGGACCCGCGTGACATCGTCGCAGACAACTGCCCGCCCATGGACCTTGGGTAAGACATATATCATAATTCACACCATACACGCAAGTGTGTGTGACATTTATATGGAACTTTAAATTATTTTAATTAAGTCACGTAATGTCGAATGAGTCAAAATAAATAGCTCTTGTTGCGGTGTTACTCTGCAGTACAGACAGTAAAAATACTATTGAGTATTAACCCATTTACGTTTCCATTAGAAAATATGCAAGAAATGATAAATTCGTAGGTTCTCGTTCGAGATGTCTCGTTGATTATAATACACGGAGGTCAATAACCAGCTTAGGTCAGTGATGGCATATTAAAACTCGGTCGCTGAATGTACTTAATAAGAAAGCTCAAGGGCATTTAATGAGTTTTCTCACTTACTACGCGACAAAATTCCAATTGATTGTTCGATGGTAGGGTCCCTGCAGTAAATACATCTTACTGGATTATAGTTGAGGGTAACGCTTGTTTAAAGACGACTTCATTCGTCAGCATCGCGTCGGCCGATAGTATGATAATAATTTGGTAAAGGGCCCTTGATACAATAGAGGACTATTTATTTTAGGATTTATTTATTATAGGATAGGCCGCGGCACTTTTGTGTGCCGCCAAATTTCAAAAGTGTGCCGCCAAATTTTGCAAATATTTAATAATGTTAATATTATTAAATTATATCATTAATAAACGTTTAGTTATTATTGTAGTATATATCAGTTTATTTCGTATATTTAAAATTTTTGTCAGAAACTATTTATGCAGTGTGTTGTAGTAAGTAAATAATTTTTATCTTTTTCTTTGTGTGCCGCCAAATTTTGAAATCGTTAAATATGTGCCGCAACAAGAAAAGGTTGAGAATCACTGGTATAGGGTGTTAGAAAATCACTTATTAGGATTGTCATTACTGTTATTAAAACCCATTCATTCACCAACCGCATTGTGCCAGCCTGCTCAGGGCTCAGGCCTCCTCAAATGTTATAGCTTTTAGCTGGCCCGTAGCCAGCAGCCAAACGTATGTATAACTATACAGCCTGTACAGATAATATGAAGTCATATACAATATTTTGATAGCATTCTGCCTAAACCCGGGCTATCAAGCAATGACGTAATTTTCAACGGCTAATGAACGCGTAATCGTTATTTTAAAAAGTGGTGTCTCGCCTTCGGTTTATATCGTTTGCATTTATATGTTTCCGACGCTTAACCGGTTCTCATAACATAGTGTAAAGTAAAGCCAAATAACTTTGTACTGTACGACCTTGAACGATGGTGCCTCTATTTTTTTTCTTAGTTGATTGAAACCGAAAGTATTTATGGATATCAATAGATGTATGTCAAGATTCAAGAAATAGAAAATTTGTGTCTATATCATCATTTACATTAAAAATTGTGATTTAACTTTAGCGTATCTAATTGAAAACAGTTTTAATTATACAGTCGGAAGAACTATTTAGATTAAAATTAAAATTTTATTACTTACATGGTTTGGAAGTGGCAATCAGATATTAAAGATACGTTATGGTTAATGTATTTATGGGGCCAAATCACAATTCCTTTGGAATAAAACTGTGCTTATTGATCATAATGCGCATTGGTAAGGATTATTTTATTCCGAAGGGAATAGGCAGGTTTTATTCAATTAAAACAGGTTATTACTGAATTGTTTCATCCTATAAATGCTCATCGCTGAGATTCCTCACCAATCGGAGGTTAATTTAAGAGGAATGCCTTTAAAATGTTAACAATAACAAAACCCAGGCTGGACAACGCGTTGGCGAATGCGCCTCCATTCGCCGTGGACACAGAGGCGTGCAAGCGGCAGGTGGACGCAGCCGTAGCCGCCGCCGCCGCCGCGGGCGACTGCAATGATGCTGACGCCGACGCAGACGCGGACACCGGCGACAACGGCGTCGACAACTTCGACAGCGACAGCGAGGACCTCGGCCCCGAGACTGCCGTCGACGCAGATGACGTCGACGCTGAAAGGAACCACGATCCTGCGCCGCCAACGCCACCCACGCCGCCAGCTCATGCAGGTACCATAATACTCCACCAAGTTGGTGTAACAATAGTTCCGTTCATTCCATTTTCTGTGATCGTGGTTCATTAAGACTAGAGAAATGTTCAGAGGTAGGAGGAACTCATGTTTGATGCCGTTCAGCACTGTACTTAAAATTAGGTGCAATCCAGTGGGATCTAGTGCAGTTCCTTTGCTGAGTTAAACTATGAAATGTACATTTTGACAGCTTCCGTGACGCAGGCGGTTAGACGCCGCCTGTGAAACCGTTCCGAGAGAAATGTTTGTGCGGCCCACAGATATTATTTTCGGGTCTGGGTGTTTGTGAGACCGAAAAGTCTCGTTCCTGTCTCGTCTCCTGATACCCACGTGTGGGATCAGGACTATGTATGTGATATAGGTTGAAAAATGATTTGGAATATAAATTGATATTTCAAATTTTTGAAAATTCTCTGCTACATATCGATAGTTTTAAGAATTTGAATCCATAGCTTACAGCTTTGACACCATGCCTCGAGATCATGGGTCAGATACGCATATATTATGAAGAAAAATACACTTTATGTGCAGGTGAACCGTTAAAGTTTCAAGCGCCTGCCAAAGACAGGGCTTTTTAAATTGTGCCGTCTCTAGGGTACGCTTTTGTCTAGCTGTGCACGTCTTGATGTGGAGAGATATGAGACCTTACTCGACCTACATTGCCTCACTTTTCAACCTATTTTACACATATTTTTCTAGTCCAAACTGACTATAAATAAACTCGTTGAAGTTGATAAAAATATTCACAGTATTGTAAACATACATTTTATTGTATCACACAATCAATATTTACACACAATTGGATACTGATATACATGGTCAAATAAAGAAAATTGATTTTTTTTTATTAACAATAATTCTTGGGTTTATTAATAATAATTATTATTCTATAGGTGAGACTACCATAAAGTACTTATAATAAAGAGGGTAGCACTGGTACTTCAAAACCATAAATACACATGCCAGCCCACCACAGGTACCAGGCCACCTTTTCCTGCATTCCTATTGGCTGTCTAAAGGTTGTCCAACATGCACGAATTATTTGAAAATGAATAATAAAATTATATTTTAGGGCCTTGAATTTCATTCCAACTCAATAATAAATAAATAATATAGTTTTGGTTACCAACGGAATTTATAGCAATTTGTTGTTGAAATGTGTAAATTTTCACTGATTTAACAGCTCTAACAATATTACAAACAAAAAAAAATATCTGCGTTTTTTGAAGACGCAAATGCATGACAACGCTCCCCCTTTGTTATAATTACTCTAAGGTGAGTACACACATAACTTGATAACATTTATAATTATAATTTATAATCAAGATATTTACACTTACATAATATCTTGCATTTCGAAGGAAAATAATTGTGAGGAAAGAATTTTCACATTTTATTTTTTAATTCTGTCAATAATTTAGCTCAGATAAGAATACATTTACAGGCAGACAGGCATAAATAGTGTATAACCCTATACAAACACATGTTAATATTTTATAATAATCCAACATGGTGTTTTTAAATCTCTTGTTTTATGAAGATACATATTTATACATTAGGGTATATATGTTGAATTTCAAAACATAATATGTATATGGAACATAATAATGTAATATTATGTATTATCGCAAAATACCAACGGCTTTGCAAATTTATATTCGGTTGTGAATTTAGCAACATGACTGGGTTGTTATATATTCTCAGTGCGTATTCCCACAAGCAACGAAGCTTACGTCAATTCTCGTATAAATATAGGTAACATATCTATATTCCGTATACCCGCATTCTTGATGACTTTGCAATAGATTTTAAAGCTTAAAATATATTGTATCTTCCTCGTAACATAGTTTTTCGGTTGTATAGAACAGGTACAATCAGGAAATTAAAGAGTCTTTTTAGGTGATTATTATTTGTATTAAAAATGCCTTTAACTTTAAAAATATTGTGATTAATACTGAAAAGTAAATACATAATTTTAACGAAACGATAAGAACATCCCTAGGCGCGCGTGTGCCCGTGGCCCGACACCAACCCGACACAGTGGCGACGCGCCGGCCGCGCTCCCTCACCGCCGCCGTCCCGCTCGTCCCGCTCAATCCTCTCGCAGTCGCTCATTGAACGTCGACCGATCTGTGCTACTCTGCACTCGCTTCGCTATTGTATTCGGGGCTTTGTCTACATTTTACGGCTCAAATATTACACCGCCGGTGAAGATAATAATCTGTGTAGTGAAATTTCCGTTCACGGTATGTGGATTAGCGAATGTTGTTGATTATTTTCACATACCGAACGGTTTGTGAAAGGTTATTTCTGTGTTGATTCATGCATAGCGGTGTTCTGGAAATAGAACGGGCCGTCGTAAGGCGCATCCCTGTGGTGTCACAGGCGAACGAAGGATTCTGGCAGGTTCTGTTGACTTCGCTCCACCGTTCGAATCGGCGACGGGCGTGTCTTTACAATTCGTTCTCGAAATGGCGTCCGCGAATGTCTCACAAGTTTGAATTCGCGACCGGTAAAACTGCGGCTCGAACGCGGTAGGTAATCAGTCGGTGTTATTTATTACTTCCACATAACTCGTTGTTTTTGTGCCGTATCGAACGTATAGTTTTTTTTCTGATAAGGGTGTGTCACCTGTTGATATCGACGTCTGTAAGGGGAGGTTGAAGTTGCGTGATCGCCAGGTGTTCCTCGGTACGCGATCGGTTGAACGCCGTCTTGGTATATAAACGTCGGAAATAAAGCATTTTTTGTGGTGGTGTGTGCAGTGGAAGAGGGCCACGTCGACGGCGCTCTGGTGGATAATGTAGCTGAGAGCGGCGAGGAATCTGAAGACGAGTGGAACTACTACAAAGGAGAAGGCGAACGCGACGAGCACAACCCCAGCGACGAGCCCGACGAGCCGCCACACTCGGAGACACCTTGCCAGGACAATGTGAGTACTCCGTTTGTTTCTACATTTTCAATACTTACGTGTTAGTACTTTTACATTTATCATCAAATATACCTTATTATTTTAAGAAATACTTAATAACCCCTTAAACCACTATATCGACCTTCAGTAATTGGTATGCATGAGTACTGCTTGTATGTATTAAAATCAAAGTTTGATGCCAGTGTTGATTTGGTAGTTATACAGTAATATAAAAATTAAATTCAGTTGGAGTATCTATTTCCAACTTTTACTTAGGAGTACATAATTTAAATAATTTTAATGTTGTAATAGCAAAATTAATTTTGAATATGATTTTTTATTTTATTTATATTGATTAGATAAAAATACTTTGTTTGTTTGTTTGTTGTTTACACACAAATTGTATTTAGTTTAATATAGTTAGGAATTTGTATTCGTTTGCATTTTGATTTTATTCAATAGAAATATTATTGGGTATAGCAACTAACAGTATATTTTTTACAGTTCATGAAATTGTTCCAATGGAACTGAGAATATCAAAGTATAATTGCAAGGACAAATATAAGCCCTACACTCATTTTGATTCATCACACAAAAAATCATTGGTATTATCATAAAATCATATCTTCCTGAAATCATATTTATTGTGACAATTCATACATTATTAAGCTGATATTCTAATCAACTACAAATATTTAGTGCCACATTGTTTTTTACCTGGAGAATAGAATTTCACAATAAACTATATTGCATATAAAGTTTTAATACAGTTTACTTATTGATACATTTCTTGTCACAATCCATTACAAAGTTTCTAATTGTAATTATATCTTCTATTATATATCTATCTATATATGTCTGCTTCTACTGTCAGTATCATTGTATTTGAAGAATAATCTTTTTATATAGTGATAAATTTACCAGACTTAATAAAAGCATTGTATATTATTTCAGTCGGCTTGGGAAAGCAGCTCAGTAGACATGAACAGTTCACCACTCAACCCTGAGGCGCCGGTGTTTGTGCCAGGCTCCGTAGCTGGTGCTGATGTGCTGTTAGCAGAGTCACCCCGCAAACCACTCCCAATGGACGACATAGAGCTCCCTGATGTAGCACAGTTTGAGACAGAAGCTGACATCAGACCAGCAGAACTTCTAGACTTAGATAACTGTGATCAACTTAACGGCCATCATGTGAGTCTGCTGACATATTAGTATTTTCAGTAATACAGTACTGTTTCAAAGCTGGATGTTGATTTCCCTGTTACTACAAGGATAATCTGCCTATCCGTTCTGGGAAAAAGGCATGAGTCATGTATATAAATATTTATTAATTTTAAACTACGGATGACATAATAACATTTTTTTTTTAATAACGGTGGTATTTATACTTTATGTGCCATTACACTGTGATGAGGAAAATATTAATTCTGCAATGAAGGCTAGACATTCATGTTCAGGATTTCTATATTACAATAACACTTTTAAAATTTAGTAATTGTATCACTCTTTTAAGTATCTAGTTTTATTTCTTTATTATGTATATTATGACCACAGATCACTTCCAATAGATACCGCATTACGATAGTTTTGTTTTGAACCGAAAACGCCAACGAAGGGAACGGCGCGGGGGGTGGGCGGGTTGCAGCGCGGTCACGTAGACTTCACTGGAGAGATGAGGCATAAGTCGATAAATAAAAAATGTATCGATAGTTCGATTTGCCAGTAAGTTCATGTGTTATGATCGCTTCTATAACTTAATTACCAACTTGTTAAATGTTTGATAATATTATTTCACCGGCCTGATCTAATAAATTATACCAACCGGCAACCGCCAACTACGAATAAAATAGGATTAAGATTTATACTTTATTATGTAACGGTTTTATTTCTATCATTCACTGTGTATTTTTGTATACCATAATGGCGAAATACCCAAATTAAGTGTTGATATAAAAGATCAGATAAAAATATGAAATAGTAAATAACTAAACCTCACGCCCTAAAGGGCTACAATAACTTATTCCGTTTCTTGAATTCTGACGGCGGCTGTAGTAAATGTAATATCGACAAGTGACGATGAAACCCACTTGACGAACTATGAATGTTTTTGAGACGATATATACATCATCATCATCATCATATCAGCCACAGGAAGCCCACTGCTGAACATAGGCCTCCCCCAAGGATCTCCACAATGACCTGTTGGAAGCGGCGATATATACAACGTATGTTAAAATTAGTGCAATAGCTTGTGCTACTGATTTTCAATAAACTTAGTATACTAAAACTTATGATAAATACCCTCCCATTATATTTGAAAACGTATACAACTAGAGGGAAAAAAGGAAATTTAATTACGCCAAAGATAAATAAAAAAATATTGTAAAAGTACCTTGGTAACAAATTTAACTATTTCAAATTACATAAAATAACCTAATTATGGTAATTTGCAATTTTTATTTAAATCAATATATATTTTGTGACATTGTCATTTAATAAAATTAATTTACATTATTGTTTTACAATATCGATATTTCTGGGAATTATAATATAAACATGCGTCAAACACTAGAAGAACGCGTGATTTCGCCAAAAAAAGATGGCTTATTACGGTTATTGCTATGCGAAAAAGAGACGGCTGATTCTACATCCGAACTCGACTGTTTGACATTGATAGTCTCACCAGTATAAATTGAGCTCGCTCGGGACCAAATTAATATAAAGAATATTAGTTATCGATGAAAACTTATTGCGTTTTTTTAGATACTTTATTGTTTTGAGTTTTTTGCACACCATTTTATTGAACAAATCATTATTAACTGTAATATTATGTTCCCAAAATGTAATTTTCGCTAACGTGCGATGACATGCGCGGGTCCACTACTTGGACGACACTGATGACGCGACATTTGGCATCGGTTTATATCTATCTGATATCTTAAATGTGTTGGGCGCAACCGCTGCCTTGCATTAGGTATCTATTGGGAGTGATCTGTGATTATGACTGTTTATGGAAATATTGGGTGCTGTGGGAAAATCCAAAGTTTTGTAAGACAGTACCAATAATGCTTGTGAACTATTATTACAGAATGTATCAGGAGATGAAGGAACAAAGGAACCATTTAATGGCAATGATAGGTGCAACATGGACAGTTTGGGCTTTGGATTCAATGTAAGCATTGAACCTGACAAAGTCATGGATACGGGACTTATACAAGACTTTGAAAGAATACAGAAAGACACAACAGATTTCTGTAATATTCAGGTTGGTAAATAATATTGTTATATAAGTTTTATTGCAGTAAAATTATAAATTAAGGTTTCTTTGAATTTGAATGTACTGTTAATTATTATATTATTGCAATATCTTTTATCAACTTTGCAGGTATTCCAAACACACACTGAAACAAATCCTTTCGATGATGAAGGTAATGATGAATTATTTGAAAGACTGAAAAATAAGGAAAGGGACCCAATGAGCATGAGCTTTTACCAGGAAAAAGATGATGACACATGTGAAAAGCTTTCTAAAAATGAATCACATGTTGATCTTAATGCTGTCCAGCCACTACCTGACAGTGATGATGAGGACATTCAACAGAATGGAGTCTGTGAAAATGTGAATGATATTGATAAAGAAAATGTTAACCCAGATCAACACAGAAACTTATTTGAACCAGAAACAAATATGCAAGAACCCAACAATGACATTATGATTTTAAATGATAGGACAGAGGTGTTCTCAAACAATTTATGTAACCTTGGTCAAGAGGATAACTTTGTAGACTACAATATTACTAATTCAGACAATATTCAGGCTTTGTCCAATATGGAGTTTGAAAGCAGTAATATTTCACAGGAAACAGTTTTACAGACAGATACTCCTGAATCTCATAAACTATTATTTGAACAAATTCCCGAGATACCTGATGGCAAAAGCTCTGAACTAGGTTTTACAAATGATGATATTCAAGATCCTTCTGAAAGTGAGAAGGATACCCGAGTAGTAACACCACAAGAAGAATTGCCACAGGATGATATGGAATGCAAAGTGGAAACATCCACTGAAGATGAGCAGGCACAAATTAAAGAGGAGTCACATGAACCATTGAGGGGTGAGCACATTGAGTCCCTACATAGTGATGAATCTCAACAAGAGGGTATTAAAGATGACCAACAGGACAGTGAAATCTTATCACCATTAGAAACACCTTGTGATAACCTACAAGCTCTTGCTGCTACTGAAGATGAACAATCTCAAGAAATTCTTTTACCGGAAATTAAACATGATATAATGGAAAATATTGAAGTTGATGTGCACCATAATGTTGAAAGTCCACATGATGATAGACCAGAAATTGTAGAGACAGGGAAAGAGCATGAAACGAAATTAGAGACTGAAGTAACTCAGGTTGAAATAAATGTAGTTTCTAGTGAAAATGTATGTTTTAAACAATCCGAACAAGTTTGTCAATCAAATGAAATTCTTCATTCTGAATCATTGGCGCAAGAGGAATCTTTGCTTGTCAAAGAATCTACTCCAAGCCACTCACCATTGCCTACTGAGACTCCATTGCTTGACGACTACGTTCTTCAAACAAATGAGGTTCCTCTTTCTGGCGAATCCCCAATACCAACAGAAGAAACATCAGAAAATGACTTTACAAAAGAGACTATTGAAATTGTCGGAAATTTGGAATGCCGTCAGTCACCTCTCCCTACAAACTTTGATCAACATGAAAGTGAGTCACTAGAACATGCAGCACCATACCCAGATCATATAGATTTGCAAACAAAAGAGGAATTGGAGAGTGAAGTTGTTCATGCTGAAGATAATACCATATTTGCAGATGATGTGAAGATGGAACAATCAGAACTGATAGTGGAGGCACCAAAAGTAGATTCTTTAGTGCCAAGTCTGTCTCCAGTGCCTGCGAAATCGCCAGTCCCTGAGGAAGACCAAAATGAGGCATGTTTACTTAAAGAATCTCCTCTGCCTGCTGATTTCATAGATAAAAATCCTGAAATGGCAATTGATGAATCGGCTCCCACTGTGCCCTCAGCCTGTGATGTTCAAGAGACTTATGAAGACAATGTTGCAGAGGAAGAATCTATTCAACTAAGAAGCAGATCTCCTTTACCTGCTGAAGTGCCTTTGCCGAGAGAATCGCCAATCCCGGTCGAATCACCTGTTCCTACTGAATCACCCGCTCCGACGGCATCACCGCTTCCAGTTGAGTCTGAAATCCGAGAGGAGATTACATTTGCTGCAGACAATACTACAATGATAGACACAGTCTTGACAGAACCGTCTGTACCTAGTGAGTCTCCCATTCCAGCCGCATCGCCAATACCAATAGAGTCGGTTATGCTGTCGAGGTCGCCCATTCCTGTTGAGTCTCTTGTTTCGGCTAAGTCACCGATTCCAGATGAGGGTCTTATCGCTGCGAAATCTCCGATTCTATCGGAGTCTCCTGTCCCAGTACAATCGCCTGTACTCGACGAGTGTATTGCGGCTACAGAGTCGCCCATTCCTTTCGAGTCCATTGTACAGGCTAAATCGCCTCTCCCGGTTGAACCTCTCATCTCTGCTGAGTCATCCTTACCTATCGAGTCACCAGTCACAGCTGAGTCTCTTGTTCCAAAAGATTCAGAGGAATCAGTCTTAATGGAGTCTCCTGCACCGGCGCAGTTACCTATTACTGGCGAAATATTAGAGTCTACGGAGCAAGCTGCGTTGAGCTCATCGGCCTTAGAATCTACAATTTCAACAAATGAATTTATGGTCCAACCGGAACAATCAGAAATACCTATTGTATCCCATTCACCGGTGCTAGAGCCGTCGAGCGGTCCGGCTCCAGACGTAGTACCTGACGAATCCGTCGAACTTGCGCACACCATGCGCTCAGAACTAGTCACCGATATCGACATTGGTATTCCCGAATCGCACGCCCAGGAAATATGCGTACCTGTCACTAGCGAAATTCTTCTGGACGAAACGGTACAGCCGCCTGCTGCAGCTACGCCACCACCTACGCCCGCCGTCGAACCTGCATCGCCCGCTGTCAGTGAAGCGCCTCTGGCCGCCGACCCAGCCGCGCCTATAGCGGCGGCCGTAGCGGTCGCCGCCGCGGGAGCTGCGGTCACCGGAGCCGTAGTTGCTGCCAAGACAAAAACAACCGCGCCTGCAAAGAAGTCGCCCACTACACCAGTGGCTAAACCTGACTCGCGAACGCCAAAATCTGCACCGAAATCGACTGCGACTTCGCGGACACCCACATCCGCAGCGAAGAAACCCGATGCAGCCGCGCGACTGTCCACCGCGACGTCACGACAGTCCACTACTAAAACCCCGACAACGACTGCGAAATCCACAACACCGGCGACTAAAGCCCCAACCGCAATCTCCAAAACGGCGACACCCGCTTCTAAACCGGCGACTCCGGCGGCCAAGTCCGCCACGCCCGCCAGCCGAACAACTTCTGCCGCTAAGCAGGTCACTACTGCCACTAAGACAACGACAACCGCTTCGAAACCGACGACGCCTGCCGCCGCCGCAGCTAGTCGCACCACTGCCGTGAAACCTGCATCTCCCACTACTAAGCTGGCCGTTCGCGAAGCCCCCGCCGCCGCTCGCGCAGCCCCCAAGACCACGTCGGCTCCGCGACCCGCCGCGCCCAAGCCTGCGCCCAAGGCGGCGCCCGCCCCGCGCCCCGCACCCGTGCGAGCCGCGCCCGCGCCCGCCAAGCCGGCCCTCGCCAAGCCCAAGCCCAAACCCACGGACAAACCCTTGACGAATGGCGACGCCAAGGACACCAAGCCCGCCGCCAAGCCGGCCCCGCGCCCCGCACCTGCCGCGCGCCCTATCACTCGCGCTCCAGCTGCGCCCACGGCTGCCCCACTCAAGTGAGTTCGCGTTGCTTTTAGTTCCTCCTCATTCACTCACTATTATATCTAAACAAAAAGGTAAAATAAAGGTAACAATTATGCTATGGTTGGTTTCAAAAATATTTGCTTAATTGTACATTTAAAACTTTTCACCATATAGAAAGCTCAAATTTTAAAACATAAAAAAATTAAACTTATTATTGTAATGGATCAATAAGCAAAAGATCCAACTTGTTTAATGATCAGTAAGTTAAACACTTGAGTTTCTATTATAACTTTAAATAGAACTCAAGGCGAGCACGACACTTTATCTATGGATATTACAAATGGCCAAAATGATTACCTATTATATTATTATTGTTTAAGGAGTGCCAGTACTAAACCAGCGCCTCGAGCGACCGCACCCTTAGACAAACAAAGCAAAGATCTCGCAAACAAACGCATCACAGCCAAGACTGCTCCACCGAGGACTGCCTTGACTAAGGTAACGAAGAATTCATTGAAATGCTACACAAATATTTTTCACTACAACGAAAACTCATACGGTTTTATTTTATTTCTAGACCACCACTGGAGCTAAAAACTCTGTCATGAAGTCAGTGCCCAAAAAGGCAGTGGATTCGCTGAAGAAGGAACAAATAGTGAAGGAGGCGCTGGCCAACGGCGGCGCGGACGAGCCCGTGAAGCCGCCGCCCAGCCCGCCCGCGCCCGACAACGCTTTGCTGCCGGACGTGATCGCGTGAATGCATCCCGTCGACACGGATTCCGATTCCTAGTATTTCCGCTTGAATTTTGTGATTTTCTGTAATTGTACGATAGTTTTAAAGTCGCTCGCGGCGACGAGTCGTTAGGTGCGGGAGAGATCCCAGTTTTATATGATAGAGTCGCTTTTGTGGAGCAGGGACGGGCGGGCGCGGCGAGTGCGTGGTGGAGTACAGGACGCGCCGCGCCCGCCGCGCGCCCCACGCGCTGTCGCGAACCTTTATTATCCATTATTATAAGTCTGTTTTAGAATTTTATATTACCAACGAATGATTGATTAAATCTGGCTTTTAATTTATTTTCTTTGTATAACCGTATTATTATTTAAATAAAAATGTGAGGAAGGACTGACGTATTGTTTTATTTATACAGAAATTGTAAAGTCGTGATGAGTTCCGCTGGAGTGATTCAAACGCAAATTTATAAAGAATTAATTGTTTACTTATTCTCTAGTTCTTACAAAGTTCACATTGTATCGATGTAAACTAAAAAATATGGTGTTACAAAGAAATATTAAAATAGAGCATATTATTGGAATAAATGTTTATCACCATTTTTTGTTTTTCTTTTCTTTATATTATTTGCATCTATTTCTTTTCTAAATGTGGAAAACGCATGTCGGTGCCACTTAGATTGTCAGCTATCCATCTTTCTGCTTGTTCTGTCATCTCATCGTCGAAGTAATCGCGCCAGCCTCCAGATTTACCTGGGATACAAACATTAATTTAAAAATGTACGTGGATACAAAATAACTGTGCTGTGAGTGTTTTGACAGGTATTGTTCCGCTTAAAAGTTTCAATATCGATCCACAAGTTTATAGGGTTGCAGTTAATTGTATCCCACTTACATGGGGTGAGACTTCAGCCACTGACTACTGGAGCATGTTTTGGCTTTGTATTGAATCATTTTTATGAATTACTGTGAATTACCAAATTATCTATCTAGGTTCTGTAGTTGCCTTAATATAATATATAAAATTCAGCTTGTATACTACAAAGCTGGCAAAATTAAATGTTAATAAATATGACGATATCTTTAAACTTTAATAAAATGTAGTTTTTTCAGCCATACAGTATAAAAGTTGAATTTTATATATTAAGGTAATAAATGGTGTTTCTTTGCTAGTCAGACACTTCCTATGATTCTTTAAACTTGTCGGACAGATTGTAGCTGATAACCTTCAAAGCCGCCAATATCTTAACTTTATTGTGAAAGTGGGTTGGTAAACTTTCAGTTTTTATAAAATGACGAAAATCTGGCGGTCATGGGTTCTGGGTCTAATGTGTATAATATTGTGTCTTCATCTACATTACCTTTTCTTATAAAACCTTGTCCATTCGAACCGAGATTGCCAATTTCTTTCATGACATTAAAATTGACCGACTTGTTATTTTTAAAGTTGTCAATACTGAGATGTTCGCATAGCTGGGCAATTTGTTCCTCTGAAAAATCTTTTTTTAAGAACTTGCAAACGCGGCGTACAGCAGCTGGTAAATCCTGGTGAATGAAATGGGATGTACAACAATAATTCAATTCGGGGAATTTTATAAATGCTTCACACATCCATAATAACTACAAACTTATTTAACCTTACGTTGGAAAGCTCTTCGTAGAATAAAAACAGCATATTGGGGTGGTGTCTTTTCGCCCATGACTCTTTCAAATGGGTAAAATATGGCGTCCATAGAACTGAAAAAAAAAACATTCTAAAGCAAAGTTTATCTAATTTCTTCAATAATTCGACAAACTTATTTCTATTATAACGATAATAGAAATTACTATATACACAATAATACCGAAAATGAAAGACTATAGTAGGCCAAGAGCCCGTGGCCGCCAGACTTTCGTCATTTTATAAAGATTGAAAGTTTGTCTGAGCATGCCTTTGACATAGGCATCACACGATCAGCTATTATGAATTTCCGATCGTGGTTGCTTTGGAAGTTGTAACCTTCAATGTGTTTGGTAAGATGAAAGAACCATCGAAAGTATCAGAATAAGGAATCTACAGTTATATGGAAACTGTTGAATCGAATCAAAATAAATTAATAGGTGGGTATAAATTACATTATACCCACCTAGTATGTGAATATTAAACATTTACCTACCTAAATCGTTTATAAAGAGATTCCAAAATGTTTTAAAATCACCGAGATATCCCTGCGTCCTCATAATCTGGTTGAGGTGATAGAAGGACACCACGACGTCTCTGGGGTCGCGAGCCACGTACACAACCCGCGCTGTGTCTAACAAATCTGGCGGCAGTAGGGACAGAGGCAAATGTGTTTTAACGAAACGAGGTGACGAGGCAACAGCCAGTTGATCTGTTGCACGTTGGGTAACTTTTTCAAGAAGTTCCAGCTTATATTCACTGTGTTTATTCTCTGCTACAAATTTTTCCAACATCAAGGGATGAAATAAAACGGAGTATCTGTAAAAATTGAAAGAGTATCTGCAATTATTGTGGTTAGTGCATCAACTTATTAAATAGCGGTTCGACCCGACTCCGTCCAGGTGCAGATAATTTTTGATTCCAGCCTGTATCGGACACATAGATATAATTTCGCCTATTAATTGTTTTATACATATTGCTTTTCTCGTGCCGTCTCGTTATGTCCCGTTTCATTCTGTCCTATGACGAAAAACATGCAATCCTATCCTCTACTGTACCGTGCTATACATTCAAGTTTGAAAGAGTACCAAATATGTATAAGTATTTGAATGTCTTACTCATCCGACGCGAAAGGGTACTGCCCTTTTTCGGCTGCCAGCTACCCCTTCACAAAATTTCACTAAAACCGGTCCAGCCATTTTTGCGTGTATGAGTAACAAACATTTATACATACATACATCCACATAAACAAACTTTTGTGCTTATGATATTAGAAAGCATATTTTAAGTTTTCTTCACTGGTAAAATGGTAAAAACAGTTGGTGTTAAGTATAATAATTGGGTAAGAGAGTTATAAAGTTTTTTAATTGCATAGGTCCGGAAAACTACCAAGCAAGTCACTCAATGGTAAGTGATCACTGCCGCTCGAGTAAATTGGATCATGGATGTGTTGCCGGCTCATCAAATTGCGAGGGTAGCGGTGAGGAAAACGATGGGAAGATACCTATTTGCCAAATACCTCTTGTATGGTGGTAGGTCTCTCATATGTGAGAGGCTGCCTGGGTGGGTACCACCGCAATGTCTATTTCTCCCGTCAAACAGCAGTTTAAATGCACTGTTATGTTTCGGATTGAAGGACATTGTAGCCAGTAGTTAGGACATATTGAGACTTAACATCTTGTGTCTCAGGATGGCGAGCGCAGTGGAATGCCAAGCATTGCTTTGTAATTCAAGGTGTTGTTTGGTTTTGCTACTGTTCATGAGCGGTCGCATCGCTTACCATCAGGCGAACGGCATGCTCGTCTCGCCATTCAATGCAATAAAAAAAAAAAAATTGGCGAATAGCAATTTCACTCAGCAAATGAAACGCGAAAGCAAAGCTGTCGCTCCACGTCGATCTCGTGTGAGACAATGGTACCCAGCTCTACCACTTTCTTTTGGAAGAATTCCGCCTCAGAATTTCTTTAAGAAGTAGTAATAAGAGGCCACTTCAATATATCATAGCTCCTAACACTTTAAAATTGCGTTCAAATACAGTAGTAAGAGGGGAACTGTAACGGCACTGCGCTGGATGAAAACTTTGGGGGAAAATAGGATTATTCTCGCCTTGGGTGCCCAATGCCGCGTTCAGTGCGCATGTTGGATACTCAGGAGTTTTAGCCTCTATACGTTTTATTGGGGATTCAGGAAGGCTGTAATATCGACAAGCGTTCGAAGCTTGAAGGCCTATCTTAGGCCTTCTTCTTGTGGCCTCCGCTGAGGTGTCAACGTAGTTGTGTAGCCTACGTGTACCCAATGTGTGTGTATACATATTCATATACACAAAATCATATGCATTAATAATACTGTTTACGTGTCTACTCCACCTCTTTAGCATTACATCTATCAAGACACGCAGTAAAGTTATAGTGTATTTAAGAACGCCAATATTTAAAAAAAAACTTACTCTAAAAATGGGAATCTTTCTGTGAGCGGGACAGCATAAGCTTTTTCAAAGTCCAAATTGTTTGCTACCATCCAAACTAACTCTTGAGTCCATGTTGTACCTAAAAGATAAATAGGATACAAGTATTTTAGGAATAAGTATTTAATGTTTCATGCATATTGCTTGTGGCTGGTCATACACTTCATAGTCCAGAAGTGACCCTCAAATGAGAGGCCACGAGGTCCGTTTCTGGGATCAATGATTGTGTGATAACTAAATACAAAGACACATTTGTTTTGGATTTGAATGTTGTAAATCTATTCGTTACCTACGAATCTTTTAGTTTCTAATGCCCACGTGAATCGACAATTGACTTAAATCTTACTAAAGAGTCATTTTAATTCGAAAGGCACCCAGTTTTTCAATTATTCAAAAAAACGAATGTCTATCATTGATTTGAAAAATTATATTCCGAGTTCACATATGGCATCTAGTTAGAGGTGCATTTACGTTGTGCTTCCTAAGCGCTGCAAAAGGTATTTCAGCACAGCAAGTTAATAAAAATGTACCTGAACGAGGATAGCTTGCGACGAAAACGTCGTTAGGTCTTAGCGGCATGTTATAAATTCTGCTAGCCTCTTCTTTATATTTAAGTGGAAAAAAGTATCCGCTAGGCCCGACACGAACAAAATGAACAAAGTTATACTAGAATCTAGATGACACTTATTCATATTTATAAGTATAAAATGTTATCGCCCCACTTGTTTAAGGGTAGCAAACGAGAAACTCGTATCACATACGAAACAAATAATATGAATAATACTATTTTACAGTACTAATTTGCACCAGCCAAGAAAAAAAAATTAAATTTAATATTAATTATTTACTCCTGAAAATAGTATTTTACATTTGAGCGGGGAATCAGCTACAAAGAGTTCAGGTACGAAAGTTTTGGGTTATGGCCAGAACTGAAAGAATGTAAAATGTTTATGATTACTGAAGGAATGTTCATGCTTCTTTGAGTTATTACCGGTGTTCTTAGAAGAAAGAATAGGAATGATGATCTATCGGAAGCACGTAAAATATGTGAGTGATGGCGGTGCCTATGCCCTATAGTCATATTGAACATTTTGCGACGTATTCTACATACGTAAAAAAGGCACTTCGAACCTGGTTAAAACTGGATTTTAAAGTTTGGCTGGGATAATTAAGCATTAGTTGTAAACGTTATTTTCCCCAAGAACCTCATATTGTAGTATAAAGCAAACATGATAGATAATATCTTAAAATAGGTATTAAAGTTTATCTTATATCTTAATATATAAAGATACGCCATATAACGATAAAGGAATATAAAATAACACACATTATGTGAAGGTATTAAAGTTTATCTTAATAAACTTTAATACCTTCACATAATGTGTGTTATTTTACATTCCTTTATCGTTATACGGCGTAGATAAAGAAATATCAATGTAATGCAATTGCATAATAGGTACTATTAAATATATATCTTCGATAAGATACAGATTTGCAAGGGTTGACATTGTACTGTGTTAAGCAAGCTTATTGAAAACTCCTCGATGTGCTTGTGAAAAATATGAGGAAATATGCATAGAAACTGCATAAAAAGTATTAATATCTGAAAATTGCAGAGTAAAAACAATTTGAAAACAATTATCTAATTAGGTAAAATATTTAGTATCGACAATCGACGACTTCTCGCACGAGTTGCACAATATACTATTTTGTCTCAAGCAAAAGAAACAATTGCAAATGCACTAGGTATATCATCGTGGTGAATTATATGGCTTAACCACTTTCAATCGTTCTCTCGATTCCAGAGGAACTAGTGCCATATTACTCCCGTTACTACGTATTTTCATCTAAAAATAATTCATATATAGATTCTGCATTCTGCATTAGCCCATATACGTCCCACTGCAGGGCACGGGCCTCCTCTACAATCGAGAGTACGATTGAGAGTGGTTAGGCCGTATAGTCCACCACGCTGGCCTAGTGCGAGTTGGCGGACTTACATACCATAGGAATTTTATAAATTGCTATGGTATGCAGGTTTCCTCACGATGTTTTCCTTCACCGTTTTAGTGCGTGGTGATTGACTATCAATACACACATGACTCCGAAAAGTCAGAGGTGTGCCCTGGGATTCGAACCCGCGACCACCGTGAACATGTTGGCAGTCGCGTCTAGTCCGTTTACCAACAGGCCACCACGCACTTCAACAGGCCACCACGCACTTCATATTCTACACTTCATATATAGAGCATGAACTCAATTTGTCCGAAAATCTTCTGGATGTAGAAACATTACAATTCATAATATAAAAAAGAATCGACTGGATTTAGCTGAGTTTGTCTTTTGAAACACAAAACCTTCACAAATCCAGTATAGTAAAGCTTGCAATAGTCGATTTGAAGTATCGATAAAATTATGGAAATATGTCTTTATTATAAGACCGGAATTTATTTTATCGATATGCTTAATGGTTTTTCCTGATATATATTTATTTAATTAGTATTATGTCGATGGACGGAAAATAAATGAGACTAAAATATCTAATATTAAAAAATAATTTTAATTGGTATACTATTTTAAAAATCTATACCTTTTGTCTATTTTACTGGTGGTAGGTCTTTTATATGTGAGAAATAAAAGTAATTCACTGAAGCGCGTGGTTGCCCGTTGGTAACGTACCAGACGCGACTGCCAAGATGTTTACGATGTTCACAGGTTCAAATCCAAGGGCACACTTCTGACTTTTTGAAGTAATTTCTATGTTAAGTAAAATCCGCCAACCCGCACTAAGCCAACGTGGTGGACTATTTATGACCTAATATAATAACAGCACTATTTGTTTTCTGTCCGGATGTTACAATTCAAGGCACGAACTGGGCAGGGAAAGCAATATTTTTATTGTTACTTATTATGTAAGTTATTCATGGGTTTAGAATTTTACATTTACGTACGTAGTTAGGGAGGGGGGGTGGACCAAAAGTTTTTGTTGGAATATTGGGTTTTTAAAATATGAACTTCAAAATTGGAATTGTATCATGCCATAGGCATAAGCTACTTTCATTTAAAATATAAATGAGTACCGCGCAGAAAATATTTATAAGTAAAATTGTGCGTGGTTACATACATACATACATAAACTCACGCCTATATCCCAGAAGGGGTAGGCAGAGGTACCAGGACACAGGTAGAAATTTTAGAGATAAGTATATTACTTATTATTATTATTAGTATCTATCCATGATAGATAAATAAATATCAATTGAAATGTTTTCGATTTTTATGTTTGAAGTGGAGATAATGCGGGAAATCGTTATTGATAAAGAAAGTAATAGGCCACATAATTTGCGCGACGGAATACTCACAAAAATAATGACGTAATTCGGAGTTTTAGATTTTTCTCATTTTAAGGGACCAACGGGGACATAATATCTTATTTAGGAGAGTATGTATCCATTTTTAAGATACGATTATAAAACATATTGTAAATACAGTTAATGACGCAGACAAAAGCTAGTAAATAATAAAATAAAATAAAGTAAATATTAAAGGGGGGGCTCCCATACGACAAACGTAATTTTTAGGGTTTTTTTTTAGAGATTATAGCATGGAGCCCTTCGTGTACGAGTCCGACTCGCAGTTGGCCGCTTTTTTATGTTTCAACCTTTACAATTTACATGAACCGATTTGTAAAAAACTTTTTTCGTTTTAAAGTGTATAATTTACTGGTGGTAGGTTTCTCAAATGTGAGAGGCCGCCTGGGTAGGTACCACCACAATGTCTATTTCTCCCGCCAAACAATAGCGTAAATGCATTTTTGTGTTTCGGATTAAAGGAAATTGTAGCCAGAATAACTACTGGACATATTGAGACTTAACATCTTATATCTCAGAATGACGAGCGCACTGAAATGCCAAGCATTGCTGTGTAACTCGAGGTGTTGTCTGGTTTTCTATTGTTTATGAGCGGTCATATCGGTTACCATTACGCGAACGGCATTCTTGTCTTGACTCTTGCCATACGACGAAATAAATAAAAAAAATTGTGAAGACCTTATGAATATTTGACGGCTTTCGTGGCGCAGGCGGTTAAAAGCCGCCTGTGAAACGAGAGGAGGCGGGTTCGATCCCCGCACCTAGATAAATGTTTGTGTGCGGCCCACAAATATTTCTTTCGGGTCTGGGTGTTTGTGAGACCTAAAAGTCTCTTGTAGTTCCTGATACCCACGACACAAGACTAGTAGTTTTGAAGTCTGTTTTTATTCTATATCTATCTATATCTATATCAGCCCATATACGTCCCACTGCAGGGCACGGGCCTACTCTACAATCGAGGTTACGATTGAGAGTGGTTAGGCCATATAGTCCCCCACTAGTGCGTGGTGGCCTGTTGGTAAACGGACTAGACGCGACTGGCAACATGTTCACGGTGGTCGCGGGTTCGAATCCCAGGGCACACCTCTGACTTTTCGGAGTCATGTGTGTATTGATAGTCAATCACCACGCACTAAAACGGTGAAGGAAAACATCGTGAGGAAACCTGCATACCATAGGAATTCATAAGAATTTCTATGGTATGTAAGTCCGCCAACCCGCACTAGGCCAGCGTGGGGGACTATATGGCCTAACCTGTTTTTATTGTTTATTATAAATTATAAATAATATATATGTATATTGGAATATTAGAAAATGTAAACGCATAATATGTCAATATGCAAATGCCTCTATGAGATACAAGGTAATTACAAAGTTGTATATCAATTGTAACTATACATATATCATGTACACGTAGGTATATCAACTTTCCATTTAATTTTCCTTAAGTAGTTGAGTCGTATATGTAATTAAATAAGTATTACGTTAGTGAGACACTACAGTTTCAGTTAGATACTTAACAAGAAATGTGCGGAATATAAAATTAGGAAAACTTACCTGAGAAGAGTTCCATTATTTTTTTTGCCACTTCATGATCGACGTCTTTGATTTCCAAAGGGAAATTATTTTTCTCATTCATTTTTCAGTAGAGTAAAATAAACACCAATTAATTAAATACATTCACAAACGGATTAGGCAATGTGAGCGCGATGTGTGCGACGTAGCAAAAAGCCTAGTTTGCGTAGATTATGATAATTTACGAGATGCGAGTTATCGTAATTGGTTGAAATAACAAAGAATATGATTGCACGTATCTTTTTGAGGGTTAACGTCACTCGCGTCCGTATTGGGGGTTAACGTCACTCGCGTCCGTAGGCTTTGACTCTAGATTCCCTAC
Organism: Hyles euphorbiae; assembly: GCA_023078785.2. NCBI lineage: Eukaryota > Metazoa > Arthropoda > Insecta > Lepidoptera > Sphingidae > Hyles > Hyles euphorbiae. Next base: position 14,855,630 of record CM041038.1, read on the forward strand.
ACGTGACCCCTGGGTAGTGCCAAATGAGTGACATAGTGGTGGTAGGACTTATGTGTCCGCCCGGGTAGCTACCACCGTCCACGAGGCGTAAAGACCGCCATAGTGATCTCCGTAAGGGGATCGCGTTCCGGGATCAGCCAGTGGTTTTCCGGTTTCTTCGAGGATCTTGAGTCCGGGCATGAGGTTGTACCGTGTGGGTATTTTCGGTCCTCTGTCGAAGGGAGGAAAGTTGTTCCGCCGGCCAGGGAGACCCGTAGAAACGGTTGTCCGCTGGCCGCCCGCGGTATAGTACAGGGGCCCAATCGGGGCTAACCACCTCGAGAGGCTGCCTCTCCATGCCGCGTATAATCTTGGGTGGGTCCGTCGTGCTGGTTGGTGACCGGAAGTGGGGTCCCGGCGGCCCATCCCGGGAGGGTACGGGGCCCTTCCGTCCGGCGGATCAATTCGCTTCCTGCCGACCCTTTCGTGCCGGTGCCCATTCGGCCTTCGTAGTGCCCGAACTTAAGCTCCTCGTTGCCTCTTCACCAATCCCATCCTTAATCTACCATGACAGTGCAACCAAACAGAGCAGGTCCTTCAGCGGTGCTTAACCCCACCACCGCGTTCACTATGGAGTTCACTAACATCCGCGGACTCCATACGAACCTCAATGCCGTCCACCACCATCTCGAGACGGCCCGGCCTGCTTTGCTCTTCCTAACGGAGACGCAGATTCGTTGTCCGACCGATAATTCTTACCTGTTGTATCCCGGTTATTCGCTTGAAGTAAACTTCAAGCCTAAAGCCGATGTATGCTTGTATGTTCGGTCGGACATCTGCTGTCACCGTTTGCACTGCATGGAGGACCCCTCCTTCTCCGCTCTGTGGGTGCACGTGGATCTAGGTTCCTTGAGCCGCATTTACGTGTGCCTTTACAGGTCTCACAACGGGGACGATGAGACGACTCGGCTGTTCAGGTATCTTAGCCAGGCGGCTGATGACGCGCAGGCGCAGTTCCCGTCGGCCGAAATGGTGGTCTTGGGGGATTTCAATGCTCATCACGAACTGTGGCTGGGCTCCTCCAAGACTGATCATGCTGGCAGAGCTGCCCATGCATTTGCTCTGACTCATGACTTGACACAACTGGTGAACCAGCCCACCAGGATCCCGGATGTGGCGAGTCATGCGCCTTCTCTGCTGGACCTTCTGCTGGCGAGTCACCCAGCCGGGTATCGTGTGACCGTTAGTGCGCCTCTGGGCACTTCCGATCACTGCCTGGTTGGGTCGTCAGTACCGATCGCATCACCTCCACAGGATGTGACCTCCAGATTGGGATGGTATGCGGGAATATTTCGCATCCATCTCTTGGAGGCAGCGCTGCTTTAAGGGTAAAGATCCCTCAGCGAGTGCCAACGCTATTGCCGACGAGATCAGACTTGGAATGGAATATTACATTCCTTCCTCTGAGATCGCCAGTAAGGGCCGTGGACGCTCCTGGTTCAATCGTGCATGCGCCGATGCTGTCGGTGACAAACAGGCGGCGTATCGCGCTTGGATCAGGGGTCGCGCCATGAAGGATCCGAATATCAGTTCCCTCAAAGAAGCCTACAACCGTGCCTCCAAGGCCTGCAAGAAGGCCTACGTTAGGACGGATGCCCAGCGCGTTAGCAGGATTGGGCGTGCGTTGGCCGATCACCCAACTAGCAGTCGTGCTTATTGGAGGTTGGCCAGGGCCGTTCAATCTAACTTCTGCCGTCCAGCGTTGCCGCCGCTGAGGTACCCAGAAGGTTCGCTGGCCCACAAGCCGCAAGAGAAGGCTGCCTTGCTGGCAAATCTCTTTGCGGCTAATTCTCGCCTCGAAGACCGTAGTTCCCAGTCGCTGCCTACGCTGCTTGATTGCGGTTTCTCAATGGCAGATATTTGCATCAGGCAGTGTGATGTGCGACGTGAGTTACGGTCTCTCGATGTGCGAAAAGCCAGTGGTCCGGATGGGATACCAGCGGTGGTTTTGAGGGCTTGTGCAGCCGAGTTGTCTCCAGCTCTGACTCGCCTCTACCGAGCGTCCTACCGCACAGGTGTTGTGCCGGAATCTTGGAGGGAGGCCAATGTGCAACCGATCCCCAAAAAGGGTGATCGGTCGGACCCTACCAATTACCGCCCTATCGCTATCACCCCAGTGATGTGTAAGGTCATGGAGCGGATCATAAACGCTCAATTGATCCGCTACCTGGAGGATCACTCGTTGATCAGTGACCGACAATACATACGGTTTCCGTCATAATCGATCGACGGGTGATCTTCTAGCGTTTGTCCTGCATCGCTGGGGTGAGGCGATTGACCGGCGTGGCGAGGCTCTTGCTGTGAGCTTCGACATTGCCAAGGCGTTTGATAGGGTCTGGCACCGTGGTCTCCTGTCCAAGCTTCCGGCATGCGGTCTATCCGGTAACCTGTGTTCGTGGATTTCCGGCTTTCTGCATGGGCGTAGAATACGTGTAGTCGTTGACGGACACGCTTCGGCGCTCATGTCGGTAAATGCCGGAGTTCCTCAGGGCTCGGTGCTGTCGCCCACCTTGTTTATTCTGCATATCAATGAATGTTGTCGCTTGGCAACATTCATTGCTATGCAGATGACAGCACGGTTCATGGGCGATACCACTGCGGGCCTCCAGGTTGCCGTGTCGAAACTGTGAAGGGACGTGAAGATCTTGTCATTGAGCTCAACCGGACCTTGGATCTCATTTCTACATGGGGTTCCAGGAATATGGTTGAGTTCAATGCCAAGAAAACCCAGGTGTGTGCGTTCACGTGCAAAAAATCCCCGTTCTCTCCCCTCCCCATTTTTCAGGGTACTCCCCTCTCAGTGCGGAATGACCTGAGTATCCTTGGTGTGGATATCCGCTGTGATCTCAATCCAAGGAATCACATCGAGGGCGTAATATCTGCCACATCACGCAGGGTTGGATTCCTGAATATTGTACGTCGGTTTTTCACGCCCCGTCAGCTTTGTCGCTTATATAAAGCGCAGGTCCGGCCGGGTATGGAGTACTGCTCGCACCTCTGGGATGGATCCGCCCAGTACCTGCTCGATGCCTTGGATGGATTGCAGCGGCGGGCCATTCGCATTGTGAATGATGCAGACGTTACGAGCAACTTGGAGTCGCTACAACTCCGGAGAGATGTCGCCTCTCTAAGCGTGTTCTACCGCCTGTATCACGGTGAGTGCTCTGAAGAATTGTTCAACTTGCTCCCCTCCTCTCCATTCCTAACCAGAACCACGCGTGCTGGCTTGCGAAGCCATAGCTTGACGGTCCACACCATCCCGGCGCGAACCAAACGGTTCTCAAATTCGTTTTTGTGCCACACCGTCAGGCTGTGGAATTGTTTGCCGGCGCACGTGTTCCCTCCTTCCTACAATCCTGGGTCCTTCCGCCGCGGTGTGAAGAGGCACCTTAGCAGGCCGGCATAATTGTTTCCATTGGCATGGGACTGCCGTCCGATGCCAATGGATACTCTGCCTGGGCGGCATTGGCACTTTCCTTCAGGTGCAATGCCGCCACTATGCCAGGCCAGTATATATATAAAAAAAAAACTAATACCTATCTAATCTAATGACAGCCGCCGTGGTGCATTTGGTTAGACGCCGCCTGTGAAACGAGAGGCCGCGGGTTCGATCCCCGCACCGAGAGAAATTTTTGTGCGGCCCACATACAAAGTGTCGGTGTTATAATTGCTTTAAATTACAACGTCATTAAATAACATCAACAAATTAAAATTAAAATGATTCGATTTTAAATCACATTAAAATTGAAAAAATGATATTTTCAAACAAACTAAATAATAAAATAATTTGGTTTAAATACAACACGCTTTATAAGTTACCTACTGCCCTCAGTTGACCCAGACATAAGAGCGGCAACGCCGCATTTTTCGTCGCCGCGTCGCAAATGGCTTTAAATTGATTTGGCGCGATGAATCCTTTGTAGTTTTTAGGCGTCCAAATTGCTTCATTGGGTTGGGAGCGACGATGCCACTTACAATTAGTACACTAATTCAGTCTTATTTTTGCGCAGGGGGATGAAAATAGCACGTCGCGTAAAATATTACTGCCACTAAATAGACCTTCAAACAAATCATATCAGTGTATTCCACAGCTGTAAATCGCGACATCATGAACATAAAATGCTATCGTAATTCGTAATGTGTTGTGAGCAACGCACGCGCATTCGCAAAGAACAAGTACGGCTCACTGACGAGGTGGCGCGGGTGCGGACTCCCGAGTTTACACCCCCGCCCCCGCCCCCGCCCCCGCCCGTGACACCTGACCTTCGATCGTCGACCTTCGACCGTCGATCGCCGATTGCAGTGTTGCTAGGTTAAATTCCAAAAAATACAGAAAAAGTTTCGTAAAAATATCGTAGATGGATATAAAATAGAGGAGATTATTATACTGTTTATTACAGGGCTTTTTTCATAGAAAGCGAAAATAAACATACATTCTTATAAGTTACAAGTATTCGTAACAAAGTTGTTACAAGTATACAAGTATTAAGACTGCCTCGGTGGCGTAGTTGTACTACGGTACGGTTACAAAGCTGAGGTCTCGGGTTCGAATCCCGGGTTGGGCAAAGTGATATTGGATTTTTCTATTCAGTATCAGCCCAGAGTCAGGAATTTGTGCCCGATATGGCGATAGGCTCGCCACCTATCACATTGTGGGACGGAACATACAAGGCGAAATGTGGGTGCCCTGGCACCTCTGCCTACCCCTTCTGGGAACAAGGCGTGAGTTTATGTATGTATGTATGTACAAGTATTCCGTAAAAAGATTAAAGAAGTTAATCGCTGTATGTGTTACTTTTCTAAAATTCATCATAAAGTACTGGAGATACATAGTCGTGACCCCACACTAAGATCGAATCTATGGTTTGGTTGAAAATTTAAGGATGGCTCGGTGAAATAAAAGACCCTATATCATTATTTTGTAGTGACAAACAGTTAGTAAGTGTCAGAAATAGCTCTACTATTTGTCTTGTTAGTTATATTCCAGTATGTTTTATTCTTACTGTATACTTTGTTTTGGTATTTTACATTAAATGAAGCACAAATAGTTTTAGTGTAATTACGTTGCAACACTGCCCAGGAGTCGCGGGTAATCCCAGGAGCAGGCGCGGTGGGGAAGGATGCACGATTAGAGATGCATAAAAAAATTCATCGATATTTTTATCGAGAGTAAATAAATGTCGTCAATTGAAATATGAAAATCCGCATAATTCATATTTAAATACTTTTAGGGCAGTAAATGTCAAAGAATATCAATCATATTAATTAACACAGTTATCAGAACATATTCTAAGCGTGCCAAAAAGACCTCAGTACAAATAAATACACAAAAACAAAGACTTAGTAAAAGTTATTTTCCACGTTTCATTCTAATCAGCGGGTTTCTACATTGTCACCATAGCGCCTGCTTTTGAAAAAATGCGTCTCAACAGTACCCATACAGAATGATACCGAATGATGTCTCGGATGTTGCCACATGACCCATAGCAATATTAAGTAGGTATAAAATGTAGATGTGAGTTGTGTATCTCCTTTTATGTATCACATTTGTTTTTAATATTGTCGATAAATAAAGGTTTTTATTAATAAAGTTTGAATTCTTTAATTTTAAATAATAAAGTTTGAATTATATCGATAATATTGATATTGTATGATCGATGAAGTCGTTGCCACCCTAGCCTCATTTTGATCAACGACGCGACGTTGCCTATTTGACATCACGACGTCGCGAAGTTATGAGTCTTACTATCATGGATATTAGGTCTAAATTCAATTATTGATATTATTTCTATGCAACTAATAATAAAACCTTGTATTTTATTGCACTTGACCTTTATTATTCGTTTGTGTCAATGACCTAGCCAAATCGCTACAGCAGGTGGTTAAATATTGAAAACTAAAAAACTATCCTGTGGCTAAACGGGTGGTGATAAATTAATAAAATTTGGTGTATGGGCTGCTGATGCGGTACCCTATATGTGGTCCAAAAAAAAAATACTTATGTCACCGCCAATTTGTATATTTCTTTCGTGGTTGGGTGTTTGTGAGACCTAAAAGTCTCTTGTAGTTCCTGATACCCACGACACAAGACTCGATCTTAGTGTGGGGTTAGGACTATATATGTGACTGTTGGGTGTTATTTATTTACCTATTTTTGCCAGGTGGCGGATGTTGTCGACCGTACAGAACCGTTATACCGTTATACCGTTACACGTGGGTCACCCACGTGTGCGCGGTTCAGGTTCATCATGACTCATGAGTACATCTACCTTCAGGCTAGCATTATTATATGACCAGGGGAGACTGACAACTAACGTCGGTTACTCTGTCTGGAGGCGCGTAGAAGTCATAGCAAGCGTTTATTTTATAAAGAGACGCGTAAGCATTCGCTGGCTTTTCTTATTTATTCCGCTTATCCAGGAAATATGTATAAAATAAGGGCAAGCGTGTTATTACAATTATTGCGCATACCAACATTAGTTTTCAGCGTTGTTCCAAAGTTTCTGGGCCATACGCGCTGTATAGGTGCAAGTTTCCCCACGATGTTTTCCTTCACCGATTAATGACTAGTACCTACGTATGTATTAAATTAGATGCTCATCTACACGTAATTGAAGGATAAGTTAAATTCAAATTGAAATGATATCTATTATTATTTATTACTTGCGGTCCGACCTTCCGACTTCGGTCGTCGGTCCGGCTTCTCCCGGTTGCAGATATTTTTTGAGTCTAGTCCGCATCAGATACATTATTTCGCGTACTAACTGTTTTACATTTGAACTATATCTACGCGATTACCGTCTATTATACTGCTTTACTTCATGCAAGGCATACAGATCTGCGATCTGTTCTCTTATATCTCATTTCATCATCCCTATTTCTATGCCATTTCATGCCCTATAAATTGAAAGAGTAGTGAATCCACGTATTAGAATTCCTTGCTCATCCACCGGGAACTATATTTTCCGGTATAAAAAGTGGTCCTGCTGTTTGAGCGTGTAGAAGTAACAAACTCACGAATTTTCGCAATTTTTTTCACAAATAATATAAGCAGGATATTCCATTTATTTAAAATCTATTCTTTTTATAATTTTATATATGATTATAATATAATACAAGATACTATACATATAAACACACAAAAAGAAATCCAACAATGGCGAGCCTCGAGACCCAAACCCAAATTTATGACCCTAAAGTGAGGAACCGCCTCTACCGTTTATTGTATCTGACTCTTGAGCTAACAGCCAATTAAGAGCATCTATGGATATTGGTCGAGGCTCTTAGGTATCAGCCCATGAATATAAACTTTATATATATATATATATATATATATATATATATATATATATATATATATATATATATTATTAATTTAATTAAAACGACATAAGCCATTAAATTATATTCTGTTTATTTTTTCAATTCCTTAACAAATCTCGCTATTCACATGGCATTGAAATAAATAAATTATTATAGCATTACATACAAGTTTTAAAATAGATCTTAGGGGTTTATTCCCAGTAGTTCCACTCACAGTTCCACTATAATAATTAGTGGAACTACTGGGACTTTTCATTCCCAGTAGTTCCACTAGAATAATTAGTGGAACTACTGGGAATGAAAAGTCCCAGTAGTTCCACTGGAATAATTATAGTGAATTAACACTGTTTCCTTACTTATTATTATTTATTGATTCTTTTTGGCGACACATACGCTAACGTCGGCTTCGCTTAAGAGGTAGGTAGAAGTGATACTAGTTCTACACAAAGTACCCCTAACTTTTATTTTGGCCCCGAATTTGTGATAGAGGTGTACCTATCGCCATATCGGGGATAAATTACACTCACAGGCAATGCGTACCAGAATTTTCCAATCGAAAACTCGCACATTATTGCGTTTCTTCGACTTGATAAGCCAGTTCCTTTTGGCCTTTATACGTTGCAACTATACCTATGAAGTGTCGCGTCATTTCTTTCTCTTTGTTTTCGCTCTCCTCAGCCACGGGAAGCCCATTGCTGGACACAGGTTTATTCTAAGGATTTTTAATTACTTTTTATTATGCATAAAGCAACTTTCCGCAACCTAATCTAGATCATAATATTTTCCAGGTATTATTGGCACGTTACCATTATCTAGGTAGAGACTTTTAACCAACTTCGGAAAGAGCGGAGGATCTTAAATAGACCTAACTTCTTTCTCGTGTGTTTCTGGCAGTTTATGCCGTTTTGATTTAAATATTTCATGACACAATAAAAAAAAACTTATTTTGAAAATATCAACGCTAGAGTTTCTCGCCCATTCTTCTGTGGCGCAAACAGCCTTGTGAACCAGATGGTAGAAATAAAGTGTGACAGAACCTAAATGTATAAGATTCAATAATACATTTTCATTTCATTTCAATAAATTCTCGGTTTTACAATTCGTGGTGGCGCCTCGCTGCAGTACAGCAGCAACAACATGCTATTTCAGTAGATGTAGCGCGAGCACTGAAAATAATACGCCGAGATAAGTTGGCATTGCTAATAGAATACTAATGTTTTTCAAAATAATTGTATATATTAAATTAACAAAGAAGATGTATATAATTGTAGGTTGAAATGTTTCAATTGACCCTCCCCGAAGTTGGTTAAAAGACTCTAACTAGATAATGGTAACGTGCCAATAATACCTAGAAAATATTATGATCTAGATTAGGTTGCGGAAAGTTGCTTTATGCATAATAAAAAGTAATTAAAAATCCTTAGAATAAACCTGTGTCCAGCAATGGGCTTCCCGTGGCTGAGGAGAGCGAAAACAAAGAGAAAGAAATGACGCGACACTTCATAGGTATAGTTGCAACGTATAAAGGCCAAAAGGAACTGGCTTATCAAGTCGAAGAAACGCAATAATGTGCGAGTTTTCGATTGGAAAATTCTGGTACGCATTGCCTGTGAGTGTAATTTATCCCCGATATGGCGATAGGTACACCTCTATCACAAATTCGGGGCCAAAATAAAAGTTAGGGGTACTTTGTGTAGAACTAGTATCACTTCTACCTACCTCTTAAGCGAAGCCGACGTTAGCGTATGTGTCGCCAAAAAGAATCATTAAATAATAATAAGTAAGGAAACAGTGTTAATTCACTATAATTATTCCAGTGGAACTACTGGGACTTTTCATTCCCAGTAGTTCCACTAGAATAATTAGTGGAACTACTGGGAATGAAAAGTCCCAGTAGTTCCACTAATTATTATAGTGGAACTGTGAGTGGAACTACTGGGAATAAACCATCTTAGGAGTGATTTTCATCGCTGTACCTAATTGTTGTTTTCTTTATATATTTTTACAACTATTCAAATATTACGTCCATCACTTTTTTTTGTTGTTATATCTGTTATATCTCAATATCTTCCGCAACTATAATTGTTTTTCCAAATGTGGGAAACGCAAGTCGGTGTCGCGTAGATTGTCTTCCATCCATCTCTCTGCTTGTTCTGTCATCTCATCGTCAAAGTAATCACGCCAGCCGCCGGACATGCCTGTGTACAAATAAATATACTTGATAAGACTGAATTTTGGAATGGCTTCGGTTTTGGTTATAATTTGCTAGTTTTATAGGTTTTTCATTTGGATCTACAGGGTATATCAAGACTGCTACTGAAAACGAAGCCGGGCGGTAGTTTAAGCGACTTCAGAGACAATACAACAGAAAAGTTGCAAAAAAAAGCGTCAATTTTTTTTTTGTTTTTTTTTCCTATGACCATATTTGGGTGGTAAATACATTTTTTCCTAAAATAATAGTGTATACCCTTTTATTTATAAATAATCTAAGATATAAAAGAATTTAAATTATTATTTTAGCAAAAACTATGGATTTACCACCCAAAAATGACGATATTTAAAAAATCATAAAAAATAATTGTTGCGTTTCTTTGCGAAATTTTTAGTTGCATTTTGTTTGTAGTCACTAAAACTACCACCCGACTTCGTTTTCGGTAGCAGTCTTGAGATACCCAGTATACTTCTTAAGGTACCAACCAGGTACTTATTAAGGTGCAGTAAATATTGTCCCACGTTAACATTGGATAATGGATTGGTGCTACATGATTTCCACCACTGCTCTCCTCTTCCCATCTGTTTTCATTTCTGTTTCCCTCCTATTTGATGCGCCGCGCCGGTAATACATCTATGAGTACAACGATGTGTATGCTCATGGGCGGCAGTGATCACTTACCATCAGGTGACCTATTTGTTTGTTTGCCGGACCTATTGTATATGTTATGGGCCAAGTGATTAATGCGGGCAGTATGAATATTGCAGAGCCATATCGGACCAAGTGATTAATTACACTCTAAACTCACCTATTTATCACATTGCCTGGGCATTATGAATATGGCAACATGATGATTGGGCAATCTGATAAATAGGTGATTTTTTACGTGGTGCGCTGCCGCATTGTCGCATCTGCGATAGATCCATAAATTAGAAAGGTTGAATTGATATGCTTATGTTTAGTTGTTTTTTAACGTCCGAAGCATTATCTTCAGAAGAAAATTAGTGTACCCACTTTATGGATCAGTTAGGTCGCCTGTGCCCCAAAACCGACTCGGAACACCCCGACTTCACGTAGTCTTTTGGCTACCGACCCTAGAGTGTATATAAAAAGCCCGAGGTGCGGAGGGAGAGCAGCCCCCACAGCTCAGTGCTCACCTCCACGGCTTCGGCTTGCTGGTCGCCTCTGGCTACGGCTCGCACGGTTGCCTATCTTTTGTTACGCAAGGGCGAAGGGGCTGGACTTCCCGTAGCGCCGGAGACGATGCAGAAGTTAATTTGTATTGACAACAAGTGTTTTAAGGGTTAGGTTGCTATAATAGATATTTCTCGGGAATAGTGCGTTACCTTTTCATGGGAGTGGTACCAGGGGAGGTGCGACACTCCCCCTCCCCCCACTCCTCGCAACCCACCCCCTCGTGCTGCCCTATTCTAAATTCTACCACTTCGGCTCATTGTTTTAATTTTGATTCGCTTAACATCACTCTGCCCAATAGGCATTTGGCATTATTCATAATGCCCGGGCATCGTGATAAATTTATTGGTTATGATCACATTGCCCGCTCTTATTGGGCATTATTCATATTGCCCGGGCATTATGAATAATGCCCAATTAATCACTTGGCCCATAACATTAATAAAGTCAGTGAAAAATAGCTTATATTTTACGACCAATATTCACATAACTTTTTGGTTGTCTTTACACTATTTCAACAGATTGTAAACTGTTTACTGTTATGTAATAAAGGTGAACAATAAAGTGTTATCTATCTATTTAATGTTCTTCGGAGGAAAAAAAATTAGTCTAAATAGGCTAGAAAGCCTGCTTTCGAGATAGTCGATATCAACGGCTGAAGTTTATATTTAGTATTTTGAAATTGGTACATGTCCAGGTACCAATTTCAAAATAGAATTAAATGTGTAAGTACTAGATTTATTATGTATCAAGATGGGATTTGATACATTACCTTTTCTTACAAAACCTTGATCATCGGGAACGAGAATACCAACCACTTTCATGATATTATAATTGACGGACTTGTTTGTCTTAAAGTTTTCAATGCTAAGATGATCGCAGAGCTTGGCAATTTGTTCCTCTGTGTATTCCTTGTTAAAGAATTTAGCGACGCGGCGTATTACAGCTGGGAAATCCTGGTATTGAAATACTTTGATTAGTATGAGTCAAAGAATATTAAAAATGAATAACCAACTATAAGTGTTAATGTTTACTTTGCGAAGATCCTCATAGAATAGAAACAGCATATTAGGATGATCTCGTTTCTCCCACGCCTCTTTCAAATGCTCAAAAAATGGTGTCCAAAAAACTGAAAAATTTAAAAACAACAACTTTTAAGGAGGTATCTAATAACGAACCAAATTACAATAAGAGCATGGACACAGTTTATAAATGTAAATTTTTATACTTAGGTACATAATGTAAAAAAATGAAAAACATTAGCTAGAATGCCTCAGTAATGCCTTCAATTATTTTTTTCGCTATTATATAAAAACGAATAAATTAAACATACGACAAAAAGTAACGTGACCAAATATCTCTATTATAATATAGTTGGTGTAATTGACCGATATTAACTAATGTTTTTTTGGTGCAACACAATCGCATCGGCGACAAAGCCCTTTATATGGCCCCTTTATTTATTTTTATTACTTTGCAATGAGTACTTTTGTTTAAATCCTCAATATTCCACATACCCATATAGTGATATTCTATTTTAAAACTACCAAATACTTACGAGAATCGTTTATAAAGCGTTCCCAAAAAGTTTTAAAATCGCCGCGATATTCTTGAGTCCTCATGATTTTATTGTGGTGGTAGAAGGATACCACGACGTCTCTGGGGTCGCGAGCTACGTACACCACTTTTCCTGTGTCCAACAATTTTGGCGGCAGTAGGGACAGAGGCAAATGTGTTTTCACGAAACGAGGCGAAGGGGTAACAGCCAACTGATCGGTCGTTCGGTGTGTTAACTGCTCAAGAAGTTCCATATTATGTTGACTGTGTTTATTCTCTGAGATCAATTTTTGCATCGTGATGGGATGAATTAACACAGTGTATCTGAAAGTAAAAAGGTAGGTGCAGTTTGTCTACAAGTATTAGTTACAGTTGTAAACTATTTAGAAAGGAAGTGCTCCGATATTTGTACAAATGTGTTGCGTATCAATTTTGTCATGCTAGCCTCTGGGGTCTGCTAACAATTATAAGGAATAGAACTTTCTTATTCCTCCATAACTTGTCAAATGAGCGCCGAAACAAAGCGATCGATTGAGAATTTGAGCCTTTGCTTGAAGGGGGCAGTTATGATGCTGCGCCGTTGATCACCTCAAATTTGGATGGAATTCAAGACCCTCCTGGTTCAAGTAACGCTGCGCTTAATGCGCATAAGCCAACAGCAGTTTTAATAGGCACTAGGCATGGGGTTTTCTAAATGACTGGGATATTCTGTCTTTTAAGGTACATTGCACTCGTACTGATTGATTTTTCTATTATTGCAATTATTACCTACTAGTATTATGTATTTGTACAGAGACGTGGCCTCTCACTGTGGGCTTCATTAAAAGGCTCAAAGTCACTCAACGAGCCATGGAGCGGGCTATGCTCGGTGTTTCCCTACGAGATCGAATCAGAAATGAGGAGATCCGTAGGAGAAACAAGGTTACCGACATAGCCCATAGGATTGGCAAGTTGAAGTGGCAGTGGGCCGGGCACATAGCTCGTAGAACCGATGGCCGTTGGGGCCGAAAGGTTCTCGAGTGGAGGCCACGTACAGGCAAGCGAAATGTCGGACGCCCGCCTACAAGGTGGACGGACGATCTGGCTAAGGTTGCAGGAAGTCGCTGGATGCAGGCCGCTTCCAACAGGTCACTGTGAGATCCTTGGGGGAGGCCTATGTTCAGCAGTGGACTTCCTGTGGCTGATATGATGATGATGAGGATGATGATTATGTATTTTACTGTACTGTACATACATACAACATACTTACAGTACATACTATCAAAAAAACCTACGATTCGCCTTGTGTGTTCCGTTCCATGACATGCTAGGACGCAAGTCTTTTGCCATTTTCCAAATTCCTGGCTCCAGGCTGACACGGGGTTCGAACCCGAGACTCCAGATTTTTAATCGTACCGTAGTCCAACTGCGCCATCGAGCAGATATTTTACTGTACTGATAGTATAAAAAAACTTACTCTAAAAATGGGCACCTTACGGACAGTGGAATATCATGAGACTTTTCGTAGTCTAAATCGTTGGCTACCATCCATACTAACTCTTGAGTCACAGTTGTACCTATAAATAAATAGTATTTGATAAAGTGATGTACAAGTCAGTTAGATTGGACTCCACAAATATACGTAGGTATTTATTATTTTTTGTTGGGCTAAAAAGTTTCGAGTAGGTAGTTTAGAAATAGCAATAATTATGACATACTTGCGAGCTATATATTTTTTATGTGGGTTCATAACTATATGTATAAGGATACACTTCCCCTCCCGCGGGTGCACAGTGTAGTGACGTGTTTACGTGCTCGTCATTATTAATTGTGTTTTGTGTGTTTTAACGGCGATTATCGGTTCGTGAGTTGTTTATTGTTGTATGGTATCGTATTGTCAGCAGCGATCTGTAAGTTTTTTAAAGTTTTTATATGGTTTATTAGTGGATTTACTCAAATTTATTTCTCGGTAAGTACTTTTATTTTTCTAAAGTGGGTATTGCGAAATAAAATATCGCTCGGCCGGTCAGTCAGCTGATTTGTTTAACGTTAATTAGTTCGTTTTAGTTTACGATATATATTGTAAATAACTTGCATTTTATTTCTGATTAGTAAATGTCGGTTCACAATGACGATCCGCCCGATCGGGGCCCAAATCCATTCGGTCAAAGTAGACTCACGCCTCGGTCACCTAGTTCGGCCAAACGCTTATTCAGCGATGTGAATTCGCCCACATCTGTTTCCCCCGTTCAATCGAAACGTCTGCAATTATCAGAATCGGCAGATACTTCGTCTGTAGACAACGGCAGCGACGCGAGCCGCGCGGACTATTGCGATATGGTGTTGGAAGTATCGAGTTATTTGTCAAAGATAAACGAACTCGTCAATGACCAGGGCTCGCGCATGAATATTGCAAATAGGTCGGCCGTGTTAGATATTACGCAACGCGTAACTTCAATTGTTTCGTTACTGGCTCTAAAATCATCGTGTAATGAAACCAAGATAGCTAATATGTGGGGTTAAAAAAACCGCTAAATCTGGTGTTGCTCTGCGTCTTGCAAATGACAAACAAATAAAAAAATTGGAATCTGTCGACGCGATAAAATCGGCGGGGCTGCGTCTTGAGAAACCAAAGGGTCGCCGCCCCCGTATTTTAGTTAAAGACGTGCCATCCTCCATGGAAGACCGCGCTTTCTTAACAGCATTATATCGTCAAAACATCAAGGACGAATTGCCCATAAAGGAGGATGACTTTTCAAAGTCCGTCAAAATAACTCGCAGACGTCTTTTAGATAACGGTCGTAAATGGATAGGATTAGAATTGGACTCAGAGATTCGCAAACATTTGATGAATACAAAAGATAAACTTTTCATTGATTGGGCCACCTGTCGTTTTATTGATGACATAGAAGTAGTACGTTGCTTAAATTGTCAATATTACGGGCACGTTCAAAAATTTTGCACAGTTAAAACACCAACGTGCGCCATTTGTGCTGAGTCTCATGAAACTAAGGCTTGCCCGCATAAATCGAACCCGGAATTTAAGTCAGTGTGTGCGCCTTGTAAAAGATTTAAAAAACCACATGACCATCGTTGTGGGTCTCAAGAGTGCCCAACATATAAAAACAAAATCGAGCAATTACTTCTTTCGACCCAATACTAAAAAAATATGGATAAATTTACAATCGGTCAGTTAAACCTTCATAACGATAGGGTAGCGACGTCAGAATTAGACACGTTAATTCATGATTATAAATTAAATATCGTTCTAGTTCAGGAGCAATACCAACATGCGCGATTACGTAGTAAGGTAGTACAACTCGATAACAACTCACGAGCAGGTATTTTTGTGTCGGGTTCACATCTTACCATTACCTCAGTGCGTAATCTTATGACGTCACACTGTGCTGTCGCTGAGGTGTCTAGTCCGATTTGTAAGGTTTATGTTGTGAGCTGTTATTTTCAATACTCAGATCCTGTGGGTCCTCATCTGCATCACCTCCGCTATGTCTTGCGGTCCCTCGCAGGACATAAGATTATTATAGGTGCTGACGTTAATGCGTCATCTGTCCTTTGGTATGGCAAATATCGCTCCACTGATACCGAGCGACGTTGCGCTGTAGAAGATTTCATTGCAGAGATGAATCTCGAAATACACAACACCCCCGATGCACCACCTACTTACAGTAGCCCTACGGGCGAATCTTCTATTGACGTCACACTTTCTAGTGGAGACGTCCGTATTGATAGGTGGCGCGTCCTGCCGGACGCGTCGTGTAGTGACCATCGCCTGATTGTGTACGAGTTCTTGCCTAGATTGACGCAGGGTCCGGTACAGAATAATTTTAATTTTAGATATAAATCTAGAGGCGCTAACTGGGATTTATTTAGCTCGCTATTTGCTCGGCATGCTGGTGACTTCACTCGCAATGATCTATCAGCTGAAACCTGTGCTGAGATTATGTCGGACACATTTACATATTGCGCAGACATTACCATCGGTCGAGGTTCCATCACTAACACTCGGAGGTGCGATTGGTGGAATGACTTACTGGTCCAACTACGTCGGACTTTTCGCAGAGCGCGTAGGCGTTTCAACGGGCTTAAAAGACGTTGTGTCACAGGGGAAGCAATTACATCTGCTTTAAATAAACTGAGAGTTGCCAGATCACATTATAAAGCGGCCGTCCAAAAATCGAAAGGTAATTTGTTACGTAAAATTGTGGCCCGGTTAGATAGTGAGGGTCCGTGGTCTCCTTTATACCATGAATTTAAAGCGAATAGGTCAATTAATTTGGCTTATATCGAGAATTTAAAAATTGACAACAACTTCACAACTGGTATTGAGGAGACAACGGAGGCTCTGTTACAATCGTTAATTCCGGATGATAATATTGAAAATGATACAGAATACCATAAGCAAATTAGGATGTGGGCCTTGGAGGTACCGAACTCTTCCGATTCAAATCTCGCGTCGTTCGATGAATTTAGCGAAATTGTACGAGCTTTGCCCCTAAACAAGGCTTCCGGTGACGATAAAATAACTAATAGAATGATCAAAGAAGCGTGTAAATCGGCCGGCGAAGCATTACTCACTGTTTATAACAGATGTATTGCTGAAGGGGTATTTCCGCGGGTATGGCGTACCGGTTTCATTCGTATAATACCCAAGGGTGGCGATAAATCTCCACATGATCCTAAGTCGTATAGACCTATTACACTCTTACCGTCTCTAGGTAAACTTTTAGAACGTCTTATCGTCCCTCGATTGCTACCGGGTGGACCAAAATTTCATGAAAAACAGTTCGGATTTACAACGGGTAAGTCAACTATCGACGCGGCAATATCGGTTAGAAGAGCTGTAAGTACATCGGCGCGCAAATATGTACTCGGTATTTTCCTGGACATATCCGGTGCTTTCGACAACGCTTGGTGGCCGATGCTGCTTCTTAAGTTGAAATTACGAGGTTGCTTTAAAAATATATATTCACTTATTTACTCGTATTTCTCGCACGGAACAACAAAACTTAAACTTGGACACTATGCTGTGTCGAAACCACTTACGATGGGCTGTCCACAAGGTTCGGTCTTAGGTCCTTATTTGTGGAATTTAGGGTTCGACGATTTTCTTGCAATTCCCTTGCCGTCAGGGTGTTCTTTGACCGGATATGCGGACGACGGCCTCTTGCTTATAGAGTCAAATAGTAGGTCGGGGTTAGAAATTATGTCGGACACGTGTTTAAAACTAATATGTGACTGGGGCCATCGAAATCGCTTAACCTTTGCACCACAAAAAACGTTCCAATTACTTCTGAAAGGAAATTTAAAATCACAGCCGCGAATTAAATTTAATAATATCAATGTTAAAAAAAAGGAATCGGTTTGTTATCTTGGTTTAATTTTAGAAAGGAATTTTTCCTTTCTTGAACATATTAAGAACGTCGGGGAAAAGTCGAAAAGGAACTTTTTTGCTTTGACAAGAATATCAAAATCAACGTGGGGGCTATCTTTCAATACACTAAAAATCATCTATGGAGCAACTTACTTAGGATGTATTTGTTATGGATCTCCTGTATGGGCTGATAGGGCTACTATCGGTGCTGTGCGAAGAAAACTGCTCCAGAGCCAACGTTTGGCGTTGATATTCTTGTGCAAGGCATATAGAACTGTTAGTACCGAAGCTTTGCCTGTCCTAGCGGGCAGGGCCGTCTTTACCTATGATGGGGCCCTGGGCACACAAGAATCTGGGGCCCTTTTAAAAAATAAAGAAAAAAATTAATCTAACATTTATCTACTATGATCATTTCATATCGAAGTTATGTATCAATCTTGTCGGAATTGTCCCTCTCAAAGCGATGTAATGCAAGAAACTGTGTATGATGTCTCTAGATCTTTCTAGGTTAGCTCATTACACAGGCTCACTAAAATGTTTTTATTAGTGAGTACTGATTACCACTAAAATTGTTAAAAAGTTTTTTTTTTCTAAAACAATGTATTATTTGCGATTGTTTTTTTTTACTTATATGGTATTAATCTTTATCAAAATAATTTTGTGTTTAATCGACTTAAAAAAAGGAGATTATATATTTGATGTGTATGTATGTAATTTTGTCAGAGTTGCATAGTTTTTTGGATATGTTAGTCTATACCAACGCCTGAACACGAATTTCATATTAAAAAATGTATGCATGTTTGTATGTTTGTCCACGCATAATATCTCAAAAAGTAAAAGTCGGATTTCAAAAAATATTTTTGTTTTCGATTAGATATAGTCCAACTTAGGAGGTGTATAAATTTCATCAAAATCGGTTTCTTAGTTTTTGAGATAAAGCAGGAGTCTCCAATTTTTTTCAGTTCGCGACGTGCATACATGTTGACTATTTTGTCTCAGCGTCCTAACCTAGATAGGTAAGAGTAATAAATTTTGATTACAACAACAGAAATAAAAAAAATAAGAAAAATAAAATAATTTAAAAGAATTAAACCGTCTTCAAAATTGTATTAAAAAGAGAGAAATAACTTTATTGAAAAATTTCTTTATATACAATATTATATTCAATTATTTAGCATAATAACTTAACAACTTGTATGCCTACACTTGACGTAGCTATCCTACTGTCCTGCTAAATCCCGTCTTAACCCGTCTGTTCAGTCACTTCTCGATCCGTCCCGTCCTTTCTCTTCATTATCAATTCCGTCTTATACCGTGCATTTCTATACTTCGTCCTATCAAATCTGCCAGCTATCCCAATTCTCTCCCGTACCTCCCACTCTATTAAATCCCGTCTCTCCATATCCAAATAGTGTACCTTATGAATTTTTGACATTAATAACTTTAGTGATTCTGATTATCCATGCAATATTCCATCCCTTATTTCACACCCACAATGCTGCTTTTCCAAAAATATTGCAAGTAATATTTAGGTTAAATATAACCTATCTCACTCAGAGACGATATATTACATTAATTTTTATCAGTGAATAATAGCGAAGGAAAGGCTACTGTAAAAATTCTGGATAAAAGTGACATTCTATCTTGAAAAGAAGTAAATAATAACTTTTTACTGTTGCAAATTATTTATTTAATTATCTCTATTTATGCAGCTTGATATATTCTCCTTAGTTCACACAAAATACATTTCTGAACGCATTATTTGACAACCAATTTAAACCTCAATCCGTTTAATTAATGTCATTAATTTACATCTTTAAAATCTAAAATACGCCTTTAATCGAATATTGTGGATATATGTTGTCGATTCGAAACCTTTATTTAAATAAGTTTTTTAATTTGAGGGAAGAGTTTACCGTATCGACGGGATGAACATTAAATGTTTGACAGTTACAAACCCAAGAACATTTTGTATAAGAAAATGTTAATAAGCTAATAGAAACTTGGGAAACCGGGAACGTGATAAAAAGTATTCTATGTCCTTCTCCTGGTTCTAAGCTACCTCCCCACCAATTTTCAGCCAAGTCAGTTCAGCCGTTCTTGAGTTATAAGTGGTGTAACTAACACGACTTTCTTTTATATATATAGATTTTGTAAATGTGATATTGATTCGTTGGTGGGAGAACTGGTGGGAGGCGCCTGACGTGACGGCCCGGTGGTGGCATGCGCGAGAGCTGCGCGCGGGCATTGCAACATTACTTTATTTTTCTAAAATAAAAGATTTTTTCTAAAATAAATTTAGCCTAAGTTACTCCTTGTTATATCAGCTACCTGACAACAAAAGTCCCGTCAAAATCGGTCCAGCCATTTCAGAGATTAGTCGGAACAAACAGACAGACAGACAGACAAAAATTTTTTAAATATCATTTTCGGCACAGGTATCGTGTATATAATAATATGCAGTTGGACATTTGTTTTTATTTTCACTTTTAAAACAGACACTTCAATTTTATTTACTCGTATATGTATAGATTATCCGGAATTAATGAGACGGGACAGGAAAGGATGTAACAGGATCGAGTCTTGTGTCGTGGGTATCAGAAACTACAAGAGACTTTTCGGTGTCACAAACACCCAGACCCGAAAGAAATATTTGTGGGCCGCACAAACGTTTCTCGGTGCGGGGATCAAACCCGCGGCCTCTCGTTTCACAGGCGTCGTAACGTCTAACCGACTGCGCCACGGAGGCTGTCAAAAGTTTGATATAAATAATATGTTACTGATTTGGACTGGATTCATCATTCAAAAAGGATCTATACAAGGGCGGAGCCAGTTGAGTCCAAGTGTAGAAATAAATAGTTATTGACATTAACTTATTCATAAAGATATCTCCTCTAAAATATTGGTACCGTGGTAATTATTTTCAAAGAATTTAAAATTTATTTATATAGTTATTTACTTGTCTTACTGGTTATTTTTGAACTGATCATCGGAAATCTAGTTTACACTAGCTGTGCCCGCGCCTTCGTCCGCGTGGAATTTAATAAGATCATACTTTGTAAACATTCAAAGAATAAAGATTTACCACTTTCAAACCACACCAAACCCAAGGACGTGGTAATTGAGAAAAAATGGAAATATGGTTTAAAAGATTGTGAAGCAGTACATCTGGTTTACAGAAACCACGCTTTACAGACGTAAAAAATAGTAAGTAGTATCTCAGGAATTATTTTGATTATTTCATATTGAACTGTTTTTTTAAAGTGTAATTAATGTCTGTCAGTATCGAAGGTAACTTTAAACTATCTGAGGCGCGTGGCAAAATCATCAGATGGGGCCCTCCCTTACTATAAAAACTTAACTTTATTAACTCTATTAATAATTATCGAAGAATTGGTATACAATCCAGCGAATAATTGATTCTCTTCTTACTAATTTTGTAAATCATTGTTACATTCCTTCTCTGCTTACGGCATTTCGGGCCGAGGACCCCTTCGGACCTGAGGTCTTTCAAGCTCGGGGCCCCCTTGGACCGGGGGCCCCTTGGTGTTATGTTATAATATTATTTTTATGATGCAAACATAGTACCTATATAGTATAATTAGTATTTCTGTGACAGAGAACAAATTTATAACATTTCACTTTTAGTTTGGAGGGATCTCTTTTAGGATGTGGAGTTATATTATCACTAATCTACTGAAATAGATGATTATTACTTCGTTCAATTTTATAAATATACGTACATAGGTGATAGGAGTCGTGAAATGTGTGAGGAAATCGGTTTGTCTTTTTTTTTACACTTTCTCTTCTTCGGGGCCCCCCTGAGGATGGGGGCCCTGGGCACGGGCCCCGTGTGCCCTTAGTGTAAAGACGGTATTGCTAGCGGGTGTACTTCCAGTCGACCTGGAGGTGCAACGTCGCGCCGCGATGTATTACTCTAATAGAGAGAATATGGATAAAAGTTTTTTCACCGCACGTGAACTTTTAAAAGTTGACAGATTATTTAAACCGGTTTCAGTGGTATATAGCGAACTATTAGATGAATGGCAAAATAGATGGGAGGTATCTTTGAAGGGCCGGCATCTTTACCAATTTTTTCCTTGCGTACGTGATCGTTTAACAAAGACATGGCTAGATGTCGATTATTGCGTATCACAATTTCTCACGGGCCATGGTAACTTTAAGTCTAAACTATACTCTTTTAAGCTTGTTGCGTCCCCAGCGTGTTCATGTTCAACACCTAATTGCGAGTATGAGCAGTCCGCGCATCATATACTTTGGGAGTGTAGTCTTTGGCATAATGAGCGTAAAACCATGCTAGATAGTATGCAAATATCATCTGGAGTTGTATACTACATGGACCTTGTAGAGACTAGAAAAAACTTCCGTGCTTTCCGGCGTTTTTGCCATACCTATTACTGGAATCAAGCATAACAGTTCACATAATAGGTCCCATTTAAATGTAATAATAATTTGATCCGTGGTGCTTCACAGCTGGCTTCTCCGGCTGTGAAAGTCTTTTTGCGAGGTTATTTACCTCTTCAGTTCAATGTTTTGTCACCCGCTTTGCACGGAGGGAAGTGGACAATAATTTATTTCCAACTCCTCCTATTAATTTTACTTTCTGATTAATTTCGTTGCGGGTTAAAGACAAGTTAGACATTCCCGGAGACTCGCCGAGCTTCAATGCTCGGTGTCATTACTTTGCGTGCCACTGTTGATCCTGGCTCACAGGAGTTACAGTGGTGGGTGTGAGGGCGGGACAGTCTCTTATATGTATAAGGATACGCATAGCTATTGGGTGTCGGTCGAAATAGGGCCGTATTTTCCTTCACCGTTTTAGTTTGTGGTGATTGACTATCAATGTCACTTAAGTTATTAGCCAAAACCCTGTGTTATTATATATTGGATATATTAAAACCATACATGGAATTATTTTTGGTGTAGTCGTGTCAATGGTGTACCTACATGGGTAGGCGTATGGAACACTGTTGTGACTGTACCCATTGCCTGCTAAAAAAGGCAAGTAATATTCCATCCTGTAATTGAGTTTTCACTGAAGGTTAATAACTACTGACGCTACGAAACATGAATCTAAAGTATATACCATCTACAGTTGCTTGGCATGCTGTTGTCAAAATATGAGAATGTATTTTACGGATTATTTGAGATAATATGTTGCTTTTTGTCTGCAACTAAATGTTTTCACTGGAGCTTTTCGTTATCTACAACGACGAACGGAAGCCGCTTATTAGGAATTGCCTAATGTAAGTTATATTTTTAGAATAAGATTTTTTTACTTTTTATTGTGACATTTGTAAGTTTAGTTATTGTCTCTATTAATGATCTCATTTTTTGTTTGTGCTTAATGTTATAATTTGTTTAGTTATTATATTTTATTCTTAATATTTATTATAATAAGTAATTAAATGATGTAATCGGTTTTTAGTAATCGTACTATTCAAATAATTAATCATTTAAATAAAAGTTTACTTAATATAAAAAACAAACATTAATACCCGTTATCTAATATATTAGCATATTCAATATAATAATATGTGAAAAGAGAAAAACTGTTACCAACATTTTGACAATATCATAAGAACTAAAATTCGCATGCCAAAACACCGTAGACGGTCTATATATTAACGTGCAATGTCAGTATCAGCACCACAGAATGACAATCATTGATTATCATATAGTATCTGAAGGCATCTTAAGGTATAATTAGGCACAATAACAAGTTTCGATTTTTCTGGGTACAGAGTTTAA
The DNA here is from genome assembly GCA_023078785.2 of Hyles euphorbiae. Taxonomy (NCBI): domain Eukaryota; kingdom Metazoa; phylum Arthropoda; class Insecta; order Lepidoptera; family Sphingidae; genus Hyles; species Hyles euphorbiae. The sequence goes on from CM041038.1 coordinate 14,879,098, forward strand.
GAGGAAAATATTATCACTTTTCGCCCAGATACCTGATAAGACAGATATTATTGCGGTTAAGCTTAAGTAAATATTATGAATTATTTACACCTTTATTACTATTATGGCGAAGATAAATTAAATAAGTATTAATGCACCTGCATAATACTGTTATATAATTTATCTTCGATAAGATAATATCTGTACAATGTAATATACATTTGCAAATTTAATCTTTGTTGTATTTTCACGTCACTGGAATTTCGTGTATTTCTGAAGACTAATAGCATATGGGGACGGCTTGTTGCAATATAAACGTTTGCAAATATGTATTTAAATGTTCTGTTATGAACATTTCAATACGTAAAATACAATACAATATGTTTATAACACAACATTTCAATACATATGCCATGAAAAATGTCAGTCAACAAGCGCATTACGAAATAAAATTATATAATAGTTAAAAAAAACTAAAAAACACGCTTTAATAAGATATACAACTAAAAAAGTAAAAATAATTGATACTGAATTTAAGATAAGAAAATGGAGTAAAATACATATATTTTATTGTTACAAAGCGTGGGGTGTTTACAACAATTACTTATCCTCCTGCACCCCACGCTTTGTAACAATAAAATATATGTATTTTACTCCATTTTCTTATCTTAAATTCAGTATCAATTATTTTTATTTTTTTAGCTGTATATCTTATTAAAGCGTGTTTTTTAGTTTTTTTTAACTATTATATAATTGTTTTGACTAAAAACATCCATCTATGGCTGTATTTCCAATCAATAACGCCATCTGTTGGTCAGTAGTAACATTTGACACTTGAAGAATACAATGTTAACGCCATCTAGCGATGAATGTAGCAATGGTCATCAATTATAAGAATAATTAATCCTGGCGAATCTAATCAGGATAATTATATATTTTAATCGAATTATTGTATTGTCATCGGTCTTTGACAGGTGTGCAAAATTTGAACGAAATCTGGCCGTTTAAAGTGGGTCAAAATCGCGCCCAAAGAAGTCGGTTACAAACAAACATACAAACATACAAACATACAAACATACAAACATACAAGTGAAGCTAATATAAAGCGTGTAAAAAAGTATCTGTATCAGCCCATATACGTCCCACTGCACGGCACGGGCCTCCTCTACAATCGACTACCGATTGAGAGTGGTTAGGCCATATAGTCCACCACGCTGGCCTAGTGCGAGTTGGTGGACTTACATACCATAGAATTTTATAAATCGCTATGGTATGCAGGTTTCCTCACGATGTTTTCCTTCACCGTTTTAGTGCGTGGTGATTAACTATCAATACACACATGACTCCGAAAAGTCAGAGGTGTGCCCTGGGATTCGAACCCGCGACCACCGTGAATATGATGGCAGTCGCGTCTAGTCCGTTTACCAACAGGCCACCACGCAAAAAAAAGTACATATATTTAATAAGTATTATTTCGAAAATAAGCGGTAAAATAATTACAATAACGTCAGTATCGATGTATCTTATAATTGCACTGTAGCATGTGGTCGAGCGTTGTAGAACGGGATTCATGCCCTACAACCAAATCGATTGAGAGCGCTGAATTCAAAATCATGTTTTTTTTGTCTCTAAAAAACAAACAATGGGGACTTATTTCAAAGATACTATTACTTAAAACTATTTTGGAAATAGTGTTTCAAATTAAACAAATTATAAACACATCATAATAATCCAGTCCATTTATGTCGCACTGCAGGGCATGGACCTTCTCTATAATCGTGAATCTAGTGTTTGTTTGAGAAGGGTTATAACTGTAATCCTTCCACACTTGCTTAAATCGGTTGACGGACTTCACATACCATACAGAATCTAAAATAACACGGAATAATACATTTTCGGTTGTAGAGGAGAACAATAGGTTACTATAGGCCGATACAGTACATGTACTAGTACTAAATATAAATATGTATACATATACTTAGGCCTGTTTTCCGGTAATCAGAACTTCTGATAGAAATTACATGATACAATGTAATGTAGAGGCTCACCCACCATGGTGAGCCTATCTCCATATCAGGCCAAGTCCTTAGTTCGCGCTGATTATGAATAAAAACAATCAAATATCACTTTTCCCGACCCGGGATTCGAACCAGAGATCGCAGCTTTCTAATCGTACTGTAGTGTAATTGTGCCACCGAGACAGCCCATATACCAAACAGGCGTAAATCATTTGACCGGCTACGACGTCTATCCGTGTATTAATTAAGTTTATAATATATTGGAAAATCTCCTCAATATAAATTTTACACAGTTCACGTTGTCCACATTTTTAAGTGTAATGTGCAACTCATTATATATTATGTAGTTGTAATTTAGAAGAATTACTAAATTTATTTGCTTTTCATCGCAACATAAATGCTGTTCTCTTATGAAAGTTAATCAAAAAGTAATCATAAATAACTAAGGATCCAGTAACAGTAGCGATTTGACTATAAAAATATAATTTTTAAAAACATATGAATAAAATAGTTTTGTAATTTGTGAACATACCTGCGAAAAGATCCAAATTTATTTTAGCCACTTCGTGATCCACGTCTTTGATTTGGAAAGGAAAGTTGTTATTTACATCTTCCATTTTGTAGGAAATTATAAATTAATAAAATTAATTAATTCTATTTGGCAGAGGGATGCAGTAAATGCGCGTTCTGCGCGATGCAGCAGGCAGGTGTGCGCGTTGATTATGATAATCTAATGCCTGGTCTACACAATGGCCCAACATCGGCTAATACACGCTATGACGGCTGGTCGGTTATCATCGCCGATGTTTGGTGACATCACAACAGGTTTTGCAGTGTTGCTTAAGTCTATTTACTAAATTACAAAGTTTGGCCTGACCTGTATTATTTCTGAATATCAACAGTCAAAATGTATTATAATGGTTGTAAGGTTAATATCATATCATCAATATAAGGTATATCAGCATTTAGCACCACAAACTGAACTCGTAATTCGTAATACAGTTTAGGTATTGTTATATTTTCAAGCATTGGAAATAATTTGTTTTATTTGTGAGTAAATTATAGTTATATCTTATTTTTATTGAATAGTGGGAGTCAAGTCAATTTTCTCAAGTATTGACAACTCTGGTATAAACTTAAAACATAGTATTCATGGTTTTTCGGTGTTTGTCGGCAGATATCGGTATGTTAAGCCCGTTGCACACGACGCTTTGCTGCTGGATTGCTTGCTATTATAATTTGCTGCTGGGTTCAAAGTTGGCTGTGGCGCTGGGTGCAATGATGGCTCCCTCGATATGTTGGCTTCACACGGTGCTTGCCACTACACGCCGCTAGGCGTGCATGCCAGTGCATGCGAAGCGACGTCGCTATCAAAGACACGAGTCTTCATAACTTCTGCAGTACCATGAACGCTCTAGTACAAAAACTATTGCTGCTGAGATAATTAGACGTCGAAAAACTATTATTGTGTCAGCTGCAGTTATTGCTTTTAAATGGAAACGAGAGCTTGAACAACGAAAGCGTCGATTGTGGAGTTGCGAGTGGCTGTTACTGCGGGATACAGGACAGAATGTTCTACTAAACATGGTATTTAATGAGCTCGGGTATGTATCTATAACATTTCAAATTTATTTGCTACTATATTTTTTGGATTTTTAATTTCGTACTTCAATTTTTAATATATTTATATTACATTTTTGTTTAAGACCTGAAGATCCTTCCAGTCTCACTAATTATACGAAAAAAACAAAAAATAATAAAAAAAAACCCCAAACACGCAAGCAATTTATCACGAAAAATAGCACGCGTTCGATCACCGAAATCCAGCACGCGACCACGCTTGAGAGACAGCAGTAACGTCACTTTCTCGCAGAGCTGCCAGCAGAGCAGCCATCGGCGAACCCCGCAAGCAATCCAGCAGCAAAACAAGCGTCGTGTGCAGTGGGCTTTAGAGTGAGATTGAAAAGAGAATAGCCATCATCGCCTGTCATCGCGGCCGATCTGTTTGCTCTGGATTGTCCACAATGACAATATGAAAAAAAAAACAGAGTTGCGCAATGAATTCGTCATGCATAATAATTAATCATTTCTAAATTCGCCAACCATCAGTAACTTTCGTGTGTATACTGGATGAAGCAATGGCGAGTCCAGTATGTTATTGCGCGGAACGTGTAATTTAGCGTACGTGTAAAACGGATCTCCTGGAAACGCTCGTCTAGAGATATGCGATAAATGTGCCGAAGATTGCCGAACGTATCGTGGGCTAACATCGGCGATAGTGAAGACGCGCCTTTAGATTAAATACCTATGGAGAGAGTCACAAATGTACTGTAAATTGCAAAAGTGAGACACACCGATACGAGTTCTTAATGCAAAGTGAGATGCAAACATGTTCTATTTAGTCTATAAAGACGGACCTAAAGATATTAATAGCATCTGTGATAGCAATTATAGAACTATATCCTTGTTAAGCGCTGTTGCAGCCTCTCCTTTAATATTTTATTATTATATTTTTATTAGCACATAAGTTTTAGCTTAGTCGAATAGTCGAATGCTCATTATGAACAAGTGCCATCACTATTTGTCAGGCGCTTTGTTCAGTGCGTAACTGTCTTTTTAAAATTGAATATTACACTTTGAACCGTGACCGTTGCTGTTTCATTTTTATAAATTCCTTCGACCGATTCTTAAAGTTTTAAAATTTACCACAAAATTATACATGGTCCATTACGAACCGGATAAATTATTATTAATACCAGTACAAGTGGTTAAAATAATAAATCGGCAGTGAAGAGGATTATTTACCTGAACGTGTGGAGTGGATAAGTGATTTGGTCTTTATGGACGTTATAATTTAAATATCAGTGCCTCATAAGGATAAATCAAGTAATTTATACATTTAATTTTCACCCAGCACTCTATAGATTTAATTATAAGGTAATATAAGTTCAACAGGTCACCGTTAAAATTCAAATTGTAAAGGTCAGTAGTGTTATTTAATTTTACTTACTGTGTCTATTAAACCATTTATTGTATAAGTAACAACACTGTATAAAGTTGTTACTAGACATTTTAATAAATCTTATTTGTAAAAGTTATTTATAATAAATAGTTAACAAGTACTTGTTCATACAGTACAGTAACGCTAAGTTACATTAGTTAACTAGTTTAAACTTTACAAATTTGTATAGGTAATTAAAGACGTTATTTATTGTAAGTAATTTTAATCGGTATAGTAAACGTTGTATACACTCAAACACTAGCTGTACAATATTAATTAATTCTTAGCCTATTACATATTGATACTTATTCTAAGATACTTAAAGCGTAATAGGTATATACAACTTTTAATAAAATACGTTGTTAATCTTTAAACTGTAAACTTACAGGGTTGTGGCACTCGCCTCTTAAAATGGCCGATATCAAGGACCTGAAGAGGAAGCGAGGCAGTTATAAAGCAAGGATAACTATTTTTGCTAACTATTTATCTCAGGTTTCGGATTCAAAACTGGACTCCTGTCAGGTATTGGAATTGCAGGCGCGTCTTGATAAGTTAGAGAGTTTTTATGACGAATTTAACGAAGTTCAAACTCAATTAGAATGTATCACTGATAACCTTGATGTCGAAATAAATGAACGAACGTCTGTTGAATCCGAATATTACGCATTAGTAGCTCAAGCTAAGCATATTTTATCGATGTGCAAGGTAGATCGTGATGACGATGCTAAATCTACTAACAGCAGTTGTAAACGTAAGGTCGTCCAATTGCCCACTATAAATTTACCAGTATTTTCGGGTTCATACGATAATTGGCTCGCGTTTCGTGACACTTTCATTAGTCTCATCCACAATGATGACGATATTGATGACGTTAACAAATTCCACTATTTAAAAACATCTTTAAAGGGTTCAGCAGCTGAAATTATTCAATCAGTGGATTTTTCGGCTGACAATTATAGTCTGGCATGGGACCTATTATGTGGACGGTTTGATAACAAGCGCTTATTACTTTCAAACCATGTATCTGCTATTTTTGATATGGAATCATTAGAAAAGGAGTCGTCAGTCGCGATACGAAACATGATCGACAAAATTAACAAACACATACGAGCTTGTCAAAAGTTGGGAGAACCGGTTGACAGCTGGGACACGTTACTCATTCACTTATTTAGTCATAAATTGGACTCAAAAACATTCCGCGAGTGGGAAAGCTATAAAAAGCGAATACCTAAAACAAAATCAGTTCTCTTTAGTCAATTTATGGAGTTCATGCATGAACGGGCTGATTTTGTTGAAACGTTGGAACGCGCCCAGTTGTACAACAATAAAAAACCGAACACTCTCACAAAACACACTCATAACACTAAACTCAAATCCATGGTGTCATTGAGCGATAACACTAGCGCGTCTTCAACTGGTTCTAGTTGCCCTAAATGCAGCGGTGATCATAATCTGAACACTTGCTCACAGTTCCTTGCATTAAGCGTCGATGAAAGAATGTCTATTTTGCCGAGTTTAAAGGTCTGTTACAATTGTCTTCGTCGCGGGCACTACCCTAAAAACTGTAAGAAATCTGGTTGCAAAATTTGCAATTATAAGCATCATACTTTAATTCACAACCATAATAAGACAAAACAAATAAGCAACGTGTCCAGCAAAACAATACAATGCTCGACCGACAGTAGCCGGGCTGGTGCGCCCCCACTACACAACATTGATAACGCCGCCAGCGCAGTCCCCGAGCTTGGACATACCCGCTCGATCGCATTATCTGCAAATATCACTGCGCATTCGCACACGCCTACCTCGCGCGATATTTTGTTGTCGACTGCGTTAGTTAGATGCTATGATATTCATAATAAGGAACATGTTGCGCGCGCACTACTTGATTCAGGCAGCTCGTCTTGTATAATGACGGAATCATTATTTAATAAATTAAATTTGCCATTTGTGAACACTGATAACTATATCCAAGGAATTAACAGTTTATTGTCACCGGTAGCTAAAATGTGTCGTGTTCACATAAAATCGTTGCGCGAATCTTATTGCGACAATATCGTATGTTTCGTTTTGCCGACGATTACTGACAATGTGCCATGTAAACAAATTCAATTAAATATACCGACGGATATAGCTTTAGCGGATCCCTATTACCATACTCCTGCGCCGATAGACATGATCTTAGGTGCCGATATATTTTGGAGTTTATTAGGGTCAGAACGTATCGTACTAGGTTCTACTCTAATATTTGAAACTAGACTTGGTTGGATAGTTAGTGGCCCAGTTGACATCGGATTAGCAAATAAATTTAATAAGCCTTTGAAATGTAATTTCGCTAATATTACGAGCGATAAATCTTCACAACTGGATAATTTACAAACGCAATTAACGCGGTTTTGGCAAATCGAAGAATTAAGCCATCATGAATCATCCACTTATTCTGATGAGGAATCACGTTGCGAAAAACATTTTATTACGAATACGACACGTTTATCAAATGGTCGGTTCTGTGTTAGATTACCTCTAAAGGAATGTCCTGATATTTTAGGCGATTCATTTCAACGAGCAAAACGATGTTTTATATCAATTGAACGACGAAACAAAAGTCAAATTTCGCGAGATAAAATGTACAAAGAGTTTATGTCGGAATATATCTCTTTAGGGCATATGTCTGAATGCCAGGCGGACGAAGATAAAATTTCGTATTATATACCTCATCATGGCGTACTAAGAGAAAGTAGTACGACCACTAAATTACGCGTAGTTTTTAACGCTAGTTCCCCCACTACTGCAGGAACATCTTTGAATGACATTCTAATGGTAGGGCCTACTGTTCAAGATGACTTAACATCTATTTTAATCAGATTTCGTATGTATAAATATGTTATTTCCGCTGATATAGAAAAGATGTATAGACAAGTGTCTATACATCCAGAGGATAGGCATTTATTAAAAATAATTTGGCGTGATACCGAAACTGATAATCTTAAAACGTATAAACTGAATACCGTGACCTATGGTACAGCGAGTGCACCGTTTTTAGCTACAAGACGCTTAAAACAAGTCGGGCTCGAATGCGAAGATAAAGGAGTCGCTGAGGTCATTCTACATGACTTTTATGTCGATGACCTCTTGACAGGTGCGGACCAACTTAATGAAGCTGACAGTTTGCGTCGGCAGGTAACTGAAGCTCTTGCTTCTGCTTGCATGCCGCTCCGGAAGTGGAAGTCCAACGAGTGCTCATTAGTCTCGACACAATCTGACCAACCGCTTGTAGACCTAGGCATAGAAAAAGACAACTGCGTTAGCAAAACTTTAGGACTTAGCTGGCATACACAAACAGATACGTTATGTTTTCCGATAAACATCCCTGAAACGGTGGAAAATACAAAACGTGACATTTTATCCGTCATTGCGCGAATATTTGACCCACTGGGATTGCTATCGCCTTGTGTTATCCGTATGAAGATGCTACTTCAAAGATTATGGTTAGAGAAACTTACGTGGGATCAAAGGTTGTCCACTGAAGTCATCGCCACTTGGTCTTCACTGCTCCGAGCCTTGCCAGCGCTTAACGATTTGGCTGTATCCCGCCGCATTGTTATTGATGCGTATAAGCGGGTAGAATTTCACATTTTTTGCGATGCGTCGGAAAGCGCTTATGGTGCGTGTTTATATGTGCGTAGTTGTGACGCGGACGGCACTGTCGGTGTTCATCTTTTGATGGCCAAGAGTCGTGTTAGTCCCATCAAATCCCTTACTATTCCTAGGCTGGAATTATGCGCTGCCGTGATTGGCGCCCGTTTGTACAAAAAGGTCATTAGTTCCCTCCGAACACCAGTCTCGAATGTAGTTTTTTGGACTGACTCCATGGTCGTGTTGGGTTGGCTAAAAATGCTTCCCATAAAATTAAATACCTTCGTTCGCAACCGCGTATCGGAAATTCAAGACACTACTGATTTGTGCACATGGAGGCATGTCCCCTCACATGATAATCCTGCGGATCTTATCTCACGAGGGGTTGAAGCCACAAATCTGCAGTCATTAAATTTGTGGTGGTCTGGGCCTTCCTTCTTACGAAAGGACAGCACGTCATGGCCTTTCATTGAACATAACGTACAATCTTTACCTGAACTCAAAACACACATTTGTCTACACAACACTAATCGCAACACACAATTGGAAGTTAGCTGTATCAATTTCCAACGTTTCTCAAACTTGATTAGACTTCAACGCTCGATATGTTACGTATTTCGATTTATTAATTTATGTAGACGTCAGTCCGAGAACAGTAATTGTTTTTCTACTCACGAATTACAAAATTCGTTAAACTTTATTATAACACAAGCTCAAAGGGAATCTTTTAGTGAATATTATTTATTACAAAATAATCAGAAATTGCCGTTTAAAAATCGCTTATTAAAATATAATGTTTTTTTTAGATGCAAATAAAATTATTCGTGTAGGCGGCAGGTTACACAACTCAGAATATTCATTCGAAAAGAAGCACCCTATTTTATTACAGTCCACTCATCACTTCACAAAACTTTTATTTAATCATGAGCATCGAAGATTGATGCATGCAGGTCCACAATTATTATTGGCTACAATAAGAGAAACCTATTGGCCGCTAGGTGGGCGCAGTTTAGCTAGAGCGTGCTATCGTCAATGCGTGCGCTGTCGACGTTTGAAAGGGGAAACTATTCAACCACAGATGGGAAATTTGCCATCAAGTAGATTATCACCTGCAGATTTTCCCTTTCAAAACGTAGGCGTTGATTACGCGGGTCCAATAATGTCAGCTAGTCGTCAGGGTCGTGGATGTCGATTGATGAAGGTGTACATCGTCGTTTTTGTATGCTTTACGACTAAAGCTATACAATTAGAGTTAGTGGGCGATTTGACGAGTAATAATTATTTGCAGGCGTTACGTAGATTCATGTCTAGAAGAGGGAAGCCTCTTAATATATATTCCGATAATGGAACATCATTTGTAGGAGCCTATAACGAACTCTCTAATTTTCTCAGGCGTAACTGTAGCTCCTTGGCTGAAAGCGTGGCTCAGGATGGAATTAATTTCCACTTTATACCTGCCTATGCTCCACATTTCGGTGGTCTTTGGGAAGCGGGTGTCAAATCCACTAAACATCACCTAGTGAGAGTGCTGGGCAACTGTAACTTGACTTACGAGGAACTTAATTCCACCTTAGTACAAATTGAGGCTATTTTAAACTCCCGACCACTCACTCCGATGTCATCGAATGCTGAAGATTTGCTGCCCTTGACTCCAGGTCATTTTTTAATCGGACGGCCCCTCGTTTCGCTTCCAGTTGAAGATCTTCGCGACTTCAACTACGATCATTTAGCTCGGCATCGAAGGATCGAGCAACTGAGGCAACATTTCTGGGCAAGGTGGAGCAAAGAATACGTGTCGGAGCTCCAACAACGAGTGAAATGGCAAGCTTGCAAGGACTCCTTGAAGGTCGACACTCTTGTTGTTATTAAGGACGACAATCTACCGCCAATGAAATGGAAGTTGGGTCGAGTGATTGCCCTGTATCCTGGCAACGACAATGTATGCAGAGTTGCTGAAATTCGCACTGCAGATGGTGTAGTGAAGAGAGCTGCATCAAAAATATGTCCACTGTTGGCGACTTCTGGTTGAATCCCACGGCATTCAACGGCTGGGGGCATGTTGCAGCCTCTCCTTTAATATTTTATTATTATATTTTTATTAGCACATAAGTTTTAGCTTAGTCGAATAGTCGAATGCTCATTATGAACAAGTGCCATCACTATTTGTCAGGCGCTTTGTTCAGTGCGTAACTGTCTTTTTAAAATTGAATATTACACTTTGAACCGTGACCGTTGCTGTTTCATTTTTATAAATTCCTTCGACCGATTCTTAAAGTTTTAAAATTTACCACAAAATTATACAAGCGCCTTTTCTAAATTACTCGAAAAACTAATAAATAAACGACTCAGAAACTTCATTGAGAACAACGATTTATCATCGGATAGGCAGTTTGGTTTTTGACAATCGAAGTCCACTGAAGAGCTGTTCACCAGCGTGTAAACAGCATTGTGTCACATTTGGATCAAGGCTTAAGTTATTACGGAGTTTTTCTTGACCTGGCTAAAGCATTCGACACTGTGTCAATTCTGCTGCGAAAATTGGAAAGTTTTGGAATCCGCGGTACTGCTTTAGAATGGTTTAGAAGTATTTAACTATCTTGTACTGAGGATATTCCTAAATCTTTGTTTGGTAGCCCAAGACACAGGCTATGCCTAGTTTGGGTACCTCTGGTTGCACTAGTTATAAGGATCTCGATCGTAAGATTGAGTTATAAGGATTTGTATTACACTATTTTTAATTAGTATTATAAAGTCTCTAGTAGTATGTCTGTATTTTTTATTAAATATTTTCATATTCATTTCATTTCATGTGATGTGCCGCTTTTTATTGTTTTGCGAAAAAAGAATTTCGCCAAATAAAACGATGCCATTAATAAGTGAAGTGTCATTTGGTGTTTATTTCTCTAAAATAATTCATAATTTATAATAAAATCGAGATACTTAATTTGATGAGATTTTTGTGTTGTATATGTGATTTACTATGGGAGCCCGTTCGCCTTTCTGAGACATAAGAAGTCAGCCTTGTTACTCTGGCTACAATTTCCTTCAAACCGGACTACAACAGTGCATTTACATGGGAGAAGTAGATATTGAGGTGGTACATACCCAGGCGGCTTCTCAGTCAGCTACCTATTCTGTATTATTTATTTGTGTATATATTGTTTATGTTACTATTTGCACACTTACCGTATTTTTTCATAATGTGTATAATTTTATCATACTTAACTTGGGAATGAATAATGAATTATGTGGTATCACCAAAAAAAACTATGTCTTGGTGTGCATTCTGAACTCCTTACTCTTGTATTTCTCTTCTAGTTTTTCATTTCTTTTTCTTTAGTAACCTATATCCAATGTATCATTTGGGAAACCACATTTACTAAAGCTTAAAATTAAATGTCTTTTTTGTTCGTTTCGACCCTAATCATATATTTTCACGTAGTTTGTCTAAATTGCATCGAAATTGAAAATAATTAAATACTCTATTGACTATTCTAATGATTCCATCCATCCATCAGCGAAAGGAAGTCCAATGCTGAACATAGGCCTGGCCCAATGATTTTCACAGTGACCTGTTGGAGGCAGCCTGCATCCCACGACCTTTACCAGGTCGTCTGACCACCTTGTGGGTGGTGTGCTGCGCTTTCCGCTTCGTAAATTATTACAAACGTTTGTTAAAAATTACAAACGTTCGACAAGAATAACGTAGTTTTGTAGGAATCATTCAAACAAAATTTATTAAGATTTAATTATTTACATAAACTCTAATTCTTATTAATTACAGTGTATTAACATAAATTAAAAATATGCTTTTACAATGAAGTACATAGTAAAAAGAGTATATTATTGGAATCACTGTTTATCACATTTCTTGTTTTTTTTTTCCTTTATACGTTATTTACAACTATTGTTTTTCTAAATGTGGGAAGCGCATGTCGGTGTCGCGTAGATTGTCGGCTATCCATCTTTCTGCTTGTTCTGTCATCTCATCGTCGAAGTAATCGCGCCAGCCTCCTGCTTTACCTGTAATAATTAACATTTAAATGAGCTTATTAAGGAAGCCATTCATTACAATTTTTTTTTCTAGTCAATTCCAACTCAGCTATGTTCAGGGTTTATATACTTTAATTATTATTAATACCACAGGTTATTATTCAAAGTGCAGTAAAAGCGTTCTAGAAAGTGAATTCGTTCATGTCTTCAGAAAAGTTATAATTTCTAATAAAGTATCTAATTCTCTGATATAACAATCCACACAAAGAATATATTTAGGAAAATTGAATTTTGACTTTATTATCTCTATAAATTAATAAATATTGGTTCCGTACCATGTAGGTTATGTTACGCATTTTGAGGCAACATTTTTGATATTTATTTATCTTCTCTTTATGCACATACAATATAAATACACCGAAATACAAACAAAACCAAGATATTTGGGTTTGGGGGTTAGCGTCACTCGCGTCCGTAGGCTTTGACTCTAGATTCCCTACACGTGACCCCTGGGTAGTGCCAAATGAGTGACATAGTGGTGGTAGGACTTATGTGTCCGCCCGGGTAGCTACCACCGTCCACGAGGCGTAAAGACCGCCATAGTGATCTCTGTAAGGGGATCGCGTTCCGGGATCAGCCAGTGGTTTTCCGGTTTCTTCGAGGGTCTTGAGTCCGGGCATGAGGTTGTGCCGTGTGGGTATTTTCGGTCCTCTGTCGAAGGGAGGAAAGTTGATCCGCCGGCCAGGGAGACCCGTAGAAACGGTTGTCCACTGGCCGCCCGCGGTATAGTACAGGGGCCCAATCGGGGCTAACCACCTCGAGAGACTGCCTCACCATGCCGCGCATAATCTTGGGTGGGTCCGTCGTGCCGGTTGGTGACCGGAAGTGGGGTCCCGGCGGCCCATCCCGGGAGGGTACGGGGGCCCTTCCGTCCGGCGGATCAATTCGCTTCCTGCCGACCCTTTCGTGCCGGTGCCCATTCGGCCTTCTTAGTGCCCGAACTTAAGCTCCTCGTTGCCTCTTCACCAATCCCATCCTTAATCTACCATGACAGTGCAATTTAACAGAGCAGGTCCTTCAGCGGTGCTTAACCCCACCACTGCGTTCACTATGGAGTTCACTAACATCCGTGGACTCCACACGAACCTCAATGCCGTCCACCACCATCTCGAGACGGCCCGGCCTGCTTTGCTCCTCCTAACGGAGACGCAGATTCGTTGTCCGACCGATAATTCTTACCTGTTGTATCCCGGTTATTCGCTTGAAGTAAACTTCAAGCCTAAAGCCGGGGTATGCTTGTATGTTCGGTCGGACATCTGCTGTCGCCGTTTGCACTGCATGGAGGACCCCTCCTTCTCCGCTCTGTGGGTGCACGTGGATCTAGGTTCCTTGAGCCGCATCTACGTGTGCCTTTACAGGTCTCACAACGGGGACGATGAGACGACTCGGCTGTTCAGGTATCTTAGCCAGGCGGCTGATGACGCGCAGGCGCAGTTCCCGTCGGCCGAAATGGTGGTCTTGGGGGATTTCAATGCTCATCACGAACTGTGGCTGGGCTCCTCCAAGACTGACCATGCTGGCAGAGCTGCCCATGCATTCGCTCTGACTCATGACTTGACACAACTGGTGAACCAGCCCACCAGGATCCCGGATGTGGCGAGTCATGCGCCTTCTCTGCTGGACCTTCTGCTGGCGAGTCACCCAGCCGGGTATCGTGTGACCGTTAGTGCGCCTCTGGGCACTTCCGATCACTGCCTGGTTGGGTCGTCAGTACCGATCGCATTACCTCCACGTCCCGTGCAGGTGAGGCGAAGAGTCTGGCATTACTCGTCAGCTGATTGGGATGGTATGCGGGAATATTTCGCGTCCATCTCTTGGAGGCAGCGCTGCTTTGAGGGTAAAGATCCCTCAGCGAGTGCCAACGCTATTGCTGACGAGATCAGACTTGGAATGGAATATTACATTCCTTCCTCTGAGATCGCCAGTAAGGGCCGTGGACGCTCCTGGTTCAATCGTGCATGCGCCGATGCTGTCGGTGACAAACAGGCGGCGTATCGCGCTTGGATCAGGGGTCGCGCCATGAAGGATCCGAATATCAGTTCCCTCAAAGAAGCCTATAACCGTGCCTCCAAGGCCTGCAAGAAGGCCTACGTTAGGGCGGATGCCCAGCGCGTTAGCAGGATTGGGCGTGCGTTGGCCGATCACCCAACTAGCAGTCGTGCTTATTGGAGGTTGGCCAGGGCCGTTCAATCTAACTTCTGCCGTCCAGCGTTGCCGCCGCTGAGGTACCCAGAAGGGTCGCTGGCCCACAAGCCGCATGAGAAGGCTGCCTTGCTGGCAAATCTCTTCGCGGCTAATTCCCGCCTCGAAGACCGTGGTTCCCAGTCGCTGCCTACACTGCCTGATTGCGGTTTCTCAATGGCAGATATTCGCATCAGGCAGTGTGATGTGCGGCGTGAGTTACGGTCTCTCGATGTGCGGAAAGCCAGTGGTCCGGATGGAATACCGGCGGTGGTTTTGAGGGCTTGTGCAGCCGAGTTGTCTCCAGCACTGACTCGCCTCTACCGAGCGTCCTACCGCACAGGTGTTGTGCCGGAATCTTGGGGGGAGGCCAATGTGCAACCGATCCCCAAAAAGGGTGATCGATCGGACCCTACCAATTACCGCCCTATCGCTATCACCTCAGTGATGTGTAAGGTCATGGAGCGGATCATAAACGCTCAATTGATCCGCTACCTGGAGGATCACTCGTTGATCAGTGACCGACAATACGGTTTCCGTCATAATCGATCGACGGGTGATCTTCTAGCGTTTGTCCTGCATCGCTGGGGTGAGGCGATTGACCGGCGTGGCGAGGCTCTTGCTGTGAGCCTCGACATTGCCAAGGCGTTTGATAGGGTCTGGCACCGTGGTCTTCTGTCCAAGCTTCCGGCATACGGTCTGCCCGGCAACCTGTGTTCGTGGATTTCCGGCTTTCTGCATGGGCGTAGAATACGTGTAGTCGTAGACGGACACGCTTCGGCGCTCATGTCGGTAAATGCCGGAGTTCCTCAGGGCTCGGTGCTGTCGCCCACCTTGTTTATTCTGCATATCAATGACATGTTGTCGCTTGGCAACATTCATTGCTATGCAGATGACAGCACGGTTCATGGGCGATACCACTGCGGGCCTCCAGGTTGCCGTGCCGAATCTGTGATGGGACGCGAAGATCTTGTCATTGAGCTCAACCGGACCTTGGATCTCATTTCTACATGGGGTTCCAGGAATATGGTTGAGTTCAATGCCAAGAAAACCCAGGTGTGTGCGTTCACGTGCAAAAAATCCCCGTTCTCTCCCCTCCCCATTCTTCAGGGTACTCCCCTCAGTGCGGAATGACCTGAGTATCCTTGGTGTGGATATCCGCTGTGATCTCAATCCAAGGAATCACATCGAGGGCGTAATATCTGCCACATCACGCAGGGTTGGAGTCCTGAACAGGGTGCGTCGGTTTTTCACGCCCGGTCAGCTTTGTCGCTTATATAAAGCGCAGGTCCGGCCGGGTATGGAGTACTGCTCGCACCTCTGGAATGGATCCGCCCAATACCTGCTCGATGCCTTGGATGGATTGCAGCGGCGGGCCATCCGCATTGTGAATGATGCAGACGTTACGAGCAGCTTGGAGTCGCTACAACTCCGGAGAGATGTCGCCTCTCTAAGCGTGTTCTACCGCCTGTATCACGGTGAGTGCTCTGAAGAATTGTTCAATTTGCTCCCCTCCTCTCCATTCCTAACCAGAACCACGCGTGCTGGCTTGCGAAGCCATAGCTTGACGGTCCACACCATCCCGGCGCGAACCAAACGGTTCTCAAATTCGTTTTTGTGCCGCACCGTCAAGCTGTGGAATTGTTTGCCGGCGTACGTGTTCCCTCCTTCCTACAATCCTGGGTCCTTCCGCCGCGGTGTGAAGAGGCACCTTAGCAGGCCGGCATAATTGTCTCCATTGGCATGGGACTGCCGTCCGATGCCAATGGATACTCTGCCTGGGCGGCATTGACACTTTCCATCAGGTGCAATGCCGCCACTATGCCAGGCCAGTATAAAAAAAAAAAAAAAAAAAAAAAAAATTAAAAGTAAGTACCATGGCGGCTTTATTGTACTATGCAATCTGATACAGGCAATCTTTGGATGGTAACAAAAAAGAGGAAGGGCAATCATTGATATAAAGGGATATACGTAAACTTTCAGTGATCTCTCAATATAGGTATGTCAATCTTAAAAACTGAATGACAGATTAGATTACCTTTTCTGATAAAACATTGTTCATTCGCTATCAGAATACCAAGTTCTTTCATGACGTCGTAATTGACGGATTTGTTTTTCTTAAAGTTGTCAATACTGAGATGATCGCACAGCTTGGCAATTTGTTCCTCTGTGAATTCCTTGTTAAAGAACTTCGCGACGCGGCGTACGGCAGCTGGTAAATCCTAGCAATAAAACACATTCACTAGATTACGACTGATAGCTTATGAAATACCGAACGATGTTGTATCATTATTTTCCTAATCTTACTTTGGAAAGGTCCTCATAAAACTGGAACAGCAGATTAGGGTGGTGTCTTTGCGCCCATGCTTCTTTTAAGTGTGCAAAATAGGGCGTCCAATGATCTGTAAAGGTTTAAAACAACATTATAAAACATGAACTGAGTAGCAATGAACGAAATATATGTACAAATTAAAAAAAAATCTTTATTATGAGCAATAAATTATTTATCTGAGATGAAAACGTCACGCTTTAAGGAATAATATGAACATAGGAGCATAATTTTCAGTTTATTAGTGGATTATTTACGAAAATAGTTTTGAATCGATGTAGATAACTCGTAAAATGATAAATAATTATAGAGATTTCGGCAAGAGCTTAAGGTTCTTGTAGATAGCGACAATTTCAGCAATTCGGCCTATCTTGGCCGAGTGGCTTCAAAGACGGCATGGCGCTCTGGCGTTCAGGACGACACAGGTGCTTACGGGACACGGTTGTTTTGGGAAGTACTTGTGTCGTATAAGACGCGAGCAAACGCCTGTTTGTCATAGTTGTGGATGTGAGGAGGACTCGGTATAATACACACTAGCTGATTGTTCCATTTTTGACGCGTTTCGTCGTAATCTTGTGGCAACAATTGGGAATGATCTTTTACCCCCGGTTGTGGCTCAGGCTATGGTGAAAAGTGAAAGAGGCTGGAATGCCGTCGCCTCATTTTGCGAAGAGGTTATAGCACTGAAAGAGGCAGCGGGGAGAGAGCGAGAGCGGACGGGTAGAGTCTTGCCTCGTACGCGGCGTGCTCGCAATCGGAGAGACGATCTCCGGCCTCCATAGGTTAAATTATAAGAGTCGCAATCTCGCATCGCACAGTACTTCACGTTTTGGTCAAAAACATATTTAAGGTGAATAGAGGTTAAAAGCTCAAAAATACAGCGAGTCCTCTTTGAGGACCAACTCCTGGGGGGTTGCGGTTGCATGCTCGCGCGTATCCCACAACCCTTGTTCTAGAGGAGATAGCGGTATATCACGGGGTTTTAGTCGGTAGGACGTTCTATTGACCTTATATTAGAACGGTGAGTCCGACATACCTATATGGATCCGTAAAGGGATTTCCTCGTGCAAGAAAAAAAAATGTTCTTGTAGATACACCACGCAGCAGTTTTGCTTGCATATTTTGTAAGGCGCATTTTTTTTCCTTTATTTATATACCTTTGTTAAAATTTCGGTACCATCAATTTCCAATTGCTAATTATTAATTGACTTTATCATTTTTGCAACTACGTTTGGATCGCTAAGAACTTTTTTTAGGTCTAGCTATTGATTGGTTTCGACAAAAATGCTATATCGAGGGGTAGGTATACCGACGACGTTCATGAAATCTCTTTACTATACCCTAGATAGCCTTTATGGCTTAATAACTTAGAATAAAAAATAAAAACTTAGAATTTATGTTAAAGGGTGGCGAATGACTTGCGATTAAGTTAAAAATACTCACGTAAATCATTCTTAAAGTAATACCAATAAGTTTTGAAATCTCCGACATATCCTTGAGTCCTCATGACCTTATTGAGGTGATAGAATGACACCACGACGTCTCTAGGGTCGCGAGCCACGTACACAACCTTTGCTGTGTCCAACAAATCTGGCGGCAGTAGGGACAGAGGCAAATGTGTTTTAACGAAACGAGGCGAAGGAGCATTCTCTAATTGATCTGTTGCACGTTGGGTAACCTTTTCAAGAAGGTCTAACTTATGTTCACTGCCGCTATTCTCTGATGTAAATCTTTCCATCATTACAGGATGCACGAAAACTGAAAATCTGCGAAAGAAATATGGTGAGTCATTAGTTTTTATTTTATTTATGCAGGTGAAAAGGGAAGTATTCTGTTGGACGTATTGTAAATTGGTGAAGTTTTAAGCCCGTAACAGAAGATCGAAAAAGGTGCGGCCACACCACGATATAGTGCGGTCACTGATCACTCCTAAAGGAGGCACTCCTGAAAGGCAAATGTGTGATCTGTGAGTTCGACAATTCAGAATTATCGTGATTGAATATGATCAATGGTAAAATACAGTGTATGCGACTTCATGGGTCTTTTGAGGTACCTGGAGACCTCTATAGAGGCTAGGTATTGTGCAGACTTAGGAAACTCAAGACTGAATCGACAAAATTGTATCATCTCTTTACTGTTGATTTCAAGAAATTCCCACCTACATAATACTATAGGTCCTTATTACGGGTTGCGGACTTTTGTCTTTTGTTATAAAAATACCTGACTAGAGAATATACTAAAAATCTTACTCTAAAAATGGGTATCTCTCCGTGAGCGGAACAGCATAGGCCTTTTCATAGTCCAAATCATTTGCTACCATCCAAACTAACTCTTGGGTCCATGTTGTACCTGTAAATGAATATGTTTAAGAGCATGAAAATTCTGATATTTTTTTAATTGTCTTGGCGAGATTTAATAACTACAAATCAGTTAATGTAACACGCATATACCTGAACGCGGATAGCTAGCCACGAACACGTCGTGAGGTCTTAGCGGCATGTTATAAATTCTGCTTGCTTCTTGTTTGTATTTATTAGGCAGAAAGTATCCACTAGGTCCTACACGAACAAATCCTGTGTGTTCGCCTGTAAACAAAATTAAGTTAATAACATTAAATATAATTTATATAAAATTAAATATTTGGCATCATGCTTATCTTTTATAAGGATAAGATAAAGGACCCTTGAGGTGCTGGGTTCCCATGATCTTTGGAAATGCAAGTTATGTGAGTTTTTAAGTTTCCGATTTGTTTGAAGTCTTTGCAATCTTAAGCTGTCGGTTGAATTAAGAAATATTGCACCAGCAACTCTTGAATGTGAAAATCTTTTGAAAATACACTATTTGATAGTGGTTTAATGCTATAACAGAATATATTAACGTTTAATCAATCATTACTGTAAATTATTTTAGCTCGCTCATTCATTTTCCATCGGGACGTAAAACTGAATGGAAGAACTATCAGTATCAGTATCAGCCCTTATACGTCCCACTGCAGGGCACGTGCCTACTCTACAATCGACAGTACAATTGAGAGTGGTTAGGCCCTATAGTCCACCACGCTGGCCTAGTGCGGATTGGCGGACTTACATACCATACATTTTTTTATAAATTGCTATGGTATGCAGGTTGCCTCACGATGTTTTCCTTCACCGTTTTAGTGCGTGGTGATTGATTATCAATACACACATGAATCCGAAAAGTCAGAGGTGTGCCCTGGAATTCGAACCCGCCACCACCGTGAACATGTTGGCTGTCGGCTGTCGCGTCTAGTCCATTTACCAACAGGCCACCACGCACTTCCTTCCTTGAACGGAAGTACTAATGATGTTAAGTAAGTTACAATTTGATTGAACGTTTAACTTTGAATCTTAATGTTTCAGACAACAGACATGCGTTTTAACAGCCGCTGCCAATAAACAATCCCAATCCAAAATTTTCCGTTTGAGCTTGACAGCTCAATCTCTTTTCTGATACTATATTGCCAATAATCAATATCAGTAGTGAAAAAACTATGGCAACATGGTAAATGACAAATCGAAAAGTAGAAAACAATCCTTTTCGACCTCAATCTAATTTTTTCGATTGATTATTGGCATCGGCCGAGATCACGTATGGCTGCATGATCTGTGCGTAAGGCATAGTTAGTTTATTGATCAAATTAATAAATTTTATTACGTATCTATTCAATAAACTAATTAAATTGAGCCTTGATAGTTGTAATAGCCTCTCAAGAAGTCCGAGAAAACTAATTTCCTGGTTTAGAAAAACCTTGTTCTGATTTCCGCCGAAAAAAAGGAACAGTAACAGTCCCCGCAAAGAACTACGGAATTTTACACAAGGTCGCAATGAATCTAAGAGAGAAAATAGAGGCCAAAGGTTACTAAGGTCTAAAAATTCTGGCAATTAAGAGTGAATGGTAGATAATTCGTTGTTACCTTATCCTAAGTCATAGACCTAGTTAACGCGAAATTTATCGTTATTATATTCATTTTGAACCGCCAACACATTGCTTGTTGACGTGTTAGAATTCTGTTAGTTCATGGCCTAAATAGTTAACCAAAGCAGTATTTAAATCACAACTACATTAAAGCCAATCTGTTTAGGCCCATTTTGACTGGTTTAATTTGATGTAAATGTTTAATAGCATAAATTCGATTCGAGGCCGATTACTCATAGTCAAATATTTTTTATAACCATGATTTTTTTTATTACATTGTGATGGATTCTCTATAGAAAATTTGTCAAAATTGTGTAACTTTAATAAAAATACAGGTATATATCACTGATGGTAGGACTCTCATATGTGAGAGACCGCCACGGTAGGTATCACCGTAATGTCTATCTCTACCGCGACGCAACAGTGTAAATGCACTTTGGTGCTCCGGTTTGAAGAAAACTGTAGTTAAAGTAACTACTGGAAATATTGCGACTTTAAATCTTATGTCTCAGGATGGCGAGCGCAGTGGAATGCCAAGTATTGCTTGGTAATTCGTGATGTTGCTTAGTTTTCCTACTATATATGCGGTCGTATCGCTTACCACCAGGTGAATGGCATTCTCGTCTGCCCATTCTATTTATAAAATAAAATGTAGCTGACAACAGAAAATTTTTGCCCTAAATCTCTGTAGTGATATAATACTGTGGATAGCTGTGGTCAAAGAATAGACCACTAGGCTGTGTTGATAGTTGATAATGATTTGTTATTGTTGATGAGTCGTTGAGCACTGTCCCACTTCATTATCGATGTATATGTCAATAACCGAGAATAGTATGCGACACACCACTCTGTAATAAGGTGAACCGCGGGCCAAAGCAATAAGCTATTGTTTTATAATAACCTAATTACTATGTTTGTTGAGTAGTCTTATAGTTCTACCCATTGCATAATACATGCATAGTATTATAGATACATACTTCTTATCACTCATATAATACTACTAATAGTTTGTTTATAGTTGAACTGAAATTAACTAAACTTTATACATAAACAAACCTTACTTTTCCGCGGCATTTAAAATTTATAAATGAAAACACAATTCGATCTCGCAGTAGTACAATGTTATCGTCTTTAAATCAGTGCAATATCCTATTATACACAAAACAAATTAAGAAATATACTCATAAGATCTTTAAACGAAGGAGATTGTTAATGATAGCTATTAGAAAACAAATAATACGTTCAAGTACTTTGTTCTCCCTTAGCCGTGGCCCGTGATCATTTGTTTTTTTTTTATTTTCTAAAAGTATACCTATTTAAAAAGATTGCTTGTTTAAAATAATTTTTAAGTATTTGTAATAAATAAGATTAAAATATATATAAGGAATTTATGCACTTATTGCATTTTTGTAATCTGAAGACTGGCGCACTCAGTTTAAATAAAAATCTCGTAATAATTGCTCAATAATGGCGTTAATAATAAGTTACGTTGTAGTAATTATTGGTAAATATTGCTCTAGGATGCGTACTTTGAAAATTAAACATAATAAAAAATCTATGTGCGGAGTTCAATTACAATTGGGAACATTTAAGTGAGATTTTATGTGCTACAAACCGTATTATTTGTATTCATACAACGTTTCCACGCTTTCGAGTCGGTCTAAAAGTGCTGTTAATAAATATCATGACTAATTGGCACAACGAAATTACTTTCACAGAAGTAGATATATGTCTTTCATATTATAATTATAGAAACATACTTTCCCGATTTGCGCAGAAAATTATTTAATCAGCAAAGTAGTAAGTTTTGCGTAAAATTTTACTGCGTCGGCGAGCAAACGTTCTCATAGACATGTTTCAATAAATTTTACCCAATTTTTTAAATCAGTTTGAAAATAAAAGGATTTTATGGAAATAATTAAAAATATAAGATAAAATAAGGATAAAAGAAGGAAATAATTAAAACGATAACTGCAAGGGATCCTTATGTTATTAAACACTATTAGAAACTTTTTTACTTGCGGATAATGAAGCCAATCATACCTGTAAACAGCTTCATCATTTTTTGTGCCTGCTCCGGATCCACGTCTTTGATTTCCAAAGGGAAGTTGTTATTCCTGTTTTCCATTTTTCACTAAAACACAAGCACAAATGAATTAAAAATCTCTCGTAAAGGTGTAAGTGAAAGTGCGCGCGCTCTGGGCGACGTTGTAAACCGGTGTGTGAGTAGCAAACTCAACGCAAGTAGTCAAAGGAAACAAGCCACTGCAACCCAGTTAGGGTCGGCAAAACAATAACAAACTCAATGAGAGGTTTAACTTATTTATAGGAAGGCTCACTATTATTGATTGCGCATTATGTCAGTTGGCTTACAGTTTTTTTATTTCACTATAGGTATTCTTGCAACAATTTTGAGCATGGGAAGTAAATTAAAAAATGTCCTGGTTTGCTATAAGGGTTTAATAGAACATAATTTATAACCATCTCCTATTCATTTTAACAGTGAATAATCTGTACTTTCCTAGACTTAGACTAGACAATTATGCGTCAAATCCTTAACAGATATTGCAGCCTAACGCTAAAATCTGATGTAATATAGAGGCAATATACATCGTACGCGAGCCCCTAAGCCTAAGCTAAGAAAAAAAACATATAATACGAATTTTAGAGTAGTGTCAATGGGAACTATATCTTTCTTAGCCGATGCAATGATTTAAATAATTAACTTCTAAAGATTAATGGCGTTATTCATAGATAGTTTTAAAATCTACTTTAGCCATCGGATGTTATGTTCCGAAAAACATTTGAATTCAGTTCGAGCAAAGGAGACAAACATTCGATAATAAAAAAATATATACTTTAAATCCGAATATTAACAAGGCCGTCAAAGTTATTTGAAGGTTTAGAGGTGGATTATGAAGGTAGGTACCTGCGTCGACACAACGCATTTTAAACCGACTTCAAAAATAGGAGGCGTTTCTCATTTCAACTGTATGTATTTACAGTTCACATGTTGCTGCTGTCCCTATTGACGGCGTGCATTCAATAATTATCATCGCAAAGCGCAGTTTATTTAAATTATGTCGGTATTTATGTGTTTATGGTTAATACTTTGTAAGAAAATGGAAACTAGTCTGTTATGTTGTTCTTAATCTGCATTTTAAGAAGATACCATTTAGTCATTAGTTTACGACACGTCAACGGAACTAAATAAATATGTACTATTCATAACACAAAGTACTTTGGAAGAATAGAAGCCCAAAGGAAATTAATTGTTATAAAGAAGTTTGTCATAACAGGTTAAAGTCAATAAATTTTCCTAGTGAGTTGCAAACTTGTTATCAAACGTGTAATCAGTTATGTCATAGAAATATGATTGACAAGTTGTACATGGATATTATTAAAGCCATCAGCGACGCATCTGTGATTGGTCGGAGTTGCGGCATAACCAGGCGTAAGCTAATTATTGAGGGCTGGAACCAGCACGTTAAACAGGCACACAGTGAGGCTAGGACGAAATTTTTAATATGGTTGCAGAACAATAAGCCAGCGTCTGGCAGTATATATGAAGATATGTGTAAAGCTCGAAAAATTTTCAAATCTAGGTTAAAATGGTGTCAAAAGCATAAAGACCAAATAAAAATGGATAAGCTTGCGACCCATCATACTAATAAGGATTTTTGTAATTTTTGGAAATATATAAATAAACTCACTGAAAAGTCCGGCCTGCCGGTATGCGTCAACGGAGTTACTGACTCTAAACAAATAGCAAATCTGTTTAAGAGTAGTTTTGTTATAAAGTCACCGCTAGGGCGATCGAAATCATCGCACAATGTTGAGGCTCGTCGGGACCTGGGAACTATAATTAGCTCTAAAGATGTCTCAAATGCTATCAGACTCATGCCACGAGGCAAATCTCCCGGTCACGATGGCCTCAGCATTGAGCACCTCCGCTATGCAGGGCCTGATTTACCAAGAGTGCTGGCAATGTTTTACTCCTTTTGCCTGAGTCACGCATATATGCCTACAGATATGATAAGGACGGTTGTAGTGCCAATTGTCAAAAATAAAACAGGTGACATCTCAGATAAAAACAACTATAGGCCTATTTCGTTAGCAACTGTTATTTCAAAAGTGTTTGATAGTTTGCTTAACGCACAGCTAAATAAATACATAAAGCCTCACGACAATCAATTTGGTTTTAGAGCAGGTTTATCGACCGAAAGTGCTATACTGTGTGTTAAGCAGGTTGTCAGATACTATACGGATCGTAGGACGCCTGTATATGCGGCTTTTCTCGACCTTTCCAGGGCTTTTGACCTGGTTTCATACGACATATTGTGGGATAAGTTAGAAAATGTTAAATTGCCTGTTGAACTAATCAATATCCTCAAGTTCTGGTATGCAAACCAGGTCAACAACGTTAGATGGGCTGGTGTCTTGTCCGATCCGTACGGATTGGAATGTGGAGTGAGACAGGGAGGTTTAACGTCCCCCGTGCTTTTTAATTTGTATGTAAACGGGCTGATTGAGGCACTCAGTAGCCTCAGGAAGGTTGTTATATAGACGGAGTCTGTGTTAACAACATCAGTTACGCGGACGACATGGTGCTACTGAGTGCCTCACCTTGCGGACTGAGAAAGTTGATGGTAGTTTGTGAGAATTATGCTGCCTCTCATGGTTTGTTATATAATACGCGTAAAAGCCAAATCATGGTCTTTGGATCAGGTAGTAGGGATACCGGTAATGTGCCAAGCATTAAACTTAATGGCGTACCATTACAACTGGTCAAGGAATTTAAATATTTGGGGCACATCCTTGCTGCTGATCTCAGAGACAATGATGATATTGACAGAGAGCGAAGGGCGTTGTCAATGAGGGCTAATATGTTGGCCCGCAGGTTTGCGAGGTGCTCAACACAAGCTAAAATTACACTTTTCCGAGCATATTGCACCTCATTCTATACATGCAGCTTGTGGGCTGATTATACGCAAAAATCTTATAGCGCCCTTCGCGTGCAATATAATAACGCATTCAGGGTGCTGTTGGGGCTGCCTCGATATTGTAGTGCATCGGGAATGTTTGCGGAGGCGCGTGTTGACTGTTTTTTCGCAACGATGCGCAAACGTTATGCGTCCCTAGTGCGTCGGGTTAGGGCCAGCACCAACAGCATACTGAACATGATCGCAAACAGGCTAGACTGTATTTATGTAAACCACTGCTGCAGAATGCATGGTCCGCCATGATTGTGCAACAGTGGTCGTGTTATTTGTGATGTATTTTTACTAACATTATATTATAAGTTTTTATTTGTTATACTAACACTACTGAGTCTCTGTAACTTGAATTTTCAATAAATAATAATAATAATAATAACACTTAAAATAAATCATAGATAACTTACCAAACTTATTAAGGATAATATAATTTATTGTCAATTTTTTCGCACTATGGAAGCGTCCGTTTTGTTCATACAAGAGATTGTACAACACAATTGTTAGGAGTTTGGGTGTATTTATAAACAGAAATAGTGGCGTTGTTAATTGTTATTAAAACTTGGGGTCTTATACCATCAAGGTTACTTCTCAGTTATTTCCTTATTTTAATTCTTTAGTATAAGAAATATTAAATCTGGTAGTGTATTGTTCACTAGAAACGCAATAACTCAATAGTGCAATACAATGCTAGTCACGAAACCTAAGAAACTATGACACGTGTCGACATAAAATGGAACTCTTTTGGCATTCGCTTTAATATTTTTTCATATGAACTCGAAAAAGTGACCATAAAATATCGGGAAATGGTTCTTTGACGGCGGTCCACATAACTATGCCGAATATAGGGAAGCTGAAACCAAAACGTAGTACATATTTTGTCTGAGTCAGTATTACGGGTTGTTTACCTTTGAAACATTGGACGGTGTTCCAGCGGATACGAATATTCTACCTTCTAGGTGTATTGTGTCCAGAAATTGTACTTTTCGAACGTAATACAACTTACTGGCTATGAACTGACTGACTCTACCATTCCAAAGAAAGGCACTAATCAAAAATTATAGCCAATGAGCAACAGTTTAGTTGTTAGAAAAAAATACGGTTTCTCTATAAATCTATATTACCTAAGTCATTGTATAAGCTTACCCTACCCTACCCTGAGGCTCAGTGTATAATAAAACAAATTCTGCATTTCGATCAAAAAATATTTTGCCCTTACAGTAGAATGTATGTAAGTATTACATCCACAAGTTCTCAGTAACCTAATATTAAGCCGGTTTTTTTTTTCATTTGGCCGTTGTCGCCCGCTTAACATCCCTTTAAACCAAGATGTAGGTAGAGCTTGTAGAGTTTGGAGTTTGTCTTTCATTAAATCATAACTATTTACTTATATAAAATGTTTTGTTCGGATTTAGTATTTCAGTTTAAACTACATTTAGATTTTGTTTTGGGTCTCATGTAATTCCTGTCAAAGTAAAGTAGCAATTGCACATTGAAAATCCAGATGACGTTTATTGCTGATATTTATTTTATTTTCAATGGTACTTTATGATATATTATAATTAGTATCGTTATTTTAGTATGCCGTTTATTTTGAAAATATATTATGGGGGACAAACGAGCGTACGGGTCACCTGGTGGTGGTCAACACTCTTCATGAACATGGCCATCTGGGTAGGTACCACCGCAATGTCTATTTTTCCCGCCAAACAGCAATGTAAATGCACTGTTGTGTTTCGGTTTGAACGCCATTATAGCCAGAGTAACTACTGGACATATTGAGACTTAACGTCTTAGCATGACGAGCGCAGTGGAATACCAAGCATTACTTTGTAATTCAAGGTATTGTTTGGTTTTGCTACTGTCCATGTACTGTCGTAGCGCTTACCATCAAGCGAACTGCATGCTCGGATTGCCATACATTGCAATAAAAAAAGAAATCTGCAACACTAAATACATAGAGATCCGTGGTAAGGCACATACTGTTTTTTTAAGGTCGCCTGGTCGTATTTGTCTGGCAATGCTGCTATTGTCAACTAGTGCAAGAGATTTATCGTACGATCTTTTCAGATTGCAATTAGTTCCTCTATGTAGCCATATCTATGTAGTCATAGCTTCCGCAGTTGGTTAGACGCCGCCTGTGAAACGAGAGGCCGCGGGTTCGATCCCCGCACCGAGAGAAATGTTTGTACGGCCCAAAAATATTTCTTCCGGGTCTGGGTGTTTGTGAGACCGAAAAGTCTCTCGTAGTTCCTGATACCCACGACACAAGACTCGATCTTAGTGTGGGGTCAGGACTATGTATGTGACTGTTGGGTGTTATTTATGTGCCTAATTTGTTTTATTTGATTTGCGTCTTATATCTCTGGCTTATATTTCAACTACTCGCTGATTCGGTATAGGTATTTTAAATGTACTATGAATCGTTAGGCGACTGAAAAATCAACCTGTTGTAATTGCGAAAGGCTGCGTGCTTTGTATATATATAAAAAAAACACAATATTGCAACACATTTTTCTAATAACTGTAGGAGTGTTTAAACACGCTGTGATGCATGATGCTTTAAGATAATACCTACTTTATGATAAATCAAGTAACAATATGGATAAATTACAGAAAAAATTTCAGACATAATCTGAATTATATGTCAATAAACTGTAATCCCAAGAATCATGATATTGTTTTTCTAACTGATTGGATATCAATATTGATAGATAGAGACATAGATATTGAGGAAGAGCCGACAAAATGGAAGACTTAAATTTGTGATGCAAGAAATACATAAATAGGTTGGTAAAATAAGTTTAATAAATTAGTTTTGAAAGAGACCTGCCGAAAATAAAAAATGTGAAATGAAAAATAATTAATACTAAATAAACATTTTGAAAGGAAAAAGCAATGTTGTCCGCACTCTGTGGGCAAGTTTTTATGTTATGTTATTTTTATTAGTTACCTAGGATTTTCAAGAAGGAATACACATTAGAAGCTTTAAATTAAATTAAGTTAAGCTTGTGCTGTTGCAATTTTAGTAATGTGCTTCCAAGTAAATTACCATCTTCTGAATGTTTCATACTTTATGTACTTAACTTATCAGGCGTAACACCAATCCACTGTGCTCAAACTGGTAGAAACCAAGGTAGGTTTTTAGTTTCT
This sequence comes from Hyles euphorbiae, assembly GCA_023078785.2. NCBI lineage: Eukaryota > Metazoa > Arthropoda > Insecta > Lepidoptera > Sphingidae > Hyles > Hyles euphorbiae. Next base: position 14,908,379 of record CM041038.1, read on the forward strand.
CTGATGACTGAAAGGCTTACTCATTGGTTTACTGATATTATTTGCTTACGCAAATCGTAAGCAATGTTAATTGGATTGTTTTGAGAACGTTGGTTTGGTTTGAATACGTTAGTTTACGATTTTCGTTTATAATTTCGATTTATAAAAACAATATTACATTCTATTGATAAAATATATTCTATTGATATGATTAATAATTACAAACGTAATAATTTGCCGCAAAAACATGAACCAGGTCCACATGTCACTGGCTGGATCTAGCGAGGCTCAGTCTCCGTTCTTAAATATAGATTTTTGTGTCTCCATATGCTCAGTGACATCGGTTCTCGTCCCACGGTTTGGGAGATCTAAACAGTTTCCATCTTGCCCTCCCTTACTCTAGAATTGTTTTCCTTTATTTTCACAGCCGATATTAGATAATATGTTATATGTCGAAGCATATTATTGCACAGTGACATACCTAATAAGAATATATCGATGTGTAGAAAATAAATAACATCATTGATAATGCGGATTAGATATTCATTCACGTGTTTTTGTTTACAGTTTACAAATTAAATACTTTTTTGTAGAGATACTAGCGGCCGGCCCGGCTCTGCCTAGTTGCAGATACTTTTTTGACTCCAGTTCACATCAGAAATATATTTTATGTGTTTTCTAAGCGCGCCAAAAAAGTATCTATACATTCAACAAAAAGTTCATAAATTTCGCTGCTAATTACTTCTAACGACGATATCTCAGAAAATATTCATCTGATTGATATAGTTTAAAGAGCAGTTGTAATCTGCATTAAATGCCTAAGTTGACTAACATATTCATTTGGATTAGAATTAATACTGAACTAAAGAAAATATCTTTGAAAATAACATACTTTTTTCAATTGGAAATTTGAATAAATCGATATTTTATGAGGGTTTACATTCCACAGAATTTAGGGAACTAGTAAAACCTCCATCAATGGTATTGCCGGATCTTGTTGGTTGAGGACTGTTTTTCATACTATCAATTCAATTTACTTTCCGAAAATTTAAGTAGTTTCAAAGATTTATCTGATGCGAAATTGACATTAAAATCTCCACTTAAAATTATCGGTAGTTTATCATTATTGTTACGGAGTAAAGAGTCACCTCCTCTTGTGTACGGCAATATAATCAATGTTACGGCAGTAATAATATAATCCAACGTCGGATTAGAAGATTTAAATAATTCAATAATCAACATTTTCATCACATTTTCCATTTGGCATTGATACACAAATTACCAATCGCTGATGCTAGTGACATATGAAAGTCAGGAAAAAAACAGAAACATCTATAGATAAAGTTACAATGTCAACAAAATCATTAGTATCATTATTATATGATATATTCCTCCACCTCCTGTGAGTCCTCCCTCTCGTGTTCGGCCGTTTAAATTTTGCGATACATAAATACGTTAGTTTGTGATTTTAGTTTATTATTTTGATTTATTATTATTAATAATAATTTCGATGTATTAGATGTATAATATTTGTAGAAGTAAAAGGTACCAAAAAGGAAAAAAAATACCTTTTTTTTATTCTGGCCCGGCATAGTGGCCACATTGCACCTGATGGTGAGCGCAAATGCCGCCCAGGCAGAGTATCAACTGGCATCAGACGGCAGTCCCATGCCAATAAATACAATTATGCCTCTTCACACTACTACCTCTACAAAAAGAAGCGAGATGCCCTCAAAAACCTAAATAACCCACTTGTACTTTGTAATTTATTAATTAATTTCCAAAGCTTTCTTTCAAGGCGGTCTTTTCCAAACCTCATCGAAACTACTCTAATTTGTAACCATAAACTCAATTTAAAAAAATGTAAAAGGAAGTCTTTAATACTATTAAAATTTAACAGCAAACCTGATCTTTGATACGACATGACAAAAATATCGCTGGGCCGCAGTGGCATATTGTAGATGCTGGCTGCATGGTTCACATACTCCCGCGGCGTAAAATAGCGGACCGACGCGAATAAAGTCTTCAGGCGCCCCTACAAATATTTTGTATTATTAGCTTGTATTACAACGTTTAGTACAAATATTATAAAACAAGAATACTTTAAAATCTTATTGTAAATTATTAACTATTTCTTGAGCATCTCTTGAATCGACATCTAGAAATTCGTACGGGAATTGTTTTGTTTCATCCATAATTTAAAAAAGGAAATTGGCTAATAGATAATGCCACCAAACCACACAAAGACCTTCCATCAACTGATGTCGCCACTTCAGTTTAAGATTATGTCACTTATTGCAAGTCAAGTCGTTATCTAAACAAACATTGTAAATGTCAGAATCGTAAATATACATAATCATAATCTTTTAAATTTCATCGTAAACGCAATAAGAAAGTACCAGAACAACAAAGACACAATCCTATGTACCTACAGTTATCAGCTATCACTATCATCGATTGATTTCACATAACCTTTGCCTAGATAGAAGCACCTCAAAGTAGGAATAATCATAACAAGCGTGACAAAGATGAAAAAAGGCGAATGATTAAGTACTATTTGTTGTATTTTTATTGGATTACACAAAATTACTACACATTGTATATCCATCAGCTATCCATGAACACTTAAATTGCAACTGCTATATTAATATTATATTATATTGAAGGCAAGAGCGGATACAGCTTTTACGCCAGGAGGGGTTCTTGCCCGAACACTGGATCCGATTTCAATACTTGAATTCGTAATAATGGCATTCCACTGCACTCGCCATCCTGAGACACAAAATGTGAAGTCTCAGTGTGTTTCAAGACCATACCCAGTCTAACAATGAGACTGAATGTTAGTTGATTTATTATGTCATTATATTTTTAAAATAAGTGCGTGGTGGCCTGTTGGTAAACGGACTAGACGCGGCTGCCAACATGTTCACGGTGGTCGCGGGTTCGAATCCCAGGGCACACCTCTGACTTTTCGGAGTCATGTGTGTATTGATATTCAATCACCACGCACTAAAAACGGTGAAGGAAAACATCGTGAGGAAACCTGCATATCATAGCGATTCATAAGAATTTCTATGGTATGTAAGTCCGCCAACCCGCACTAGGCCAGCGTGGTGGACTATATGGCCTAACCACTCTCAATCGTATTCTCGATTGTAGAGTAGGCCCGTGCATGGGCGTAGCCAGCCATGGGCTCAGGGTGGGGCAGAAGTCTAAAATATTATTTAAGTAGCAAACTATACCCGTTGTTTCCCCAGTTATTTTTTCAACGCAGAGTTGAAAGTGGGTCAATTTGGACATGGTTAACAGAACCCCAGGGGTAAGAGGCTGGCCGACTTTCTGGAGAAAGAGAATCTCTTTGCGATGAACTCTTTTTTCCAGAAGCCACCTCATAGGAAATGTACCTGGCTGAGTCCTGACGGTTCTACGAGAAACGAGATAGATTTTATCTTGACGACAAATAGACGGATGTTCAGTCACAGTTCAGATGTCTCTGTGATCAACAGGGTGAAAACTGGCAGTGATCACCGAATGGATAGGGGCACATTGAATATCAATGTCCAATTAGAAAGGCGTCGCTTGATGAAGCCTACGCTCCGACCTACTCGCGCCCATATCCAAAACCCCAAGACCTTTCAACTTGAACTAACAAATCACTTTGATTGTCAAAAGTGAAGTGGTTTGGTAAAAGCTGTCCATACGGTAGGATTTAAGTATTTTAGACCTTGCCGTAGAGATAGCCCACAAAAACTCTCGATCCACACTCTTGACCTCATGGCCGAACGTCGGCCCATGGCGCTGCAGTCTTCCGTTAACACCGAAGCATATCGGCTACTCAATACCGACCGATCTGGAAGTCCTTGCGGAGCGATGTCCGTGCTCACATGACTGAGCATTAAAGAGACGATTGAGCGGAACGGAGGCTTCAAAGTGTTTGCAAGAGACTTGTCTATTGAGCAAAGCCAGTTGTTTAGGCTGAAGATGGACGGAGGCCGCGTAGTATCGACGAGGGTAAAGGTACTAAAGGTGATCGAAAGGTTTTACGGACAGTTTTACACCTCGGTTGCCAAATCTACTGTTAGCCCGGGCGAAGTTGATCCGACACTTTAGCGATGGTATCCCGGACACCAGACTATGTGAGATTGAGACGGCCCTGAAGCAACTTAAGAACAACAAGGCGCCGGGAGTGGAGGGAATCATTTCAGAGCTTCTGAAAACGGGCGGAACGCTTATATTGAATGTCCTTCAGAGGCTCTTCAATTCCATTCTCCTCAAGAGCTCAACGCCAGAAGCATGGAGTAGGAGCATGGTGGTATTGTTCTTCAAAAAACGTGATAACACTTTACTTAAGAACTACAGGCCCTCGCTTATGAGCCATGTCTATAGTTGTTTTCGAGGTTCATCATAAATCGTCTCGAACGCAGGTTTGATGACTTCTAGCCTCCCGAACAAACCGGTTTCCGAAAAGGCTTCGTACCATAGACCACATCCATACGCTTCGGCAAGTTATACCAAAAGCCGAAGAATGTAACTTGCCGCTTTGTTTAGCGTTTATGGACCATGAGAAAGCCTTCAATTCGATCGAGACCGGGGCTTTGCTACAGTCTCTTCAGCGGTCCCACATCAACTATCGGTACATAGAAGTGTTGAAGTGTATATACAATAACAGCGAAATTTCCTAACACGAGCAAATGTTTGCTTAAAAGGAGATTTCTTACCCTGGACTGTAAAATCACATAGAATTGAAATAAATAAATTTATTTATTATAAATTATAAACAACGCCACCATGTCGGTCCGAGTACAAGATCAGAGCACGAAGGATATGCCACTACAGAGTGTCGTGCAACAGGGACATGTAAGATCTCCGAAACTGTTCACTGCCGCGCTGGAAAACGCCTTCAAGCTCTTGCAGTGGAAAGGATTCGGCATCAACATCGACGAGTATATCACTCACCATCGATTTGCCGACGATATTGTAGTCTTGGCAGAATCGCTGGAATACCTTAGCACTAAGCTCGAAGACCTCAATCGAGTCTCCCAACAGGTGGGTCTTTAAATGAACTTGGACAAAACGAAGATCATGTCGAATTTCCATGTTGTGCCCACCCCCACTGGAGTTGGTGGCTCGAATCTTGAAGTTGTAGAGAGAGGTCAATCATCGAATCCAACTAGGTTGGGCAGCGTTCGGAAAACTACGCAACGTCTTCTCGTCCAAAATACCTCAGTACCTTAAATTGAAAGTATTCGATATTTGTGATACGGCACCGAGACGTGGCCTCTGACTTTAGTCCTTATTAGGAAGCTCAAAGTCACTCAACGAGCTATGGAGGCTATGCTCGGGGTTTCCCTACAAGATCGCATCAGAAATGAGGAGATCCGTAGAAGAACTAAAGTAACTGGCATAGCCCAGCGGAGTTACTACTCCTACTAAGATGAAGTGGCAATGCGCGAATCACATAGTGCGAAGAACTGTTGGTCGGTGGGGCCAAAAAGTTATCGGATGGAGGCCTCGTAGCGGAAAACGCAGCGTAGGACGTCCACCCACGAGGTCAGAAAACCTGGTAAAGGTTGTGGGACGTTTATGTTCAGCAGTGGACTTCCTTTGGCTGATGGATGATGGATGATATGTTTATAGTCACTAAAACTAGCGCTCGGCATCGTTTTCGGTCGCAACCTTGATATACCCTGTTATCAAATCAAATCAAATCATAATTTATTTCAGAATAAGAATTCCAAGTTATATATAATTCGAATGGACCAAAATATTTTTTTATTGCTAACCTTCCTACACCTAAAATTTCCAAAAAATGTCCCTAACTTCAGCAATTTGAGCCGTGAGAGTAAGCCAATTTGTTAATCAGTTAATTTAAAGGTTTATCTCTACCTATAGATAGTTCTTAACCTAAATAATTTAATTTTTTTGGTTGGTTGCGTTGTTGGTTAAGTACCTTAGAGGCCAGAGCCAGGGTGGGGCAAGTGCCCCACCCTGCCCCACCGTGGCTACGCCCATGGGCCCGTGCCCTGCAGTGGGACGTATATGGGCTCATACAATACAAATACAATTTTTAAAATATTAAGACTGGAATTCCCAATTTACTTTTTTTGGACCAGAAGTTAGATTTACCCACTATTCCCTCACTTTTTTTCGCCAAAAGCTGTATAAGCCCTTCGGGCTTCATTAATAAACTCGGATAAGCGAAGGATTAACTTTAGGCATTGGGCTAGAGAATTCAATCTTTTCTTATGAATAGCTAGATAGTAATGACTATTTTAATAAAAATCTATAGTCTTTAGCCTAACTGCTAACATGATAATCCTGTTATGGCAATCCACTGAATTTAAAAGTATAAAGAACGGTCAAAATAAATTAGTCAATTTTAAAGTTTTTGATTAAAATTTAATCCCTCACTCATCCGAGTTTATTAATAAGGCCCAGAGATTAAAAATACTAATGTATCTATTTCCATGTATGCACTTAAATTATGTGTTATATTGGCTGGTTCTAATGTCACGCTGACAATTACTGCTGATAGGCCAATGAGTGTGGTCGTTAAATATTTTTTGTAGAGTAATGCCGACTATAGTATACTCATGACGCCGACTGTTCAGCGCCGAAAAGATTCGACTCTGAGCCCTACGCACCGCAACATAATATGGACACAACATTGCACATGGACAGCATAACATTAAATCCAACTATACGGGACAAATGTGATCAAAAAAACAAATATTATAATATGACTCCAATATAAGCAATTTTAAATTAATATTTCAGTAATATTTTTTGGTAATCGGGCAAAAGGAAAACTTTTGGAATGTCTAGCAACACAAAAAAATAAATAATAATTTTGGAGAAATAAACACCAAATGACACTTGACATGATAATGACGTCGCTTTGTTTGGCGAAATTCTTTTTTCGCCAAACAGCAAAATGCGTTTGGCCGCAAAAGCCAAAATAACAAGAACTGAACTGAACTGAACAAAAAGCGGCACGTCACATGAAATAGGACATTATTTTGCATCTCATTTTGATATAAAGAAATTCATATCGGTGTGTCTCATTTTTGCGATGTACAGTACATTTCGACACTCTCCATAGGTAATTACTCTAAGGTTCCGCGGCAGTGATGCTTTTTATGCACCACCTTCCGACGCGTCAAATGCTTGTATTTCCCCTCTAACTATATTCATCTGTTCTGTGAGTGTAACATTTTAAATAACAAGAATTACTTTCATTTTATGATTTTTACTTAAATTATCACAAAACAATATTAATAATATGTATGTACATTTTTTTTCAATTAGGTACCAAGAACATTAAATAATTCGCTAAATTTTTGGACATTTTTTCTACTTGTTTTGAGGTTTTAAGCTTGTATAGAAAATTTGTCTATTCTGGGTTTGTGCCTAATTTTTCGTTTCCATTAAGTTTCTGGCTATAATTACCTAATTGCATTTATATTTCCCGATTATGCCAAACACATGACCATATCCTAAATAAATCACTAGATAGTTATCATTGTTTATGCAGTAATGGAAAGAGGAATTGGTCTATATTAGCTAACAGGTTACGTTCAAGATTAAAAATACCATAGTTAGAATAAACGCAGTTGAACGGCAAAAGTTACTTTAGGTGTATTTTTTGATACAACCAAAACCTGATGACACTGCGTTGTGATTTGTGAGCGACTTAGTTAAAGGGGGCTCGAAATGACTCATCCCCATCACATAACCCATATAGTATATATGTTATGGTCCAAGTGATTAATGCGGACAGTATTCATAATGCCCGAGCAGTATGAATATTGCCGAGCCATATCTGGCCAAGTGATTAATTGCAATCTAAACTCACCTATAGCCCGGGCATTATGAATATAGCTACATGATGATCGGGCAATGTGATTAATAGGTGATTTTTTACGTGGTGGGCTGCCGCATTGTCGCATCTGCGATAGACCCATAAATAAGACAGGTTGAATTGACCTGCTTATTTTTAGTTGCTTTTTAACGTCCGAAACATTATCTTCAGAAGAAAATTAGTGTACCCACTTTATGGATCAGTTAGGTCGACTGTGCCCCAAAACCGACCTGGGACACCCCGACTTCACGTAGTCTTTTGGCTACCGACCCTAGAGTGTATATAAAAAGCCGGAGGCGCGGAGGGAGAGCAGCTCCCGCCCGCTATAACGAAGGATAGGCAACCGTGCGAGCCGTAGCGGCTGAGGCTGGTCGCCGGAGGCGATCAGCAAGCCGAAGCTACGGAGGTGAGCATGGGTGCCTATCTTTTGTTACGCAAGGGTGAAGGGGCTGAACTTCCCGTAGCGCCGGAGACGATGCAGAAGCTAATTTGTATTGACAACAAGTGGTACCATGGGAGGTGCGACACTCCCCCTCCCCCTTCACTCCTCTCAACCCACCCCCTCGTGCTGTCCTATTCTAAATTCTATCACTTTGGCTCATTGTTTTGATTTTAATTCGCTTTACATCACTTTGCCCAATAGGCACTTTGCATTATTCATAATGCCCGGGCAATGTGATAAATTGATTGGTTATAATCACATTGCCTGCGCTTATTGGGCAGTATTCATATTGCCCGGGCATTATGAATAATGCTCGATTAATCACTTGGCCCATAACATATAAACAGCATTTTTTTTTTATACTGGCCTGGCATAGTGGCGGCATTGCACCTGATGGAAGTGCCAATGCCGCCCAGGCAGAGTATCCATTGGCATCGGACGGCAGTCCCATGCCAATGGAAACAATTATGCTGGCCTGCTAAGGTGCCTCTTCACACCGCGGCGGAAGGACCCAGGATTGTAGGGTATTTTTTTAACAATTCATTTGTTACATTCATCCCTAGTCTGTCTTAATAAACATTTTGTTGAATGATGATTATTGGTCCATTCTTAAGAACAAAAGAATATTAATATTATTCTGTCGGATCCAATTCAGAAAGTAAAGTGAAAGAAATAAACAAATATTTACATTACGACTTATATTCAACGAACCAAAAACACACACATATTTTAATTTTTTATTTGCATATAATATCAGAATAAAATATGTGATTTATGTTGGTTAATTTCTAAATCCAATAATGTTATTTATAAAGTATTTTTAAATGTGAATATCGTTCATGCTGGGGAATCGTAAGTCGGAGTCTCGCAGGTTGTCAACAATCCAGCGTTCCGCTTCTTTATTCATTTCATCGTCAAAGTAATTTCTCCAACCGCCGGTTTTTCCTAAAAACAAACAATAATTAGGTCAGGGTTTTTTAAACTTTTTGTAGTCACGGACCCCTAACAACATATAATATAGTTCACGGACCCCACCAAAAATATATTAGTAAGAAAAACAAACCTTGTATAGTATGGAATCTGTATCTGTATCTGTATCAGCCCATATACGTCCCACTGCAGGGCACGGGCCTACTCTACAATCGAGAATACGATTGAGAGTGGTTAGGCCATATAGTCCACCACGCTGGCCTAGTGCGGGTTGGCAGACTTACATACCATAGAAATTCTTATGAATCGCTATGGTATGCAGGTTTCCTCACGATGTTTTCCTTCACCGTTTTAGTGCGTGGTGATTTACTATCAATACACACATGACTCCGAAAAGTCATAGTATTGAATACTCATTTTTATTGAACATGGACTTTTATTGGTAGTTTACAATAGTATAGGGTCTATGCCATTCATTAATAATTATTTGGTATTTTGCGAACCGGCTTCAATATGTTATGCATATATTTTGATTTCTTGGCTATTCTAGTCAATAATCAATAAGCAAATAAATCAACATGTACAAGTACAATTCAATAAATATATTTTTTCAGGGGAATTTTATAATTATTATTCTTTAATTTATAGTGTTTTTTAGTTTTGAAGTTTTACTTTATATTACGATTTTAGTTATATTCTTGTTAATAATGATAGGTATTTAAATGATAATGTGGTAAATATTAAAAAAAAGTAAGTATGCAAATGCATTAAACTTACCTTTCCTTATGAATGATTCTTGTGCATTGAGAAAACCTAACTCTCTCAATTCTTCGTAGTTTACGGCTTTATTCTTTTGGAACTTTTCGATATCCATGTGGTCACACAGGCCAGCTATTTGATCTTCTGTCGGATTTTTGCCGAGGAATTTCGCTATTTTTCGTATATGTGCTGGAAGGTCCTGTAAACAATTTATTTAATTTCCATTCCTAAAGGCACTATTACCTGTTTTTGATTGTGAAAAACGTGTCAATTCAATCTACAGTAATTAAAATACAATTAAGCGATTTAATAGGGGAAAATCCTCATCAACATGCATGATAGGTAGTCATTTGTTTAAATTCCAAATTTGTATTAACTTAAATAAATGAATCACGAGAATAAAACATGTTAAAAAAAAAAATTAGTTAAAAGTTAATCTAATACCAAGCAATTTTAATACTGTTGTTAGTTGTAAAATAGCCCATGACACTAAAATTATTTTGTGTATCCCAATATATGCACATAATTCATAGTTATTTTTTATATCTGGCGGCATCACTGTCTCTTTATATTTACTATTATTATATACCGGGTATCTCAAGACTGCTACCGAAAACGAAGCCGGATAGTAGTTTTGGTGACTACAAACACAACGCAACTAAAAATTTCGCAAAGAAACGCGAGAGTTATTTTTTATGATTTTTTAAATATCGTCATTTTTGGGTGGTAGATCCATAGTTTTTGCTAAAATAATAATTTAAACACTTTTATACCTTAGATTATTTATAAATAAAAGGGTATACACTATTATTTTAGAATAAAAAGGAATTTACCACCCAAATATGGTCAAAGGAAAAAATAACAAAAAAAAATTTCGCTTTTTTGCAACTTTTTCTGTTGCACTGTGTCTGAAGTCACTTAAACTACCACCCAGCTTCGTTTTCGGTAGTAGTCTTGATATACCCTGTATTATTACTAGCGATCCATCCCGGCTCCGCCCGGGTGCAGATACATGTTTCAAAATGGCGGTCAAAATGCTCAATTCCTACTTTCAATTTAGAGTATCGACCAATCGGACCATCAAAATCGAATAAAATTTCCTCGTATTTGCCAGAAATATCACTACTGCTTCCCTTCTATAGGTCATAACGTGATGATATATAGCCTATAGCATTCCTCGATAAATGTACTATCTGTATCAGCCCATTTACGTCCCACTGCAGGGCACGGGCCTACTCTACAATCGAGAATACGATTGAGAGTGGTTAGGCCATATAGTCCACCACGCTGGCCTAGTGCGGGTTGGCGGACTTACATACCATAGAAATTCTTATGAATCGCCATGGCATGCAGGTTTCCTCACGATGTTTTCCTTCACCGTTTTAGTGCGTGGTGATTGACTATCAATACACACATGACTTCGAAAAGTCAGAGGTGTGCCCTGGGATTCGAACCCGCGACCACCGTGAACATGTTGGCAGTCGCGTCTAGTCCGTTTACCAACAGGCCACCACGCACTTCTTCAAATGTACTATACAACACTGAAATGATTTTTCAAATCAGAGCAGCGGTTCCTGAGATTAGCGCGTTCAAACAAACAAACAAACAAACAAACAAACAAACAAACTCTTCAGTTTTATTATATTAGTATAGATTATTAGAAAAACAATGCTTTTTGTTACCTTTCTTAGATCCTCATAGAATAAAAATAGCATATTAGGGTGATTCCTTTGCGCCCAAGCCTCTTTAACGTGCTCGAAGTAAGGCGTCAATATAACTGAAAATAGAACAATGAGAATAGGGTTTGGGTTACACCGTAAAGAAAAGAGAACAGATCTTTGATGTAATGTAAGTTGGAGTAATTATAAGTAAATATTTGCAGTTGTTTAATTAAACAGCCTACTGACCGCTACCTATAATATAATTCTTCACGTTTAATAATTGTACTGCTGGTATACCGTTCTGCTTCAAAAAATATAATGTGCGCAGACCTAATTAACCGTTTTTAAAAAAGAGGAGTTTCTCAATTGTTTTTTTTGTAACAGATTATGTAATTATCATTAGTCACTGTAATGAACACTTACATAAATTGTTTTTAAACATTTTCCAGAAATGTTTAAAATCAGCTTTCAGTCCCAAGGGCACAAATAGCTTAGAGTGGTGATATGACGACACGGCTACATCTCTGGGGTCCCGCGCTACGTACACAGCTTTTGCCGTATCCAACATTTTGGGTGGTAACAAGGACAGTGGTAGATGTGTTTTGATAAAGCGTGGATCAGGGGTCGTAGCAAGAACTTCAACAGGAAACTTCTCCCACTCTTTAAATATTGTTTTCGATCCGTCCTCCTTACTCCTTTGTCTAAGCAATATTTCTCGGGTTTCTTCGTTTACCACAATAGGAAGTCTGAAATGATGAAGTAAATATATAATGGTTTCTTAGATTTACGCGAATGTTACACATTGAAATAAAACTATTATTTACGGATTTTATCGCGAATTTAGTATAATTTTTTACATTTTTGACTTCCCGACGTTTCGATTACTTTACAGCTTTCGTGGTCACGGGGCGGACTGAGGTATTAGACGTCCGCTCTGTGACTGTTACAATTCAACTACCCTTATTTTACAAATATTAAATTAAAAAGTTAATTTAAATAGTTAGTCTGTATTTAAGTGCGTGGTGGCCTGTTGGTAAACGGACTAGACGCGACTGCCAACATGTTCACGGTGGTCGCGGGTTCGAATCCCAGGGCACACCTCTGACTTTTCGGAGTCATGTGTGTATTGATAATCAATCACCACGCACTAAAGCGGTGAAGGAAAACATCGTGAGGAAACCTGCATACCATAGCGATTTGCAAAAAAATCTATGGTATGTAAGTCCGCCAACCCGCACTAGGCCAGCGTGGTGGACTATATGGCCTAACCACTCTCAATCGTACTGTCGATTGTAGAGGAGGCCCGTGCCCTGCAGTGGGACGAATATGGGTTGATACAGTCTGTATTTGCGATCCGATCTACGCAGAAGGAGCTCACAGTGTCTTGAGGTCTGGCAGTTGGTCTTTTGGGTTCCGATTTAATTAAATGTAGTATTGGATCCCATACTTGTACAAGCTTAAGCCATCTTCTCTATTGAAATTTGGATGTTTTTTTAATTTCAATAGCCTCGCGAAACATCCTGGGCAGGAAACGGTGTTCTTTAGCGAGGACTTGGGGCTGGTCAAAGCGGAGGTAATGCTTGGAGCCTGCTTCTATATGTTCAGCAACTGCAGACTTCGTTGAGCGTCGGTGTTTGATGTCAGCTATGTGTTCTTTCTCGCGGGTCCCTATGCTTCGTTAAGCGTTCGTTAATGCGTAGATCGGATCGCAAATACAGACTAACTATTTAGATTAACTTTTTAATTTAATAATTGTAAAATAAGGTTAGTTGAATTGTAACAGCCACAGAGCTGACGACCAATACCTCAGTCCGCCCCGTGACCACAAAAGCTGTAAAGTAATCGAAACGTCGGGAAGTCAAAAATGTAAAAAATTAAACTAAATTCGCGATAAAATCCGTAAATAATAGTTTTATTTCAAGAAGTAAATATACTTTGCCGAATTATTGTTCTCGTTGAAACACCGTCATAATTTTCAGTAACAGAAACTATTGCTGCACTTTGGCCTTCCCTCTATAAAATCAATGGAATTGCATTTTAGTTGATAATAAACTTTAATGGTTTCACATGTTGAACGTCGTTTTCATAGCAGTGTAAGGTATAGAACACCACGTATCTCAATACTTACTCTAAGAATGGGTATCGTTCAGAGAGTCGCGTCGATTTTGCAGTTTCGTAATCAAAGTCCTTCGCAAGCAGCCATACCACCTCCTGTGTCATTGTAGTGCCTGAACAACATACATTACATGTTCTTTATTTCTATATTCTATTTCAAAGAGACTACATGTTTTTTTATTTTAAATCTTTTCTAATTTCCATAAGTCCTAAGACGTTCCGTAATTACTACCGTAAGTTGCAAAATGACTTCATAAAAATACAAAATAAGAATATTATATACTTTTTATTTACGAGTACTTAACTTCAACTAAAGAGATTTTAGAAAAAATATTAAAATGAAATTATAAGCTTATTAATAATGTTATAATATGCGTCTACATACATTTTTAAATTGATAGTTCGGATCTTGGATCAAATTCTTGTTTAAATGCAATTGCTATTATCAGGCTATAACTTATCTAAATTCCGATGCTTTCTGTTATAGATTGGTAAATAAATATGATTGAAGTTTGTAGTTTAAATAATTACATTCATTTTTTGACATAGATAATCATTACATTCATGCTAATCAAATCAAATTACTTTAAGAAGAGACACAACTTTCGTCCAAAGAAAGGAAGATAAATAACTTAAGCGTTTGAAATGAATTTATGAAACGTGAAATGCTTACCTGATCTTTGATATGACATGACAAAAATATCGCTGGGCCGCAGTGGCATGTTGTAGATGCTGGCTGCATGATTCACGTACTCCCGCGGCGCAAAATAGCCTTTAGGACCGACGCGAATATAATCTTGAGCAGTTCCTACGAAGAACTTGCAGTATTAATTTGTGCAACCAAGTTGAGTAAACAGTATAATAAAAAACACTTAATTCTTACCGTCATAGGCTTTAACTATATCCACAGCAACTTCTGAATCGTCATCTAATTCATGAAATTCATAAGGGAAATTTTTGGTACCATCCATGCTTTTCAAAACACGTGAAATTAGCAACCAGTGTCACAAGCTAGCACCGTTAATACACTTATAGCACTGAATCGCTCATCGATTGTATTACAGAGTAGAGGAAAAACAATCTTATCACAAAAATATTAGAGTGTCAAATAAACGTTATCTAAGAATTTCTAAATTACGCCCTTATGCATGGATCGTTTAAATTTGTAGCTATCGAATGTATAAAACATTGTACATCTTCTTCGCTCAAACGGAATTCAGAAGTCGTTCGAAAGGGACAAAACATTCCATAACTAAATTAGCTATTAAAATTGTCTAAGGGTGAGTCTGTAAATATATTATCTTCTTTAAAATCTCCTCCTCCTCTCAATACATTTAGCGGTCGACTTCCTTTGGCTGAAAATGATGATACCTAAAAGTATTAGTATAAGTATGCCACTTATCAGCGTAGTGGACTATGTCCGAATCACTCTCAAATCTCTGTATGATTCTCAGTTGTAAAGAAGTTCGTATACAGTAGTGAGTACATAGTTAAATAGCTATCGCCTCGGGAATTCTGGGGGTCTCAGGACGAGTCAAGAAAAAAAGCGCAATGAGTTGAGAATTCGAGAAATCAAACACATATTCTTACAGTCTTGTAATCTAATAGAATTAAAATATATCCAATGTAATAAAATGCGGAGACAAAAAACCTTTCCTATCTTCAGCAGTGGACTTCCTTTGGCTGAAATTTTATACTTCTTGTGTATATCCAGAGATATGTTTAAATTGTATTTTCTAACTCTATAATTTCTACATTTGACCTCAGTTTCAAATATTTCATTCATATAATAAAGGGGAAACTAAAGGTTGATAGGACCGGTAAGTTATATTGGAAACTAGGCATTGATAAGTGTAGTATCAAAAGATGGACAGTCGAGTACGTCAGTCGTCCTAATACAGATTGCTGAAATTTTTGGGTGCCTGCGATTTATCGGTATCTAGAAATAGGTACCAACAATATCAATTGCACTTTAATTTTGATATCACAATAATTATCTATTATTTACGACCACCTACAGCTAACAAATCTAACGAGTCATTATGACACGTGTTTAAATTACGAATAATAATTTTGTGCGCGATAAATTATATTCGGCACTATAAACTTGGCTAACACCTCTTAATCGTAACAAATATTTGTGTGAACCACAGGTATTCGTTTCGGGCCTGGGTGTTTGTGAGACCGAAAAGTCTCTTGTAGTTCTTGATATCCACGAGACTGGATGTTAGTGTGGGTTAGGACTATGGACTATGTATGTGACTGTCGGGTGTAAAAAAGAGGCGCTAAGGAAAAAATATTAAATTATTATATTCACCGATTTTATAACTTTGGAGCCCTTTTAAAGGCAGATGAGCATGCAGCCGCCTGGCGGTAAGCGGTCACCTCCGCTGATGGACCTTTGCAGTACCAGGGTTCCTGCACAACAAAGTTGCAGCCTACCATAAGGAAAGTACTCTCTATAAGCCTCACTTAAAGAAATACAGGTCATAGGGCTCAGGGAACAACGAAGTAAGAAATTCCAAAGCTTGCACATGCGTAATACAAAAGAAAGCTGGAAACGTACCGTGCGGAAACGGATAGTTTCCTGGTGGTACCATCTTCAACAATTCCTCAGAGCAGCCCCTTGAAATAATTGACAGAACGCAAATAAAAGAGTCGAAGTCCCTCCACAGTCACAACGGCTGGACGTTGTTCGTGAGATCAAAATTATCGACAATTCGGTGAACTCTGCGCTGTAAAGAGTTAAGTTAGTTGAGCTGGTATTTCAGAGGTACGTGGGCCGGATCTTCTATTGATTAAGCGATAGCCGATGGGGATCTCCAACTCTTTGCTGGCCAATTTGGCCATGTCCTCCAAATGGCTCCTAAACTGTATTTCGCTCAACATTTCGAAGTCGAGAATCTGAATACTCTGGGATGTTTATCAGGGGACTGAAGAAAGAGAGATCGTACGATCTCAAAAGTTATGCTAACTATTGTATTAATGATATAACTCCGAGATAATAAATATTAGATAGTACATTAACTAATGATTAGTAGAAATTCTGAAGCAATACAGTTAAAAAGAGTGAGCGGTAATAAAGATTAGATAATTACTATTGTTGTTTTCCGCTAGAGGTGATAAACCTGGCATTAGAGGCCGTCCATAAATTATGTCACACGTATTTCATCATTTTTTCGCCCCACCCCCTTCATCGTCACAGCTGGTCACATTTGTCACCTATGGGTAATTTTCGTTGTAAACTGATATTGATTAATGACTTTGTTCCATAGAAATAACGGTAATAGTAAGTATTAACTTCTAAAAGACAGTGAAAATACGGAAAACCAACATTAAAAGATTTTGTGTACACTTAAACGCCTTGTGAAAAAGTTCATGCAATTTTAACAATGATATAACGTACTGATTCTTTCGAGAGAACATTTTTACCTACATGATATTTGGTTTATTGATGTATTTGGTTCCTCCTTTTTTCTTCCTCTTTTTATCCTTTTTCCTTTTCGCTCCTCTTCCGATCTGCTGATCCGGCAACACATCTACTTATGATTTATGAACTCTACGTTGTGAAATTGGTGGACGGCAATTATCACATATGTACCATCGGGTGACCTGTGTGCTCGGGTGCATCGGGTGACCTATTTTATACATAAAACAAAAAATAATTTTTGAAATCGGTTCTTGCTATAATAATTTCAAAAAACCGATGAATTGAGAACTTCCTCTTTTTTAGACGCCTGCAAAAATGGTGTCCGTTGTATTTAAAAACATAAAAATAAAATTAAAACAAACATACAGTCGAATTGAGAGCCTCCTCCTTTTTACGGAGTCGGTTAAAAAAGAGTTTTAAGAGGGTGTCTATACACGATAAATATAAATTATCTATGCAGAGAATCTATATAATAAATTGAATTATTCGTACACCTGAAGCCCTAACTTTCGTTCGTTCTCGTTTATACACCCCATGGTTGTCTGGTAAAAATTGCTTCAAGCAATAAGACCGCCACTTGTGCATTTTTTTTTTCATGTATTTCTGTCTACATTTATATATCTGCTGTACAATAAAGTCATAAAATAAATAAATACCGTAATTACTTAATTACGGTACTTAGCCAACAACATTATTTAGTCCAATTTAGTGGGATTGAACCCTAGCCTTTTATTGTGTTGGTCACTCATATACCAGCAGTGAGATTTCTGATCTAGTATATAATTCATGGACTATTATGTACCTGTAATAAACTTATCTAATAGCTAAAAGTGACATATTTACTGGAAACATTATATGAGTTGTGAATAAATAAATGCACTCAACAGTTGCATTACACATACGGGTCAGGACTAGACCCCACAAAGATCGAGTCTTGTGCCGTGAGTATCAGAAACTAACAAAGACTTTTCAGTCTCATAAATACAGAATAAATCTCACAAATACCCAAATGCCTGAGTGAAGGGAAGTCGAACGAACGAATCAGTATTCTCTGCATCTTGAGAAAGCCTAAAGTTATTCAATAATTTACAATGTACCTTACTTAGTCTATTGTAATATTATTATTTTCACGAATACTTGAAATATTAATTTGATGCCCCTTGGGTCAAGCTGGCTTATTTATAATTTATAGCAAGGTTTACGATTTGCGTTACTTAGATAAGCTAAAGGGGAAAAGCTAAAGGTACCCTTTGTATTTGAAACTCAAAAAAATACAAAAACAACCCGTAGGTACTCCATATAGTTATTTTGCAAATAAATACCTTCCACTTCAAATATTGTTTACTGCTGTGACATTTGCAAATCCAAGATAAAGGAGTATTGATAGTCAACGTATCGACTTGATCCACGATTTGCACGAGCGGCCGTGACTAGCTGCAGCTTCCATTTCTAAATATAACATTTGCAGATAATACAACTAGTTCGAAAAACTTGTTTTATGAGGCAAAAACATATTTTAACCCAAAGCCAAGTTTACATGACCCCAAATCGCATCAATAACAATTTTACATCAACTGCTCTGTTAAATTGATTCCAAATTTCAATACATTTTTTTCTTTCAAAGCAGATGTACAAAACATGTTACAGTTCCGTGATCTCATTAAAATTGAGTAAAAAAAACTATTGCAGCTTCTTATTGGACAATAACTTAGCGGCTTAAACAGAAATTGCCAAACCGCGTTATTGAAAATAATGATTCGCATAGATAGGTTTTTGCTTAAAATCCGTGATACCTTGAGCATGGTTATTTAATTTTTTCGTACCGTGGTTCTTTACAGCAAGCTTATGTAAAAGTGTTCTTATCTTAACTCAGTTAACACTCTATTACGCAGGAATCAGGAATGTGGACAATACTAAATTATTATTTAACTCTTATTTGTTTTAGAATTTGATTAGTTTCGTCGCGAGTGAAAGACAAGTTCCAAAAGACTGGCTAAACATTTTTGCAACGATCAATGTTGAGTATAAGAAAGTGCAGCAGTGCAGTAGCCTATGTGAGGGTCGATAGTCTCTTATGGCTTTGATCACTGAAGCTAATTAAAAAAAAAATCACAATGACACTCGAGGTAGTTAGAACTCTACTTGAGCTTGATACTTGGCTGCATAGGTTTGGGTTTCATTCTGGCAGCTGCAAAAAAAAATGAATATATTCAACAGTCACATACCGGGTCTCAAACCGTGGTAATGAGAAACTACCAAAATCTTTTCGATTTCGCGACGAGTGAATATAACAATCAATATCATTATTTTGTTTTGATTTTGAATATTATACAGACGAAGAAGGCTTTTTAAATTGATAAAATGTATTTTTGGCACAAAATCTGCCCGGACGCAAGTAGGTACTCTATAGGCCAAGCAAAAAAAGGTAATTTAATCAGAGTCAACGCGCCTTTAATGTCAAGACGTGGGTTTGGGGCTAAAATATGTATTTCTGCTTTTAGTATAGATGGTGCAGCTGGAATAATAAACACAGCAAGTATGCAAATCCAATAAAAAATTTACAGTCCACAACATTATTTTATTTTTTTCCTCTTAAAGCAAACAATGTAAAAATAAGTTTTAACCTGTATGATAATACGTTACGATACGTTTTTAAAACATGTTAAAGTTTATTTTTCCGTATTTATTTTATGTTCTCGCGAGCAATATTTATCTAATCATTATAATACTCAAGTATCGTAAAATGAGATGTTTGCAGTAGTTTTTTCATCAATTTCACTCGAAATTCTTTTGAAATGAACGGGAATGGGAAACGCAGGTATTACATTTACCGTCCGTTCTCTAGCCGATGCAATGAGGGGAAATGGGATAAATATTATTAGTTTCTTGTATTAAATTACTTCCTTCCATTACACCATATGTACCTAACGCATTTAAAGTTTCATTTAAATGTTACGTTGGTAATTATAAACTATTCCTATTCTTACAAGCTTAACTCTATGATAAAAATTGTTGCATTGTTGGCGGCTAAAGATATATGTAAGTAGAAATAAGTGTAAAATAACATATGTTTTCAATAATTATAGCATTGACATGGAGTACAATCATGAGATACCCACATATATTATAAGATGATAGGTGCCTCATTGTATTAAAAACTTATCTTCCCCTTCTCAATGTAACATCGATTCGAGATGTATTTTAATGTGCCGCTCTAGGTAAACATAAGTATCATTCATTATCTATCAATCAGTCAATGAATTCATTGTAAGATCTAGAAAGATTTGCACATACTCATGCTGGTTGACGGAAGATGAGCACAGTTCCATAGTTCTAAAAGTCTTCCCCTATAAATAATAATAATAATAACACCCAACAGTCACATACATAGTCCTGACCTCACACTAAGATCGAGTCTTGTGTCGTGGCTATCAGGAACTACGAGAGACTTTTCGGTCTCACAAACACCCAGACCCGGAAGAAATATTTGTGGGCCGCACAAACATTTCTCTCGGTGCGGGGATTAAACCCGCGGCCTCTCGTTTCACAGGCGGCGTCTAACCAACTGCGCCACGGAGGCTGTCAAGTATAGTCAAGAGTCAAGACATTATTATTATCCGGATGGGACAGCAGTCATGTATGATTAAAAAATATGTAGAAAAAAGGCAGACGGTACACTGATACATGTACATATTTAGGAAAAATGAAAATCCCCTCAATTATCAAGGATTGTTGTGATGTAAGAGTTTCTAATATTATGTGCCTAGAAACAATAGCTCCAATACCATAATGATACGTCATGAAAACATTTCATTTTGTTATTTAAAGATACTAAAAACTTCTTAATTTGTGTGCATTATTACGATTTTTATTTGAGTTGATAATCCGGATTTTAACGTTAAATATATTTAAACGTAATGATAAAGACATTTTTCTTGGATATGGGCTGAAAAGTAAAAATTCTTATTATTTTTAGAAAGAAAGAAAGAAAACTCATTTATTAGTCACAGATAAGATGACGCACACACTCGTTTAACATAAATTTATATATATAGCTAACAACAAAAAGAAAATAAAAACATAACTGCATGTATTTGAAATGTGTACCTATGTCTATTTTTCAATATCCCTGATACTAGAAAAATGCAATAATTGCAATGCATGATAATTTATTTTAAAATAGGTGAATGTCCTTACGTTAATAAAAATATTTCGGTTTTAAGTTACTAGCTGGAAAATCCGTATAAACTCCTGGTAACTAGATATTTAAAAAAAAAGTTGTTTACGCTCCTTGCATGCAAAAGTAAAATGTAGCGCTTTTATCGAATTTAAATTGTGACGTGTTATCGATATTAAGAAACATATTGTTATTTATTTGTTATTCTGCCGATAAGTTTATAAAGATTATCTTATCTAAATACGAGTGTATTATTAATGTTTTTACATATTTTAAGTGTATTACCGTAGAAAGGTAGAAAGATTTAACGGATCATAAGTGCAATAAGCTGGTATTATTTTATACAACATTTTTTTACTGCTTTTTTCAGCGTTTCGACTATACTTAAACGGATTTGTAAGAAGTACAACATTTATGATCACTAACGATTACAATCGTATTTCATAATCACGTAAGAATTAAATCCTATAATCATAATGTAATTAACCAAAAATAAATACATACATCGAGAAAGCCTAGCAAGTCCTGTTTCTTTGGAGGTAATCTGGGCCTTCATAATGATAACATAAGGCCCAGCAATGGTTTTGCGCGGGGCGGTTCGCGGACGTAAATCGGGGCGCCCTTCGCCCTGGGATGTCCGGTGCTGCCCACAATGCGTGTGAGGTTTATCGAGAGGTTTTTAGTCAGTATGCTTATTACTGGAATAATAAGTATATTATTGGACTTGATTCCAATAATATACTTATTATTGGAATCAAGTCTAAAAGCTCACATAATAGGTCCCATTTAAATGTAATAATGATATGATCCGTGGTGCTTTACAGCTGGCTTCTCCGGCTGTAAAAGTCTTTTTACGAGGTTATTTACCTGTTTAGTTCATTGTTTTGTCGCCCGCTTTGCACGGAGGGAAGTGGACAATAATTTATTTCCAACTCCTCCTATTAATTTCACTTTCTGATTAATTTCGTTGCGGGTTAAAGACAAGTTAGACATTCCCGGAGACTCGCCGAGCTTCAATGCTCGGTGTCATTACATTGCGTGCCACTGTTGATCCTGGCTCACAGGAGTTACAGTGGTGGGTGTGAGGGTGGGACAGTCTCCTAGTCAGTATGCTGGCGTAGGTATTGCTAGGGACCCAGCTCGGCCACAATATCCGCGTGTGTACCGGGCTGCAAGGCCAGAGACACTGACAGACCCCTTTCGGCCTCCCCGGCGTACCGAAAGGGCAGCTTAATAGCTTTTCCTCTTGAAAAAAAAGTCCTGTTTCACTTTACAATGTAATAAAGAAAATACATCTATAGTTACAAGTGTCATATTTGTTTAGATTTGTTAATAAAGTAAATAAACACATCCAACAGACGTATAGGTACATAGTCCTGTCATAGCCCACATTAAGATCAATTAAGTCTTGAGTCATGGATATCAGAAACTTCGAGAGACTTTTTAGTCGCACAAACACCCAGACCCGAGACAAATACTCGCGGACCTCACAAAAATTTAAATCGGTGCGGGGATCGACCCGCGGCCTCTCGTTTCACAGCTAGCCGGTGTCTAACCAACTGTGCCACGGCTACTGTTAATATTTTTTTAATACGTTTTTTATTCTGGTCACCACTGGACACTGCACATTATAATAGGTATAATACCATCTAGATGAAGTATTCAAGTAACTGCTTATTGATGCTATGTCAGAAGGTCTAAGGATTATAGAAGAAGCCACCTCGACTGACAAATTTTAATTTATTTACTTTTTTTTTATGAATGAAGATAAAGAAACGATCAGTATTTATTACGTCTACTTTGCTCTACATGTGGAAACTGGGTCTATGAGTCATCTCGTGAACTCTGAGTCTGAAGCAAAATCATTATAATTTATAACTACGCTTTAACATTTAGGTTATCAAGTGAATTAACCCCAGAATAGGTATTCATCTGTTTGTATCTGTAAGTAGGTGTAGATGTGTAGATATTGGTACAATCACGATACTGTTCATATAATTTTATTTTGTACGGGAAAATGCAGTAGCCCTAGTTATACAAATATAAGATATGCTAATTTAGTCTCTTCAATATCATTTTACAACCTTTTGTATTTTATGTTTTTATAGCCCGCCAATTTATTTACAGTGTTTTATATTTATGTTTTTTATGTATTCATAAAAATATATATGAGTAATATTTTAAGTGGATTTAAAATTAGGTAATAAGTTAAAAACACTATAACAGCCAATGAACCGATTGAAACGAATGGCTTCTAAAGTGATTTCTTCTAAGCTGTTCATACCACATTGCTGAAAAAATCACAAAAATGTTCTATTGAGGACACTAAGACAATCGCAGCTTTGGACGTCCACCGACGGGATGGAAGGACGATCTCATAACGGTCGCAAAAAATCCAAAAAGCAGTCACTGTGGAAATTTTCGATTGAAACCTACAACCGCCTAGGTGGCATAGTTACACTACGGTACAATTACAACGCTGAGGTCACAGGATCGAATCTCAGGTCGAGCAAAGTGATAATGCAGCCCGGAGTCCGGAATTTGTGCCTGATATGGTGATAGGCTCGCCCCCTATCACAATGTAGGACAGAATACTCAAAGCATCACGGATATCCTGGTAATACTTCCGCCTTCTTTCATAAAAGGCGGGAGTATATGACAGCCTCCGTGGCGCAGTTGGTTAGACACCGCCTGTGAAACGAGAGGCCGCGGGTTCGATCCCCACACCGAGAGAAATGTTTGTGCGGCACACAAATATTTCTTCCGGGTCTGGGTGTTTGTGAGACCGAAAAGTCTCTCGTAGTTCCTGATACCCACGACACAAGACTCGATCTTAGTGTGGGGTAAGGACTATGTATGTGACTGTAGGGTGTTATTTACATGTATGTTTTATGTATAAAACCTACCTTCAACAGAAAACTTCCTACGGTCGATGATGATGATAATGCAAAAAACTAAGTCTGGGAGTTTGTTGGGGTAATTCGTTTATATTTTCAAGATTTGACATAGCTTGATGTAATATTTATTATAACATCCATGTCCGAGCTCAAATATTAATATGGGAATTTATGTTCATTGTGTTGCCATGTTGAATACCCATTCAACCTGTGATAGGAGAAAGTATAAACATCCGTTCTAAGAATATATTAATATATTATAGATATATCGTCGTTTATGCATATTTATATACATTTATTTTAAGCGGTTTGATAGGCTTAGTTCTGTAAAAAGAACGTCTGGCTTTCCGCAGGTGCAGAACAGACCTCATTCCTTGAAATATAAATGAATACAATCCGAAAATACCTGAATACATGCGGCCTCATTGCCTTTCGAGTGAATTTTGAATTCAGTTTGATCGAAGAATACAAAATAATCAATAGCTAAAATAGGTTTTAAAAATGTTTATGAATAGGGCCATTGGTTTATAGTTTTACACATCCACATCAAAATATAAATGTATTTAATTAAATAAATACACCCAACAGTCACATACATAGACCAGATCTCACGCTAAGATCAAGTCTTGTGTCGTGGGTATCAGAAACTACGAGAGACTTTTCGGCCTCACAAACACCCAGACACGAAACATATCTGTGGTTCACACAAGTATTCTCTCGGTGCGGGGATCGATCCCGCGGCCTGTCGTTTCACAGTAGGCGTCTAACCAACTGCGCTACAGAGGCTGTGAGGAGTTACATACACCATCCACCAATCTCGCCTTAGGTAGTCGCTAGTGCAAAACCGGCACAACATACGATCCAGCTTAGTTCACCTCATGCATACTTCAAGATCAAACAAATCCTTTATATGACGAAAATATTAGTGTCCCGTTTATCCACCAGGGTCGCTGTCGACACACCGATGCGTGTCTACTGAAGATATTGCAAGTAATTTTCTCAACGGAAACTCATTATGAGCTAAGCACAAAATTAAACGCTCATTATATTAATGTCAAATATTGCATTTGCCCATGTCTTAGGAACAATATATTGTATTCTAATAATTATAGACTTGCATGTGAATTTTACCAACCCAGGATCGAACCCTGTGTGATTTTCACATGAAGATTGCATAGTGTATTGTTACACCATACTCAACACTGTGAGTGTTTTTTCAACAATTCAGGGCCTATATAAGTATATATTTTATAAGTGAACGTTCAGAGAACCCGTCGGCATCAATTAAACATAAAAATATATTGTCTTATCGTTCGTTAACTTACTCTTAGTATATAGAATTCTACATGTTTATCTCAGACTATATATAGGTATATATTTTTTATTTTTCTCATACTCTAATTACACATATAAATCAGCACAGATAAATCTTTAATGCAAGCTTTAGAAGACAGATGCATGATTTGATGATCGGACCTGAGTATGCAAATAAACCAGTTTCGAGTTGACATTAGAACATTTTTAGTGACATTTGATTAAAAATTAATATTCTAAATTATTTTAGAGTTTCATAACTAAAACAAATGATTGAGTCACATTTTTTACTTAAAAATATATGATACACATTAAACAATAATTTATTACAGGCTATTACTCCTTAATTATAGGAATTATAAATTAATGAATTCGAGTCGGGAGTTACGAGGAAATCACCTCGGGTGTGGGTTGTGTCGTAACCTTATCTTCAGTTTTGTCTTTCTCTGCGTCGACTTCAGCACTGGGCTCGCTGGGCTGCGTCCGCATTCGGCAGGTAAGAGTCACGGGGTCTCGCTCACTATCGGGTCCACATTGTTCAGTAGCACCGAGCAGTTTCCATTCATCTTTTTCGCCTTGAGGCTCGGGGTCGAGACGACGCCTCCCAGCAATGACCACTTCCACAGCTCGCCCGTCTCCTTCCGCATTCCGACTTCCAGTGCCAATTTCCACCTGATACGGTGTGCTCGGTTCCACAAATGCTTCCATGACTTGAACATCTGCTCTCTCTTGTATTTGGGGTTGACTCGATTGGCGCTTACCGCTCTTCATGAAGTCTTCCAGGATGTCCAGAGGGAGATTAACTTTTTGCGGGATGGCAACAACGAAAACAACATTTTCTACGTCGGCGCGCAAGTTGAACTCTCCATCCTGGCGTTGGTCATATGTGGCAGGCGCGGCGGCTGCGCTCGCGAGCAGGCACGACAGTATTAGGAACATGATGCGTGCGGCTGACAGATCTCCTATGCGCTGACTGCCGGCCGCATACTCCCGCGCCGCTTTTACCGGCTATCCGCGAACCTGTCCGGCGCTCGAATCGAGCACACTGTAACGGTTAACACGACACGAATAATGTATGGACCTTTAATACGCCGGCCTGGACCTATCCATTCATATCAAATCACATATGCGAATAGGTTATCTTTACTTCACAAATCATAAATGCGTTTCGAATATTCCGCGAGGTTAAGAAGATTATCGCGATTCGCAGCGATAGTAAAGGTCACGGGTGTGGGCTGACACTGGTGCAGCGGCCGAGCGTGCGAAAACTTGAAAGTTGCACTGTCTGCTATCGCGGAATCTATCATGCGCGTTTTCACTTGTTTCTATTACTTGTATAAAACACACTGCAAGTAACTAGTTAGGTTGAGATGGGCGGGCACTCGCGTGTCGGTCTGACAGTGACCGCGGGTCATCAATATGATAACCGAGTTTCGTCGACACAATCACATACCCTGCACAATCTTAGCGAGTATTGCGTATATAAACTTTATGTTCTGAATATCGAGCTGTAGCTGTTTCTTCCGTCCAGTTCATTCATAGTGCGTAAAAGCTTGAACTATAGCCAAAAACTAAATGGATTGGCACTTAGTTTTTTAGTTAGCTAAATGAATTTGGCTCAAATCCTAATAGAAATGTTCGTAAGTAAAACATAGGTAATTTTCACAAACACATTAGCTAAAACGAAATTCTTGGATATGTTAATATGGTTCAATTTCTCCCTTCATAAAAGGAATATTAAAGTTAGCCTCTTATAAATATGTATATATTTTTATCAACATCGAAAAGTAAAAAAGAAAGTTTCTACATTTCCATTATAATAACAAATTTTAAATTGGAATACTTTTTCCTTCTATTTCTTATCATCACTTTTCTCCTTTTTTGTAGGTAAACATTGAAAAGTTTGTATCGTTTGAGTATTTTCATACTATCTCTACTATGCCTGACCAAAGAGAAATACATACATACATACATACATAAACTCACGCCTTTTTCCCAGAAGGGGTAGGCAGAGGTGCCAGTGCACCCACATTTCGCCATGCATGTTCCGTCCCACGATGTGATAGGTGGCGAGCCTATCGCCATATCGGGCACAAATTCCTGACTCTGGACTGATAATGAATAGAAAAATCCAATATCACTTTGAAAAATACATAGTATAATATATTAGGAAAATTAGTCAGCTTAGAATCCTTTGTTTAAATTCATTCATTGACTGGTTTTTAAGGTATTTTGACGTTGTTGAGACTAATATTATGTGCCCATGTTTAGGGACAATTCATGGTTTGATAAACTATATTGAACTTAAAAATGCATTAGTAACTATTTATTTTATAATTCCGTATTAAATCTTAAAAGGGAACACTGAACAGAAAAACCATTTTAAGTCCACATAATTATCGAGTTAATTTTGTATCAAAACTGGATTGTGTTCTTGAATTTAATCTTGATGGGCGTCGCGTCGTTCTGTTTTTTTTTTTAAGTAGGTAATGATTTTGAACTTAAGCTTTTTTATCATTAACTAATAAATACAATAATTAAAGGAAAGTAACTTTACCGTACATTGCTGGCTTGTAATCGAACGCTTAATGGTAGTGTAGTTATCGTTTAACAAGCAACTAAGGGATATCTTCTACTGAGTACAGTTATTTTACATTAACAACTCCCGTTATATAATCCCGTTCTTCCTGAAATCAAAGTGTCACGTCGGTATATCATCATAAGATAGTGTAAACTAACACGACATTGTCATTATTTATGCACGTTCCCCAGTCTCAAAATGACATGTTGGATTAATTGAATCTCCTTTCGCTATACAAGCATCATATTTTATTAAATTACACATGGCTTGCTGTTGTAGACATACTTATGCCAATTATAATTATTATGAGAGCAATCTATTGATTGATTACAAAAATATAGAGGAGTAACGCTACATTAAATTTTAACAATAGTAGGCATAGGTACCTACATTTAGAATTTGCGTGCTTTGTCGTTATCTCCATGACATATAATTTGGGAAGTATATGTTTAATCATAAAGTTTTAGTACCCTACGATAACCGTGTGCACAGGTGGATATAAAGAGTCTTCAACAGTAAAGTATATGTAATTATTATATTATCTTTCCCTGTGTTTATTGTAATAACGATTAAGACAAATTATAGAATTATTTATTACCTAACAATTAGCTAGATATTTAAAAAAATCGAACAACTTCAGTGATTGAGCAATTAGGTTTTACATATTTTATAATTAGTCGTCAGAACATAGTTAAAATGTTGATAAACTTGATAGACAGTTAAATTACTTTAATTAGTCCATAGCTGGCATAAGTTCGAATCAACGAACTGTTATTTTATACAAAACATAGTCATTGGAATGACCGTAATGACTAACTAGAATTAGTACAATGTATGTGATATGACATGCATAATATATATGCCTATACATGCATTATTTAATATATATATAATTACTTATTGCAAAGAGCCAGGCCACAGGGTTACTATCTATTCCAATAACATGAATATATTTGGTTCTGTATTAGATCAAACAATGTGGTGCGCCTATTGTCTATGCATCAGATTGTACTCTTGAATGAGCAACATGACATATTGATGTTCAACTGTACATAGCTGCGCCTAAGTATTAAAGCCATGCAAAACAATTCTTAGAACCCGCTGGCAAAGAGTACTGAGTGACAACCGACAAAATTACTTTCTTTCGCATAGTACTGCATGCGTACTTAACGGGAAAATGTCTATCAGCTGGCGAAATAGCTGGGCAGGGACGACCAACTGTTATTGCTTTATTTGTTTACATTACTTTGTATGCATAGAGGCTAGACACATTACCGGTTATGCTTTCCAAAATTACTACTTACGTTTAATAATATGATTTTTGCGGCGAAAATGCACTTTTCTTTATTGTATGATCTTGTTCGCGATTATATCGTGTTCATGTCTCATTATTTACGTCGTGCCATAAGCAATGGATATAGCCATTAATGAAGACTTAACAATTATAAATTCTATGTCCATTCAAATATAGTGACAACTATCGTGGCGCAGTTGGTTTAGAAATCTATTGTAAAATGAAAGAGCGCCGGTTCGATCCCAATATCGAAACAAATATTAGTGAAAACTTCATTGACTAGGACCTAGGTGATATGAGAACGAAAAGTCTCTCGTCGTTCGTCATGCCCACCTCTAAAAAATAGTAGGAATCTTACTACAGGTACAAGCTATGACAATGAATTATAAAGGTGTTATTATTTTGTTAAATGAATAAATAAATAACACCCAACAGTCACATACATAGTCCTGACCCCACACTAAGATCGAGTCTTGTGTCGTGGGTATCAGGAACTACGAGAGACTTTTCGGTCTCACAAACACCCAGACCCGGAAGAAATATTTGTGGGCCGCACAAACATTTCTCTCGGTGCGGGGATCGAACCCGCGGCCTCTCGTTTCGCAGGCGGCGTCTAACCAACCGCGCCACGGAGGCTGTCTGAATGACAAAAGTGTATGTTATGTATATCTGTAGTACCTAAATACTATGTAGTCGGTAAATGAAACTATGCTATATGGGTTTTTCAATAAGAATCACAATTTTATTTTCAACGAAACAATTTACAATCTTACATGACTAACTTAAAACTAAAATAAATGCATTCGTTGGCTCTCACAGGCATGTTTGTATAAATATTAAGTACTTCGTAGGTCAGGCTTTGCTCGTTGAGCCCTCTAACACGTTGCGGTCACTCAACACTTTAGTGGTGGCGGGTTTTTCTCAGAAGCGGTATCAGGAAACTGGCTAGATAGTTCTTCACTCTGCGGACAAAATATACGGATTAATTTTAAAACATGTCATTAATAACTCTAGTTTTAAATGTTAAACAGAACTTTAATTAATCTTTGGTTTTTGGAAATTATATAAACCGACCGAACTAAATTAATATGATCCCATAGCGAAATCTTACCATTATATGGTAAATAATCAAATTATTTATTTCTAAAAACTGGTCTATATTATTTGTTTCAAATATACTTTACTAAATATACCTTTGAGCTTTGCGCTGTTTGAGATATTGTTCCTTCTTCTGATTTTTGGCAGGTTGAGCTGCCCCGGCTTCAGAGCTAGATTCAGCGGGTTTAACTGACGATGCCTCAGCGCCCTCTTTATCGGGAGTAGGTTTCGGTTTGTCTTCAGGCTTCACCGGCGGGGTTGGGACAAGAAGAGGTCCCTGAGCTTCAGTTTGCGGCGGCTTGGGCTTGTGGATATCGAAATCTTCCTCTTCCAACAGTTCACTTAAGTCGGGTAGTGCAGAAAGAAGACTTTCAGCCAAAGATTCTGCTGGAAGTACGGCGACGACGACGCCGTCGACGTGCACCCTGACATTGTCGGTGCCGTTCTGTCTCTGGTCGTAGTGCGTGGCGTGCTTGCAGTCCGGGCCGGCCGGCGCCGCGTGCGACGCCGCCACGAGAGCCGCCAGCAACGCCACCTCGCACACCACTCGCCTGTAGTTGACCATCCCGAAAGGTGTCTGCAGACGCACTGAGCCTCAGCCACGGACGCGGGACCCGCTATGTCGCCGCTCTCCGCTGCATCTTTTATTTATTTGCCCAGATAGCGGTACAGCGAAGCTTCCACTAACCGCATCATCCACATCAACTAAACTGGAATTTAAACACCAGATATGTGGAATAAATAATTACTATTAATGGGAATATCTAAGCAAACTGTCTCCTTTACTATACTATAATGTGTAGTAAAGTGATCGAGACATTTCTAGTACCTACATACAAAAACTCCCATTATAAGATTTAACTTGTTCAAATGTTTTTGTACGCATTGCATCGGTTTAAAGCTTATGATATCAACTACATTTAATGTTTACTATAATTATGGTTATTATCTGCGCTTACAAACGAGTATATGACAACAATAATGTTATAATAATACGAGTGGATAACCCAAAGATCTGTGTACCGAAAATGACGATATTTTTAGCACGCGTGTTTAATAAATGATAGCTTGGTTGGGGTCATTTCCCATCAACCCGATGACCCAGTGACCCGCTCGCGAAACATTGGATGCGAGCGATCGACACAGATCTACGTTTATTTTTATATTTTGTACGTTTGGTTTTGTGACGTATTTTGATATCCAAAATATTTAAATTGAGTTGTAGAATAAGATTATAAAATCATTATTTTTTCTTCGTCCTTTTTTGAAAGGATTCATTATTAACACTAGATTTTAAATTTAAAAAATGCAGTCACATCTAAGGCAGAAGTTAGTGAGACGAGTTACAATGTCTATAAAGAGTGGTAACTGGTATCGACGGCCAAAACAAGCTGTCGCAAGTCGATGCGCTTGCGTCGAGCTTTCAACTAACTGTACTGCGCACTTGTAAACGACTCTTTTAAACGGTACAACGGAACATTTTTATTTGCCCTTATTCGCGGAATCTGCTATTATTGGCTTAGAGAACGTAAAAAAATGAAACTGTAAGAAAGTAAAAAGCCACTATTTTTGGTCCATATCGTGGCTATGTTATGAGCTGCATTGTTCAATACTAACTATCATTAGGCATTAGGAGTTGTATTAACCCTTTTTATGACACAAAATATTGTTTTAAATGAAGCAGGTAATTAAAGGAAACATCTAAGAGAGTATACTGTATACCCTCCTTATAGTAGGTAGTGACTGTTGTTATTTGTAGCGACTAGACCACAAACCTTCGCAGTACTAAACTGTAAAGGTCCATGAGCGGCGCTGATCGCTTACTATCAGGCAGGCGACATGCTCGTCTGCCAATAATAAAAAAAATGGGCCATTAAAAAAAGTATTTAGTAGTTAACCAATTATTACGCAATATATCAATCAGCCTTTGCATGGTATTCGTTTTCTACCCAGATATGTATTCTACCCAGAAACATTGTATCTATACCATACAAAGGGAACCATACGTGGGACGTGGGTAGGGTACTCTATCCATCTTCTATGCTTTTTTTATCAAGTGCTTTTTAAATTTCATAAATTGAACGTTTCTGATGTGAGTAAGGACGGTTAATTTGCCTGCGAACTGTGATTAGTATATTAGAACTCGCTTATATGAGTATATAATTAGAGAGTTTGCTAACGGCGTCGACCGCCAATAACTTTGTCTCCATACAGCTTTCTATTCAGAAGCTAATGTTCTGGCTTTTTCTAATCAACTGGTATCACCCGCTTTCTTAGATCACCTACTTCTCTATATATTAAAGACAAGACACATAGTTTTTTTAATATCTATATGCTCTATATAAAACGACAGCGGGGCGTAAAATGTGGCCTTCTAAAATTATTTAAAAGAAAAGTAGATGTGAATGATAGATATCGGATATTGAACTCAAATTAAAATATAATTTTGATTACTAATCGAAAACACGTCGAGTAAGTGGACCACGAAAGAAAGCTGTTTGTTCAAGATCGAGGTTTCTTATTTTGAAGGCCAATACAAGAAATTGTGTTATTTAAAAATAAACAAACCGCGCGTTATTTTAGTAAGTGATTTTTTTTAACATAATGTAAGGATTCCAAATTATAAAAATAATGTTTTCAACAAACGCGCATTAATTTTGTACAAAAAGAGATTTTCCCGTACCGGGAATCGAACCCGAGCCTCCTGGGTGAAAGCCAGGTATCCTAGCCACTAGACCATACGGGAGTTGAATGGCGTGGCCAAATTTAGAAACAGACGATTTTATACAAGGACGGCGCTATAAATACATACAATAAAGAGAAAATATGAGCGAACCGCCTCCGTAGCGCGAGTCAAGTAGCCTCACATATGAGACTGGTGCAAACAAAGACTTCTTGCAAAATGAGAGGGCTTCAAAAATCACTAATGTATATCGTCGTAATAAAATATTAATCATACGCTTCAATCTACCCATACAGCACACAAGCGTATGTAATATACATAATGTATTTATTATTTGGATATATATTGCATCTGTTTGAAGGCAAACATACGGGCGAAAGTACCCCTTTCGTTTTATGAAGCATCCATTTCATTTCACGGAGTGGTAGAGCCACTTTGTAGCGATTTTAACCATCTTTTTACATCTATGAATGAGTAAATAAGTATTATGGGGGTGTTACCACCGTCCCGCGAATAATGTTGTCGAATAATTTTCCTAGTGGTAGGTCTCTCATACGTGAGAAGCCGCCTGTATAGGTACCACCGCAATGTCTATTTCTCTCACCAAACAGCAGTGTTATTGCACTGTTGTGATTCAGATTGAAGGACATTGCAGTCGGAGTAACTACTGAACATATTGAAACTTTATTTCTTGTCTCAGGATGGCGAGCGCAGTGGCATGCCAAGCATTGCTTTGTAATTCAAGGTGTTGTTTGGTTTTGCTACTGTTCATGAGCGGTCGTATCGCACACCATCAGTGTCTCGCCATTCACAGTAATAAAAAAACTGATGCGTTTAAAATTGTGATATTTCTGTAAGTTCAACAAACTGTAAAGATCAATTGCGGCTGCGATCCAGTAGTCGTGACATTAATAAATGTTCGTGATTATTCCTCCATGAAACATAAAAAAGTAAATAATCGAAATGAGAACTGATTCTGATTGAACGTAAAAAACATTTTAAATTTTATATTTTGCGGTGTGAACGTGTTTCCCGGATAAATACGAGTAAAACAGGAAAGCGATGGAAACGGGGTCGGTGGCTCACTAGCTGCCTTTCGCTAAATGTGGCGCGCTGAGCCGTCGGTCCATCCGCCGACTAATTAAGATCGGTCGCCGGTATCCAATCTATTGCGGGGTGTAAATGTAGATATATTTTCTTCAGATACGAATCGGAATTTTTAATAAGATTTATTCATTTGTAGATACATCAACTTATTTAGCGCATCGTCAGTGTAATAGATAGAGGTGTCATGAATGCTGCCTTAAGTTCGCTAGGTACCCTATTAATAGCATTTTTAGTACGTGGTAAATCCCGGAATTTACTAAACAAAGAAGTTCAGACAAAATGGATCTCGCGAATCGGGAATCGAAACCAAAAGGCAATAAGGCAGGCGATTCAAAAAACATAAATGCTGTCAGTAGAGATTCTAAAAGAACATTACATATTAAAATAATAGAAAACAAGGCGACTAGTAAAACAATAGCATTTTTAATCTAAATCATTAAATCTGACAAAAAGAACAACAGTTTTAACAGTTAACACTAAAGTTGTATATAATTGTTTCAGCTAAACGTCATAATGAGCACAAACGCACAAATGTTAATTAGTAGATAGCATATCGAAGAATAATGCGTTATTGGTAGGCCAAATTAAATAAACAGGCTTTTAGTTTTAATATAACTAGTGGTCGCCTAGCGGTCGAAATTCGACCAAATCAAGAAGAGAAAAAGTTTTTACCTGTATGATGATGTTGTTATTCTGATAATTCGTGCACATTTAAATGTACGTATCTCTCAAAATTAGTTATATATCCTGAAGTATATGCAATTATTAAAATCGTAAACTACATTAATTGCTTTAAACCAGCAATAGCAAAATATATATTTTTCTGTACCTGAATGTTGTTATTGCAGATTGCTGCTACAGAACTTTCTTTATACATATAATTAATGATAGCGCTCAGTATTTCACGTAGTATTCGTCAAATAAATATTTTCTGTTTGATATTCAACAAAACCACAGTAAACATTTTTTTCTGATTGACAATCAACTACATATGTCTATAATAAACCAAAGAAACAATTTGACCAAAGAGTATGTATACGTGTACAAATACTTGTGTATGCGTGTGTCAAATGCATGCTGGTTTATTTATTGATTTACGGCCGATGCCAATAATCAATCGAAAAAATTAGATTGAAGTCAATCTGTTTTGTTGTCAATTGTTTTCTACTTTTCGATTGGTCTCCTGTCATGTTGCCATAGTTTATTCACTACTGAGGTTGATTATTGGCAATATAGTATCAGAAAAACGATTGAGCTGTCAATCTAAAACGGCAAATTTTGGATTGGGTTTGTTTATTGGCAGCGGCTGTAAATGTACTTTATAAGCATTATTATTGAAAAATATTAGCATTCTCCACTTCTCCTACACATAAACTATAAGTGTGCCAAATTTTATGCTCCTGCGTCCGCGCAATTTTCGTAAAAAGGGATCCAAAGTTTTTGCATCACGTATTAAATATATAGATTAAACAACATAATAGTAATTATAAAAGTTTATTTTACAAATAATATGCGTAGGAACAGTCTTCAATTTGTACATCACATGTGTTTTAATTGTTTTTTTTGTTTGAATATTCTGAAACATGCAATCACAAATAGCAGTATTGAAATATTTTTAGTTTTGTGCACGTCAAATTTTAGTCTCAAAAACAATCCAAAATAAGTAACAAACATTTGAAAACGAGATACACATCAAACACTTAAATTTTAATTAAATTCTTATTGTTTTTTATTTGTTACAATTAAAATAATATCGTGACAATATCATAACAATGCAATTGGGAAGACATTTCCAATTTAAGGCACTTTTTTCTAAATAATCAACATCGTATAATTTATGAAAGATAATATCAAATAACAATTATAAAGTAACTGTTTTATACACACGATAATACTTATACTATGATATTTATTATAACTTAAAAAAGTTGTAGCTCATTAACTTAATAATCACACCCAACTAAATCTATTTAGGTGCAACATAGATGTCCACCAAATTACTACGAGGAATGGTTATATGACCAGTTTACATAATAACGTTATTATTTTAGTTTCCGGAATACATAGGTGAACCTTCGAACAAATATATACTAGATACAGGGTCCGGAACAAAATCATACGCCAAAAGTGGCCCCGAGTTTGCTTATACTTTTACATTTAAATTTCGAACTACGAGATGTAGCAAAAAGGATTAAATTATAATCAACTTCAGGTAACAATAAACCTTATTCATTTAAATTAAGATTTATTATGTATTGGACCATACTAAATTCAAATAAGAGCACACACGCTTACTTGTGCTCTTATTTATCTTGCTGTTTTTAGGCCGTTACTTATAATCTGGTGTATATTTGATCGAAGGGATGAACCTCAAAGTTTCGGATGCATCGCACAATATTCTTCAAATAGGAATTCATAGATTCCTGCGATACGGATTTGTGGATAATTTTGTGTGAATTCCTATACACAGAATACTACGATCCGTTTGATACGATGCGTCTGGAAAGTACGGTGCCGATATGTGGACGCCTGCCTTATGAACGAGCCACCTTAGGCTTAGTTCCCGCCTCGATACAAATGTGTGTGATATGCAGGTTTAGCTGAGGTCTCAGGGGGGTTACTCTATGATCCGATACGAACTTCGAATATTCGTACGTCGTACGTAAAACTTCACTAATATGCCTAGATACTTCACAAAACGTTGGAATCATCTATCGTACGTCATAACCATAGGCTAAGCTCGGAGAAAATTATAAGTATCATAGAGAATAGTATTAATTTTAAGAAGTGGGAGTCTTATATGTATATTCTTACTTTGGACATCGGAAACCCGAAAATTCGAAATCGTGTCGGATCACAGAGTACAACCCCTCTGGTTCGAGCAAGTGGTATTGAATTAACAAGTTGTATACAAGGCGAAATGTGGATGTCATGGCACCTCCGGCCTCTGCCTACCTCTTCTGGGTAAAAGGCGTGAGTTTATATGTATATGTTTGTTAACAAGTTGTGTAATAGTCACTGGGTGTGGTGTCTCGCGATGGTGGTAAGCAGGTGGTGGTAGAAGCCGTCTCCATGCCTGATTCGGTACAGTGCGGTGTGTAGATATCGCTGTACAGAGGACGCGCAGGCGGCGGGGGCGCCGGCATTACACGCGCAGAGATCACGCGACGCGTTGCATAGTGACACCGCCTGCCGCCAGATACGGGTTGTTACTGAAACATGTTATTTTATTTATTTTATTTTTGTGGCACATAGCTATCAATATCAAACAAATAGTATGCAAATTGTATACAAAAGTAAAACAATTAAGGACGGGGTACTGCAAATAGGTTGTAAAATTAAAAAATCTAAGTGTCTTGCTACTTTTTATGTGTATGTCTGTATCTGTATCAGCCCATATACGTCCCACTGCAGGGCACGGGCCTACTCTACAATCGAGAATACGATTGAGAGTGGTTAGGCCATAATAGTCCACCACGCTGGCCTAAGGCTGCGTTTCCACTGACGCGGAGCTGGGCGGAGAGGAGCGGAGAAGAGCGGTGAAAAGTGGTCAGTGTTTCCACTGAAGCGGAGATGGGCGGAGAGGAGCGATGAACAGCGGTGAGTGGTCAGTGAGCGGAC
This sequence comes from Hyles euphorbiae, assembly GCA_023078785.2. Lineage (NCBI taxonomy): Eukaryota > Metazoa > Arthropoda > Insecta > Lepidoptera > Sphingidae > Hyles > Hyles euphorbiae. The sequence continues at coordinate 14,946,328 of CM041038.1, forward strand.
CAGAGCGGAGTGGAGCATACTTTTGGAATCGCGCATTTTTGCACTTAGTTACACTAAATCTCTCGGAAAGACCATACATCATGTTGTCGCTTAAAAAGAAAAAAGCAATCATTTTATATCTTTCTCTACTTGAAGACGAATCAGATGAAGTGACGCGAATCACGCACCGCTCCGTACCGCCCCGCTGTCCTCCGCTCTGTACCGCAATGCTCGCTGTCCTCCGCACTGCACCGCCTCGATGTATGAATATCCGCTCAGCTCTGCTCCACCCCGCTCGTACTGTTTCCATTGAAGCGTAGCGGATATTTCAAGCATAGTCATTGGTCAATTTGTGCACCGCTAAGCTCCTCTCCGCCCAGCTCCGCGTCAGTGGAAACGCAGCCTAATGCGGGTTGGCGGACTTTACATATAGAAATTCTCCGAAACCACTATGGTATGCAGGTTTTCTCACGATGTTTTTCTTCACCATTGTCTGCTACTATTGGAGACTAATAAAATGGTACTGAAGTGTTCATCTGATTTAATGTTGAATAACTAATATGGATAATATGCCGACAACATTCCGAGCATCCAGCTGTCTCACTCACTAAAAGGAACGCAACAGCTAAGTTGTCGCTTCAAGTCGATCTCTTATGAGACAATGGTACCACCCTGAACGAGCTTGTCCATTCAGTCTGATTCATGACTAGCAACATTTTGGGCTCTACCACCATGAAAGTTTTACCTTATTTTTCTATAAATCTATACATATAAATAAAATTGAAGTGTCTGTTTTAAAAACGAAAATTAAAAAAACCTACTACATATCGTTATATACACGATACCTGCGCCGAAAATGATCTTTAATTTTTTTTGTCTGTCTGTTTGTTCCGGCTAATCTCTAAAATGGCTGGACCGATTCTGACGTGACTTTTTTTGTCAGGTAGCTGATATAATAAGGAGTAACTTAGGCTACATTTGTTGTAGAAAACCTTATTTATTTAAAAAAATAACTTAAAAAAACTAATTAACTTTTTTGTTAAACTACGCGGACGAAGTCGCGGGCACAGCTAGTAATAAATAAATAACACCCAACAGTCGCATACACAGTTTTAAGTTTTTAACCCCATACTGAGATCGAGTTTTGTGTCGTGGGTATCAGATTTTAGGAGACACTTTTTGGTCTCACAAACACTCAGATCCGAAAGAAATATACGTGGGCCGCACAAACATTTCTCTCGGTGCGGGGATTGAACCCACGACCTCTCATTGCATAGGCGGCGTCTAACCGAATGCGCCACGGAGGCATAATACTTAAAGCTGAATGCTTAAATATATCCACTATACTTACAAAAATGTTGCATGTCGACATCACAGTGCTGCACGAGCTGGTGTATGGAAGAAGTACCCTCAAACGATGGTAAGTTGTTGCCAGTCACCACCATTGAGTTGGGAAGCACACTACTTGATATCACATGTTCCACCTCTGATTTAAAGGCCTGAAAATTTTCATAGTTTATAATAAGATTGAATGTAAGGAATTAACCCAAAATTTTTTGTACACACTTTTAAATTATGTGGAAAATAATAAATGGATACAATGGAATTTTAAAGTAATAAAATATAATTTACCTCAATATCCAAACTTTTGCCTTTTTTAGTTTCCTCCTTGATGACGTGCAGATGGTAATGTGTCGGAATATGCTGTAAATTAAAAATCACATTTTTATTACACAACACTATTATGATAAACATATTCCCTTTAAAACAAGGAGGCAATATTTCGTTCACAAGTAATAAAAAATCACAGCTATATTTTAGTTCACTAAACTTCTCTAGTGGGTCATCAAAATATATTTAAAAAAACTGAACCAATTTAACAGAGGTGTAAAAAAAATTGCAGAATAATCCTATAGGCTTTATGTTCAGTAGCTTTTATTGAATTTACTTATTAGACATGGATTTATTATGTGAATACAGCTACAGCTATAAACAGCCACAATTTTATTGCTGTTTGTATAGTTAATTTTATAATTTGCGAAGGTTTTTAAAATATGTGTTATATTGTTTTCTATCTGATAGATAGGTGCAAGTTTATGAATGCCATCAACTATAACTGAAGTGCCATGTTGCTGGTGTGGTCAGGTTACCGTGAAAATCTTTGTGAATCAATAAATAAATACACCCAACAAATACATAGATAGTCACCTACACTAAGATTGAGTCTTGTGTCATGAGTATCAGAAACTATCAGAGTTTTCAATCCAACAAACATCCAGGCCCAAAACAAATACAAGTCTAGCTGGGATAGAACCCATGGCCTCTTGTTTCCCAGACAGTGTCTAATCAACTCTGCCACAAACACTGTTGGAGTACTTCCCATGGCTGAAGACATAAATAAAGATTAAATACAAAAATATTTAAAAAACTAATTTATTAACTACACTCACATTAGTATCAGCTAGCATTAATATCCTGTGAACATGTGGCTGGTCAGTTGTGTCAGGTGAAAATCTGTTGAGGCAGTCGGGATACATCTCTGCTAGTACCACGGCATTCTCCCCACCCAGTCGACATTTATTTAGCTCAGCTATGGCCAAGTCATCTAGTTTGTCATATATCTGACTGGCTATCTTGGTTTTCACACCTGAAAAATGTTTACAAATGCCAAATTTGTTACTTTATATCCTTAATATTACTTTTTACAATTGACAGCATAGTACTTGTACAATAATTTCATTGGATGTATAATACAAGTGTATCCTTGGGAAGTTTGAGGGTAGACCACATTCAACTTTTTAGCCATTCACAAAACAAAAGTGAAGTTTAAAACTTACTTTACAATAAAAATATTTAGAAAATACAAGAATTTTATAAGCAATATGTTTTATGTACAACATAATAATATAAAAAGGCAATTAATGGCTATATAAACACAAAAACAATGCATAAAATCATTCATTTTACTTACCACACTTAAGTTTGGATAGCATGGAAAAATTAATAATTTATAATTACATACTGCCAACATACATTTATTATTATGTACCAACATACATTTATCATTATGTATTAGGAGTTGGAATTAATTCGTAGCAATTTTTTTATAAAAAAATAACGATTTATTTGAAATGAAAATAAAAAAATACATTCTTGAAAATATTGCCCATACTTTGCCTCTACTTTTTCCCATCTTTCAGGTAGTAGTTGAATACCCCATCGAAAAAGCTCTTTGTACTTGGAGGCAATCCATGATCGATCCAAGTTTGGCAATCTTCATGTAAGATGTTAAATTTTCCCCTGATAAACAATGAGCCCTTGATCAAAACAGGTGGCATTCCGAAGGGGCAATATCTGGAGAATACAGCAGGTTGGTTAAGACTTCCCATTTCAATGTTTCCAGATATTTTTTCTCTGGTTTTGCCACATGAGTTTGTGCATTGTCGTGCAGCAAAATAACTTTATCATGCCTTTTGCTCCATTCCGACCGTTTTTCCTTCAATGCACGACTTAAAGTATCAATTGTAAACGGTAACGATCCTCAGTGATGGTTTCATTGGGTTTTAACAATTCATAATAAGCCACACTTTGTTGATCCCACCAAATACAAAATATTTTATATCACCAAATAAATAAATTAGGAATATGATTAATCGTAAAAATAATACCTAATAACAGATGATTTACTATCAATTTGTTTCTGAAGGTAAAAACAAAACACTGTAATAACCACGCTATATCTCATCAAACGCTACCAATTAATTCCAGCACCTAATATGATACCAAATTAATAATTTTTTTTATTAGGTCATGACTGTAACACAAAACTTTATGTTATTGACATAAATTTTATTTTATAAAATTCTTAAACACTACAAAGTAACTTAACCAAACTTAAATTCATTATATTAGTTTCCAAACATCACAATGAAGATTTCATAAAAATTACTTCAAAGTTTAAAGTAATTGTCATCATCAATAAAATAACTTAAAAGTGATACATCCATACATATGTATGAAATTAAATTAAATATGTTTATTCACAAAATACACACCAAAATGCTGTGCAGCTACATTGATATCGGCATCTTCACACCAAGCCAACACTATTTGCAGTGTTTGCAGTATTGAGCATTGCAGCTTAAAGAAGAAAGAGCTTGTTCTTATCGGTTGTCTCTTGCCACATCCTTCACAAACCCATTGTGCTCTGAAATGAATTCCCATATAATTAGACAATATAAATAAACAATCTCTGTGAATGAGTTTTTGTTAATAAAAGATTAATTGAACATTAAACGAGAACATTAAATAAGTACCTGTCTATGTGTGTATTGATAGTCAATCACCACACACTAAAACGGTGGAGGAAAAGATCGTGAGGAAACCTGCATACCATAGCGATTTATAAGAATTTCTATGGTATGTAAGACCGCCAACCCGCACTAGGCCAGCGTGGTGGACTATATGGCCTAACCACTCTCAATCGTACTGTCGATTGTAGGGGAGGCCCGTGCCCTGCAGTGGGACGTATATGGGCTGATACAGTACCTGTCTATGACTCTGGCAGGTTTACATAATACATTACAATCAGGTTCATTGGTAGGACATTTCATATCTTGAGGCAGTACTCCGTAAGATTGCAGTTTTTCTATTATTTGTATTTCCAATGATTTTTCACCATTGTCATTGATCAAGTCTCGATACAGTTTAAAGTTGCTGTAATAAAAAACAAAATATTATTTCAAAATTTAAAAATTGGGCATAATATTGTGATATAAATAAATAAAATAAAATAATAACAAAAGAATATTATAATTTTACAAAAAAAAATTAGTAACTATCTAAATTGTAAACAGTGTGTAAACTACATACCCTGGTTTTAAACTAAAAGGCAAATATGCATCCTTAGAAGATTCTTTAGAGTTAATGTCGTTTGTTGTAGAATCTGCTTCCATTTTTGATAACTTTATTCAATATGGGTCCAAAACATACAACTTTGTATCGTCAACATCGTAACCTTGTAAGTGCGAATTAAAATTCTCAGTTTTACACTATATTCAATATGATTACACATTCAGTAATTCATTACAAGGACCTAGTTTTTATTTTTATACAAATTAAATTAAATCATTGCATTCACATCTTTCGTAAAATGTAAATTGTAAATATTTTATTAATAATGTTAATATAGCACAAATATTTATATATTTTTTTTAGAAGTCAAAATCACAGACTACTAAAAAATTAAGAATAGACTAGTGTTGAGGAAGACATACAAGAGGCAGTACATTTGTCCCGTACATGACGTCAAAATGTAAGAGCGGCTCAACTTTTTAATTTGTACTACTTCATATTTGGTGTACTACTTGGTCTGTAATATCATTTCATTGGCGTGAGTCGTGAGGCAAAGTTATGACCCACAAATAAGCGTCAGTACGCCTCACTTCAATTGAAGTGGGACATTGTACTGGCTCGGTACAAAAATGAGGCTACTCTTACAAACTCTTTTTCAAGTCATGTCCTAAACTCCTCGCCAGATATCTGTGCGCGCGACGGAGGGCGCTGTTAATGTGGCAAGCCTCATATAAATTAAAAACTCCACAAAAAATGGGAATTGTGGTACCTATAGTCAATTAAGGTAACTTTGTTATTTCGCAATTAGCAATATATGAGTTTTTTTTTTAAATACGTGGATTTGCATCGTCATATATTAATGGATTGATAAAAAGTTTTGGAATTTTATAGTGTAATGACCTAATTTTGATAAAACGCCAAACATTCATATATTTCAGGTGGCAGTTCGTTATTAGGAAGTAAGGGTTACTTTGGGCCTTTTTAATATATTTTAATAATCTGATTAACAAAGGTTTAATGTTTTGACACAAAATTGGAAAAATATCTATAAAAAAGATATTGAGATTATCAAAATTGGCATTTATTGAATTACGTTTATTTTTGAATATTATAAAATTTAAAAATGAATTGATTTTAATACTTTTGCAATGTAATTTCTCGTTTCGAAATGTAATATTAATTGTTGTTCGTGTGTAAAATATTTTTTATTAACGAAGAATGGTACAAAATTTTATAGAGAAGCTGTAAATTTCAGAATTCATTTCCCGGTAACAGTGCATTAAAAATGAAATATTGATTATTAATGATCATTCTATGGGTAAATCCACTAAGTTGGCAACATTCCATGACGTCATCGTCAGTTCAAATTTTCTCCGCGCGCAGACTTACCGGGCGAGGAGTCTACTCAACACTAGAATAGACTAAAATAGACCAGGCAAATACATCGGTAGATTTTACTGAAATTGCTGTTACCTACTAACGCCATCTCTTAGACTGTGCCAAATACAAGGAGTTTCTTTTTTCTTCAACGTTGCTCTGCTTATATCAGCAAAAATAATTATCTATGTATGTAATTGATTGGAAGGATTAAACAAATAAGATTTTTTTTTTTAAATCCTTCTCCCATTTGTTGGGAAGGCAAAGGGTTCTTGCCCATATAAACAAATAAGAATTAAACTAACCAATTAACTACTTAACCTAAGGTAAAGGATAGTATGTAAGTCCACATTTAGGCTCAATTGCACAAACTAACTTTGCCAATACCTTTGCCCTTGAAACTGTCAATTCCATACATTCGCAAGGTCAAATAGATCTCAAATGTATGGCGATGATATTTTCATAGGCAAAGGTATTGGCAAAGTTACTTGGTGCAACTGAGCCTTAGGCTCAATTGCACAAACTAACTTTGCCAATACCTTTGCCCTTGAAACTGTCAATTCCATACATTCGCAAGGTCAAATACATCTCAAATGTATGACGATGACATTTTCATAGGCAAAGGTATTGGCAAAGTTCATGATCGTAGCCAGCCGTGGGATCAGGGTGGGGCAGCAGGCTTAAATCATATGTAATTAGCAAACTGTACCCACGGTATTCTTCTATAACACCCTGTATCTGTGTTTATAATTCGAATTATCCTAAATACCTTGTTATTGCTTACCTGCCTAGTACTTTACCTAGATAATTTATTTTTTTAGAGTTGGTTAGGTACCTGACAGGTCAAAGCCAGGGTGGGGCAAGCGCCCCACTCTGCCCCACCGTGGCTACGCCCATGGCAAAGTTACTTGGTGCAACTGAGCCTTATTGTTCATAAGACAAATCACCGTAACACTGAAATAAATGTAATTGTAAATCTGATAAATCCGTTTTATGTATTATTTTATTTAATTGATATTTATTTAGTCTTAATAGGCCTCCACCATTTCTAAAAAAGGGTCCAACGACATAAAACGAGTCTCATCAAACCATTCTGTCCGAAATATATTAAAATATGTCTGTAATGCACATAGAATGTCAACTGGAAAAAAAGAAACCGTTATAGGTTGGACAGCGTTGGACAGGAAGCTCATGTCATGCAAGCGTCAAGTCAACCGCGATAAATGACATTTTGATTGATTTGTTTGTAGTAGCCAAGAAATTTTTGAATTTTAGTTTTACTGTGTTTGAATTGTAGTTATTGTTTTGCAGTGTCAAATAGTAAAAGAAGCTATTCCCGCCCTTAAACATGTAAGTAAAGAAATTAACTTTATTATTTTATGTCACAATGTTGTTACAATTCACATCTAGATTGGCACGTTTTATCCCACACGCTATGTATAATTTATTTCTGTATATGTTTTAGTTTTGCGAGACGTAATAATAATATATTTCGTATTTAATTATTAGGTTAAGATTCATATTTCGTATGCAGTAAATTTATATTGGTATTGGGGATAAACGTACAGTCTCGGAATTGGTTTTAAGTAGCTATCATCGTCGTAAAATCAAACATGGTTTAAAGTTTTCCACGATCATAAAAAAGTTAAGAATCCATATTTTAAATTAGAACAAAACAAGAAAATACACTAGATAGCATTATTTTATAAGAACACATTTTAATGCCATTGTCTTGTTTCATACTACAAAATTAAGGTTTTTAAAAAAAATGTGTAATTTATTTCCTAATGTTATTTTTTAATTTACATATGTTCAAAATGAAATTTAGCATACAGTTACTATTGATTTTCCCCTAAAATATGATATGTTTACTAAATATATTTTTAAGGAATATTCTGAAGAATAAAACATTTCAACTCATAAGTAAATATTTAAACATTGTTGATAATTTGTGCATTATAATACTTAATACATGTTATAAAAATCCTGTTGATTTATTTTGTTAGATGCACAGTTCATTTTACAAGTAAGTTCTAAAAGTGCCCAGAACTATTCAATTTTGTTGTATATCCAATTCTCTTCTATTATGTACTTATTCCACATATTGTTAAATGTCATGTCATTGCTTTCTACAATAGAATTGTAAATGTAAGTGACTGCACTATAATTATCCAATTGATACCAATTGCTTCAACTTGACATGCCAAAGTAATTATTTATCCAATTTACCAATTTGTATCAAATTGTTAATTCCCACAATTGTGGTGTTTATGTTTACAGGCACCACATTTCACTCCATTATGTTACATAATGTTTTCTACTGTTTATTCAAAAATATGTCTGGCTCAATGCCAAAGTGTTCTTTGTTTTAATGGCTAGAAATGGTAAAAATGCATCACACAGTGCCTAACATTTTGTAGTGTTCTTTTCATAGGTATAAAAATACTTGGAATATTCTAAGTGTGTCTAATTTTAGGACTACTCTTGAATTATTATCCTACGATTACTAATGTTTATTTGAAACAGAAAAGAGATGGGGTAGCAAATTATAGGATAATAATAAAAATATTTTTATTTTGTTATAATTATTCAATAATCGTAATTAACTCGAAATCTATGCATCCACAGCACTAATAATTTGTGTTCCATTTAAATGGCAACCATAGTTTTAAAATAGGTATAAAAATATTATTATCGCCATATTAAATGAAGTTCAGTATTTTAATTTTAATTAAATATAATTGATGTCATTAGAAAAGCATACTATGATATTTTCCAAGTTTGTGTACTGTACATATAAAAAAAATATTAGGACAATTATGAAATCTTTTTATGTGTAATGAAGTGTTGAAAACATCATAGCTCATAAGTTAACAACTGAAATATATACTGCATGTATTACTATTGTTTACAAAACTATCATCAATGTTTAATATGATTCAATTCCAGAAGCTACCATAACCAGTATTGTTTACTAAAAATTACCATTTTATGACCACTTAACTAGGGATATGTTGGTGTTCTGTGTAAACTAACACAGTATAAACAACACTGATGTATTTATATTACAGTTTGAATTGTTCTAATATGACATAAGATCCCCCTTTGTTTAAACGGTTTTGAGATTATGAACTAGGAAGAGTATAATGATATTTTCGTACATGTAATAATATCTTCATGATATACAATAAGCAGGAAACTTAGGAGTTTGACTTAGGATCCCGTTAACGATGCAAAGTAACATAAAAATATCAAAAGCATTTTTTTCATAATCATCTGCGTAAAGTAAATACAATATCCATAAAATTGAAGCAACTAGGGCAAATGTGAGTAAACAGTATTCCCGCGTGCACCGGTTAAAACGAACTGAAGTATTAAGTTTAAAATACATATTCCGCACGTAACTTCCGCGTCCCGCGCGTGATTAAGGGCAATAGTTGGCTTGATGACGCAACGCACGTATTTTAGGCGTCAATGGAGCACACTTCGTCCGTAAGTTCGTAACCAAGTTGCCGAAACGGCAAGTGAAATGAATGTTGACGAGCTCTTCGCTCGCTGTATTCGTCAACGAATTAATTACTACATTTCTCTTGAATTCCTTACCCGAAAATAATTTGCTTAAGCCGTGTGGGTGGAGTGTGTGTATAGATGCTCTTAAATGGAAACACAACTCTGGCTCAAAGCCAGAAAAAAAAAAACAAATTTTATTTATTTAGTATACATATTCTGGCATATTTGTGATATTTACATAGTCCGATAAATTGGGATAAGCATCGATCGAACTTATTTATAGAGAACTACAGTCAATTGGTGCTCCAATATTTATGAGAACCTCTCAAGTTTCTAATAGAGCGTCCTTAATTAATTTCTCATTATCCATACTTTCACACTTACATCACGGTTATTAGGTACTTTACATGTATAGAAATAATTACGCAGTTGCGTTTAAGAAAACCAGTAAGGAGAACGTGTTTATTAGTCAGGTACTGTCATGTGAATGATACAGTATCACGGTGGAAAGTAGCTGATATTATCCACTTTCTGCCTGCCAGATCATCGTCTAAGATAATATAAAGCCCCTGGGAAATACACAAATTATAAACTTGTGAATACTAAATATGACTAAACATTTTGTGCGTCGAATAGAAAGTAAAGATAAAGAATTAAATCTTAATGCATTATCATGTACATTATAGTTGTATTGTATATTAGTATTCAAAATATGTGTAGATCATGTACGTACATTACTCAATTATCTATTATGCATATAACTTCTTTTAGCCCCTTTCGCGAAACATGTAATACAATTCATACACTTAAAAAGGATATTTTGTTTTATTGCGGTGTAAGTTAAATTATGGTCTACGAGGAATAAACTACGCTAGGAAAGTTAACTCCCATTTTTACTGACATGAGTTAAATATACGAGATCGTATATTACATATGGTTACGACACATTATGACATGAAATGTGTTGAACTGATGTCTAACTAGGTTCATAGTTTTATGAATAAAATCTAAATATGTATTGTAAGAAAATGCAAAAATATTAATCGTACGTATAACGCGATTTGCTTCTAGTAATTTATACGTGGCTCTGTCACTTAACGCGACACGTAAATGTGTTCTGTTTATTTGAATAATGTATAATACTTTTATATCTAGCTTAAAAAGAAATGTTCATTTCATCTCAATGGGACTCTTGGAAACTGAATTATAAAATCAAGTGTCACTTGCAGTACTCGTCATCGCGTCGAGTTAAGAACTTCGCGGGAACACCCAGTACCCCAAGCAGGAACATTTTGAAGTATCGTATAGTAATAGTATCGTGACAACGATTACTATACTATAACTACTCCATGTCGGTAGCATGAATCGATTAACCATACTCTCGTGAACTCGATACTATTACGTTACGATAGTGACAGATAACCTAGGGTAATGAACGAATGTTATTGAATGATTCGTGCGGAATTGTCATTCACTACGTTTGTACATTAATTTATTATTATTATAAAATAACAAAAAAATATAAAACATGCATTAATGTCGCGTAGAAAGGTTATGGAAATAAATTAATAAGCAAATACATATTTCTTGCTTTTATTCCGCAATATACAAAAATGACTCCAATTATTTATGCGTTTAGATTTCCGAACGCAGCAATTTTTTTTTGATTAGTTGTCAAACAATTAATGCAAATTAATAACTCTCATATTATTTAAGTTATAGATAAAGATATGTACATATGTTTTATAAAATCCCTCTATATTTTTAAGGAGGAGAGCTTTATGAAAGTATTCTCTATATTTTTGCTCGTTAAGTTCCTCGGCAATTATTTTCACATATATTATGCTCACACTTCTCTGCCCTAAGAGCTTGCTCGACTATACATTGACTTATAAGCTTATAAGTATAACATAAAATGATTAAGTAGGTACGCAAAACGAAAATCAAAGTTCCATGTAAATATTTTATTTATAAGTTTTTTTACAGTTTTAGGTTAGGTATGTTTTTAACTACAATAAATTCCAGACTTTCTATACCCTCATACTTGTTCGCAAGATTCCCAAGTTCGTTGCTCCGATTCCAAACAGTCCATAGTCTAAGAAATAACCTTCATATTTGAGTTAGGTATCACAATAATTATAACTTCATATCACAGCATTGAATTTCATATAACTAGCGAAATACGGAGTAGATAATTACACACAATAACACTAAGGCATCGGGAAACACTAAGCATGACCGTAATTAACACATTTTTCCTTAATTCGATGTGTAAAAATACAAAAATATACTCTCGATAATGTTCTCACGGTAAAAATGTCGGTGACAAAACAATCGTATTTCTCGATAGTAAATCGGCGATACTATACGTCAAAAATTATTCCTGCTACCACTTTTCATACATTTGCATAGTAAAACTATCGTTATTACCATACTATAGTATCGTAAACGTTTCCTGCTGCCATAATTTAGTTCCAAATACGCTCACAATGGCGCTGTTCAAATTCCCATACAAAATTTTACTATTACGATTACTATACTATAGAGCCAAATGTTCCTGCTTGGGGCACTGTTCTTCGGATAGAATACATTTGCTTTATTATTTGATTTTTCAACATTTACGGGATATAGTTACGTATAAAACGTGACAGGACATTTATATCGACGTGGGGCTTTCAGGCCCCTTCGCAATGGAAGGACCAGCAATAGTTTTACCGTCGGGCGCTTCTCGCCCTAGGATGTTCGGTGTCGCCCATAATGCATGTGACATTCACCAAGGGGTTCTTAGTTAGTATGCTGGCGTAGGTTTTGTTAGGGACCCAGCCCAGCCACAATCCCCAACGAGCCGGTCAGAAATGCCAGAGACATTGACAAGGAGTGTCTATTATGTGTTTTCTTCTTGGGCAAAAAGGATTGTTACATAGACGTATAATTAACTATTTACTCGTCATAAGCACACGTGTTTCATGTAATTTGTGTTTGTCGCAAGAGTGTTTATGTATAATATTGTAAATTGTAATGCCGGCCCATCCGATGCAATTACGCACAACACGAGGTGAGATGCGCCGAGTTACGTGACGCCTTCGCAGTGCGTAATGTAGTGTCGCGAAAGCAATTTGATGTAAAAGTGTAATTTCGGATTTGCATGTTTATTGGAATTGAGAGGAGCCTTTTTGCAATCGCAAATGGTTAAGCCACTTTTGGTTGAGCTGCAGTTGGCTGAAAAAAGAAAGATTAGTATACGTGACACCTCCCGGCTTGGCATGCACGCTACATATTTATATCCTTACTAATATTATAAAGGTGAAAGTTTGTATGTATGTATGGATGTTTGTTACTCTTTCATGAAAAAACGGCTCAACAGATTTTGATGAAATTTGGTATAGTGATAGCTGACACCCTGGATTAACACATAGGCTACTTTTTATCCCGAAAAATGTAGTGTTCCCGTGGGATGAGTCAGGAAACCAAATATACATATTTTCTACTCTTTCAAATTCAAATTGTTGGCACGGGATGTCCTCTCCTACGGAAGGGAAATATAGTCGACGGCACGCGGGAAATATAGTTAGTAGACACGCGAAATAATATGTTCTTGATGTGGATTGGACTCAAAAACTATCTGCACCCGGGCGAAGCCGGGCCCGACAGCTAGTATTACATATTTTAGACATTATTGTCTTTAACCTTACTCATAAATTAACGTTATATACTCGTATAACAATAAGTTATGGGAGAAAAACCTATTAATCGACGCCGCTTTTTGTCTAAATCCTTGACATGTCGACGACCCTACGATGGAATCTCGTAATTTATTCGAATAAAAAAAATCGTGGATTTATTGTTATTCTTGAAATATCAGAATGATCGAAACGAATCAAAACAAACAACAACACAATATTGTTAAAGTGTACTTCAATTCAACGTTTCAATAGTAATACCAATTTAAAAAATCTGAACAGTCCAATAAACCGACATATTATTTTATATAAGTGGACAATACGCATTGCTGGAATGTATGGAATGAAAAACACTGATGTTGATAAACAACGTATCTTTTATTCAGTTGAAGCTGAACTGAATATTTAATGGTAATAAAATCTGCATATTATTCGCACATGCTTCGCGTTAAACTCGCGAAAGTAACGAAGCCGTCTCCATATCGTCTCGTCAAGTGGCTCACTCGTATGTGACCTAATTAGAAAAAGCATTCCATGTTATGAATAAATATAAAACACACTACGCAGTCAGTGCTGACATTTTAAAACAATGATTAAGTAGGGATTGTACATGTTTCACAACCTTTTCGATTCGCTAAGCGTGTTACATTAACGAAGTGTATCTGTTTGAGGCCGTCTCAATGTCACTGAGTGATGCATTAGTTGGCTATTAGATGAATAGCACAATTATAAAATAACCTGTTTGTATTCATATTAATAAAGTTGTTTCAGCGATTAAACTTTTTGCATTATTTATACGGGATATCGATTACATTTAGCGATGGCTTTACATCTAAAAAGCTGCTTATCTTAAAGGTTTGATTTATTCATGTATATTGGTTCATACGTACTGGTTGTTGAGCAATAAATTATATTTTTCCCTGCATTGTTCCTAATATGGTGTGAGCTTAGACATGGCGCGTGGGCGCATTGTGAGTCGCAACGAAGACGAGGGTGCACCAATCCCTGAGCCGCGTCGGCCGACGCACTTTCTACACGATAATATAAATCAACACGTTTGTATTGCCACATTTAATAATTGTAAGTTTTTGAACTTTCGAAACACTCAATACTTTCGCCCTTTTCGGAACTGGTATTGAACGGACGTGATACTGAACTTTTACCTGTAAAACTCTGCACTTTATATATAAGTAGACTGCTTCAGATTCCATCTGTATCTGTATCAGCGCATATACGTCCAACTGCAGGGCACGGGTCTACTCTACAACCGAGAGAGTACGATTGAGGATGGTTTCCATAGTCATTATTATTCAAAAAATAAATCGAAACCCCCTTCAGTTGACAGCTCAAAACGGTATAAATATTACTTCACCAAACTTTCGATGTCCTTCATACTTGACATTATGTTCCTTTGTTTCCATGAGCCAAAAAAACCATTTGGTTTCTTTGCCAGTTCCGAATACCTGCCGACTGGATCAAATCATTTGTAAGTAGATTGAAAAAATATTACAAGACTGGTTTTGCAATATAATCACAAGTACATTTTAGTCCCTTCAACTGTTACCTTGGTCGCAAAACGGCTGATGTCAAATGGCACGCGAACATTCGTATGAAATAAATACATTTTCTCAAAACAGACATTTCGTGGCTCCGAGTCATCCGTATAATTTATGATGTTGGGGGATTGTGTTTGCTCCAAAAACACGTTGTGTGTGTCTGCTGCTAAAGAGTTTCCATGTTTAAACACATATATCGTTCTGCGTTTCAAATTGAACAACCCAAAAAGACATTTTTAATTACTCGATCAGACTCCTCTGTTATTTAAATAGAACGTTCGCTGCTTTAAAATAGAGCACCAGAAATGTTGACCGTATGCGAGTGTTTCATTTTTTGATTCAGGAATACGTATGTTTTTATTAAATGAATTTATTTCAGTTTGCTTCTAGCCCTTCGTATTTTTTGTGTTTTTTGGTAATATGAGATTTTACGATGCAACATTTAGTAGCGCGAACTGTGAAGTTGTATAGCCGCGTAAACATTATGCAAACAACAATGAACATAAAGTAAGGATGTTCAAATTTAACAGTCAGCCGAAGTTCCTCGATGAGTAAGTTTCGTCCTTCCATAATCAAGATGGTCAATGCAGATATTAAAAAACGCTTAGAGATGATGTCTTAATATGTAGGAAAAATAAGCAGAAATTGTCAGCCAACCTTTAGCTAAATATTGAGTTCTAAACAAAAAACCAAGCTATATTTAACTATAGGCATATTAACCTTTATAGACGTAACCTTTTGCACGGAGACCTGTCGTCGCTGTAAGCTACCATTGTTGACCTGATTTATGACTTATTGTTGGAAACTATGAAGTTTACGGGTTCGTCGGCCTACTGTGTGCCACCTTTGATATTTTCCAAGTCGAAAAGCATCAGTTCATTGCAAATGTTACAGAATCTATACAAATGTAACTTGTTTGGTGCGCTTGATTATATTGTACGTTAATTGGGCTAGCCTTGTTTGTCGATTCGCTAAGTAAATCCACATCGTTTCTGTATTTAGAGTCATTAATCGTACATCACGCACGCATAAATAACCGTGTGTTGGCATAAATACGATGAATCCGGCCGTCGGATGGATCTCATCACGAAATGTTTTGTAGGAGTTACGCGGATGTACGTTTCTGGTTTTGAACACAACAGGCTGCACGCTGAATTAAACAATACGTGCATTTCATCATTTGTTTTATTCTTTATTTATATCTGCTTCTTGTAACAAAATGTTGTTTACAGTGCTTAGTTGTATGGTTGTGTTGTCGGAACACTGGTATTTTGAGCCAATTTCCTACATGACAGCATGTTTGTTTTGTATATTAGATTCAATCTATGAACGTTGAATTATTTCCTAGTCCCTAGCAAATCATTAAAATCTCATCATGCCAATGCCTAGTACCGTATACGTTCAAATAGACACTCCAAAGCTGTAGGCATGCGTTTCCTCTCACATCGTTTGGACTTAAATGAGGTGTCAAAGGATTGGGTTCAGTTCCGTGAATGCTTAACACCGGAGAGGTGTAAACTGCGTGCTATTTGTTTATATTTATAATATATCTGTTGTAAAAAGCAATTAATTTCTTTTAAGCACCGTGAACCCTTCGCTTTTTTCAACGCCAAATAAAGTTGTAAATCAATTTAGCAAAAACTAAGACATAATTTTGTTATTACGATGGTTTAGAAGATTTATTTTTAAAATTGATTGCGCTATAGTCGATACAGATAGTTAGTTTAAGCATAAAGCATATAAATCAAATTTAACACGTCTATGGGCACTTGATATTTCCTGTACTGAAATAGAACATGGCCGCTGGAAGAGGTTTTAGTGTTCACGTTTTGTTGTGTCTTGTGTGGCATGAGTGGGTGTGTGGAGGAAGCGCAGATATGCGCGGAACGCGGCGTCGTCAGCTCAACTATAATAGGCGAGACGAATGATTTTCAAATTATATTCTAAAATATGGGCACACATTTATTATAAACGAAAAAATCTATATTTCAAGAATTAACTAAGGCTTAACACAGTTTTAAGCCATTTTTCTAATAATTTTTCAATAGTGCACAAAAAACGCTAGTAGGTGTCATGGCGTCCGCTGTGATGTCACTACTAGGTAAACATGTCATTGTGTACTACTTAGTCTGTGGTCCAGTGGCTTAACAGTCCATACATTGTTTTTTTTCTTTGGAATGAAATAGTTCCTCCATTTGCAGTAGATGTCGCTTCTCTCAACATCGCGTAATTATTGTTGTTAAGAAAAAATATGAATAATGAGAAACAGCCTACTCAGTAAAAATATCGGGCTTTGGAAATTACTGGGGAAAATATTTATAATATAAATTAATTAAATATTGATAAGACCTATGTCCTATTCGAACGTCGTGTACCGACAGAGGGCGCTAATTCCAATAATCTGACTGTTAACTCTGTCTCCGTATATAGAATGTACTCTGTGACTGCGATAGCCAAAGAATGACACATGAGTTTACTTTCTAGTCTATGGTCATGTTTACATAGGCGTGACATCATGCGTTGTGAAGAGCGTTTTTGTCAAAATGGCCGATTGCTATATTTTGTACTTTGATTTTATTTAAAATCTTATTAATCTCCAAGTATAGATTAAAACTGAATTATCATTTGAAATCCTTGTAATATGTATTTTCCCTTAAAAACATAATATTTTTAATTTTTTGATACTGTCGTCTCGCCTATTAGCGACGCTGTCCTTTGTCACACCGAGAGCTCTCCACGGCTGCCTTCCACTTCAACTACTTCTCCGATCTACCATCAGCTATAAAGACATAATGACCTTTTAACACAAGATACCGCAAACAGTTCATTTTGCCATTACTAGTGTTGTTGGGTTCGGTCTTCACATGCTTTTTTTAATTTTACAACATTACTTCCTTATAAATCTTGTTTTTGTTTTAGATGCCTGTTTTGTGGTTATTAAAGTTGTTAAAAAAAATCGCTTTCAAATAGATTAAATCAGCATTACTCAAAACTAAATATTAAGCTAAATAATGGTTTTCATTCGATCACAGACATATTTTTAAAGTGGGAAAAGCACGGGTAATAAATATGCAATCGCGAGATAGTAATTTATTCACAGTATAATAAAACCTATCTTTATATCGTACGATTGTCTGATATGTTGCTATCATTCCATTGTTATTGTTTATCGAACAATCCTTACGAAAATCAAAACAAAACCCTAGAAACGATGATAGACGAAGACATTTCAATTGGCGTTTATTTGTACTTTAATCGATGATTGAGTAGAGAAGACTCCTCTTCATTATGTTTAGATATTATAATATTTTTAGATATTCTAATATATCAGAACCACAGAAGAATCTCCTCCTCAGAAAGTCCACTGCTAAACATAGTTCTCTCCTAAAGAATTCCTAAGCGCCCTGTAAGAAGCTAGGTCGGTACAGCTTCTTCATACGACCTATACCAGATCATCTATCCATTCGTAATCGGAGACTTAATATCTGCAGGAGCGTGACGTTATAGAGCATTCAATAATGCCTTGATACCTAGCGAGTTAAATATTTATAAATATACTAAAACGTGGAAAGAATTTCCCCATGGTTGTAACCATTTCCAGGCGGAACTACATTTCCGTCTTTTTATATATCATAATATGACAGAGTGTAGAGGCTGTTTGTGTAGATTTCCTTGTGTATGTTTGCGGAAACGTATATAATAATTTGGTATGTGTACTCCAAAGGAATGCTTACTATGGGTAAGCAACATGGAATTATTTTTCTAGAGGACAAGTGTAAGCTAAATATCCATTAGTTCTAAAATAGTAAAAACATAGATATATAGATTGCATATTAGAAAAGTACGATTTGCGGTTTAATTCCACAGGACAATGTCTTCCAGGCAACTTTCGGTCATCCAATATGTCCATAGAGGAAGAAAAGATAAAGGGCAATCTAGATTGTGTGTTCCCATTCTGACAAAAACAGTAACATTGAGTTGAACGGACTCCGTTAATGCATGAGATTTTATGACCATATCTCATACCCTAAGAAGTATTACAAAAATGGATTCACTTGAACGTGTACATGTTTGAACATTTTCATGAAACATTTATATTCATAAAGGTACTTTAATAAAGTTATTTACGTCCGGAATACTTAGAGTAAACAAAAATATGGATTACGAGCGTAAGAAGGAATTAGGATAAAATGTTAAAATCAATATAAGAAGATGATTTAAGGATTGACCGATGATAAAAAATTGTAACATAATTCCCGATTATTAATTTTGGAAAGATTCTCATCCCTTCACATTAAAAAATTATATTTAGTTTTGGTGTCAGTGACGCACAAATGTGTGATGCATTCGTGAAGACTGCAGCCGATATTCAGCATCGATATTCGCCAACGCGTATGAATTTATGAATTCATCTTTATAAATAGGTACACTAGATTTACTAATGCAAACTAGGGATGTTGCGGATGTCGATTTTTTCACATCCGCGGATGCGGATGCGGATGCGGATTTTTAAAGGCTCACATCCGCGGATGCGGATGCGGATGCGGATGTTTAAGATTCTCTAGAAATCTAGTATATGAATGAATATTAAAATTAAACTATTATTTACGGATTTTATCGCTTACTATTATTTATCGATTTATCTATATTAAATTTTATATATTTTAACTTCCCGGAATTTCTATTACTTTCCACGATTCATGGTCAAGGGGCGGACTGAGTATAAGCTCATCCGCTCAGTGATTATTATAATTTAACTACCCATAATTTACAATTATTAAATTAAAAAGATAATTTAAAACGTTAGTCTGTTTTTGCGTTTCAATCTACGCAGAAGAAGCTCACTGTCTTGATGTCTGGCAGTTGGTCTTTTGGGTTCCGATTTATTTATGTGTAGAATTCGATTCCATCCTTGTGCAAGGTTCTATAGTAAAACGGTTCTACTATAGCCATCTTTTCTATTGATAACTAAATTCATCACCTTCGTTTTGAGTAGCCCCAAGTGCTCGCAAAAGAACACCATTTTATTTATTAAGTATAACGTCGCCTTTTCTAATACAAGGCGGTAAGGAAGAGGTTCGTAAATTAAACCTGCAAATAATTGTTCGCTAGGATCACTAATTAGTGGAGTGGATAAAAATCTTCGTGCTATCGACAATAATACACTCATTTGCAAAAAAAACGGTCGGTTTTGATTTTAATTCTTCTTTAAAAAAATACGGTACCAAAATGATTTCAATCATTTGTACATGTTACTGGCCGGTTTTAAAAATGCCGTGGTGTTTAAAACAGTACGTTCTAAATTCAAATTTTCGTTTGATGCTCGTTTTTACTGAAAACCACTTTTTATCCTACATTTTTGGTGCGAAGTCCCAAAAGATAATATCGGTTTTCATAACTTTTAGTCAATTTTTATGAATTTATTTCATATTCTTAATTGTCAAAGCTTCATTTATTGCTGTTTAGCTGTCTCAATAATCTTAGAAAAAGTGGTAAAAGCTACCAAAATTATTGCGCTGCTCGAAGAGGGTTGCAGCCAATGCTTCGTGGTTCAGAGGCTAAGTGTGAGTCGCTCGACGGTTCAAAGGACCTGGCAGCGGTATCAAGACATTAGATTTACGCGAATGTTACACATTGAAATAAAACTATTATTTACGGATTTTATCGCGAATTTAGTTTAATTTTTACATTTTTAACTTTTTGACGTTTCGATTACTTTACAGCTTTCACGGGATGATCATTTTCTTGTGAGTCGCGCATTGAGAAATCGCAAGTCTTCGTATGTGGACCTTAAGAACAACCTCGAAGAAGTAAGAAATGTGCATATTAGTCTATGGACGGTCAGGAGGAGGCTTCTCGCGGCCAATATACGCAGTCATCGCCCGGCCCGCGGCCCTAAGTTATTCCGTGAGCACAGAGTTGCCTGGCTTAGGTTTGCTCGAAATTATTAGTCATGGACTCAAGAAGACTGGAATAGGGTATTGTTCTCCGATGAAGCCAGGATATCTCTGTTCGGTGAAGATCGACGTCGGCGAGTGCTACGAAGACGAGGAGAACGCTTTGCAGAGGCTTGCTTTGAAGAAATCACACCTTATGGTGGGGGCTCTGTTATGTTTTGGGCAGGAATAAATTCAATGGATCGTACAGAGTTAGTCTTCATTGAAAACGGCTCACTGACTGGACATCGATACATAATGGAAGTTTTAATTTCTCATGCACAACCTGCATTGGCCGCTTGAGGCGAAGACTCAATTTTTATGGACGACAACGCTCGCGCCCACCGGTCTGGCGATGTGGAAGCGTATGTGCAAGAAGTCGGCATTCGTCGTTTGGATTGGCCAGCTCGAAGTCCCGACCTCAATCCTATAGAGCATGTCTGGGACGTTCTAAAACGACGCGTGAGATCAGTACAACCGGCTCCGCAGACCATCAGAGAGCTGAAGAATGTGATTACCGCGGAGTGGGAACGTATTCCGCAAGCAAGTATCCGGGATATCCTCGCTAGCATACCCAGACGAATTCAAGCTGTGATTTCAGATAGAGGGGGTCACACTCGATACTAAACATTTATCTGCTTTTACTTTATTAAAGAAAAAAACAAACAAAAATCTTTGTTAACTTTTACTTCACGAGCATATGCACTACTAGCGAGCATACACTACTAGTGAACTTTAGCATTAAAACCCATAAATTTTATCAAAATTTTATGATAATACTGACGAAAACGATTATTTGCTTATTAATTTACAAAATTGTGAAAGTAAAACTACCTATAATTATCAAACAAACCAATAGTAACATTTGAAATGGTTCATTGCTTAGGTGCCCGTTTTTTTTTTTGCAAATGAGTTTATCTTAAATTCCTCTCGATGAACGCCACTTAAGAGGATTTTCATCCACATCTTTCGCTTCCACTGGTCAATGTCATGTGCGAACGGCACTCGCCATTCGCCGGCACCACCAAATTTCTATCTTGTCTCATCTTGTATTACATCCGCATCCGCATAAATATCCGCATCGATTATTGCGGATGCGGATGCGGATGCAGATGTCAAAATCTATGCGGAAGTTCCGCATTTGCGGATGCGGATGCGAATATACGCATCAACCCTGATGCAAACATTGATGTCGCGAGGTCTTTGCCCACGAGTAATCATATAGGTTCGGTATGAATAGAAATGATAGGAAAGGAGCAATGATATTACAAAAAGAAAACCGGTCTTGAGATAAAATATAATGGAACATTCTGCGTAACATAACAAACCGCGTAACTACAGGGAATATTGAGACTTAACATCTTATGTCGGAGGATGGCGAGCGCAGTCGAATACCTAAGCATTGCTTTGTAATAATGGACTTTGTCACTGTCCATGAGCGGTCGTGTCGCTTACCATCATGAGAATGGCAAGCTCGTCTCTCCTTTCTGAGCTATAAAAAATGCAAAGGACAGGCGCTATCGTTCCTTTATTTTAGTTGTCAAAAAACAAAACCGTCACTTAAATCCAATATGACATAACTGAAAGACATGCATTCATATGCCTAAAACGAAAATAATATCAGCCAAACTATTAATCACTGGCCTCCGTTACAGCCACATATGTCAGCCTCCGTCGCTCAGTTGGTTAGACGCTGGCTGTGAAACGTCAGACCGCGAGCTCAATCCCCGCACGGAGACAAATATTTGTGTGATCCCTAGGTATTTGTTTCGGGTCTAGTAATTGTTTTTGAGTGCGAAAAGTCTCTCGAAGTTCCTGATACCCACGATACAAGAATCGATCTTAGTGCGGGGTCAGGATTATGTATGCGACTGCCATGCTGAGTGTATCTGTTATTTATTTCTTTATTTTTACACATCTAATACCTACAAGTTATGCGGAGATTAATTTGTAAGCGGTAGTTTATTTTTAATTTAAACTAATCGTGCCGACGAAAAAAGATTACAGTAAAGAAAGTAGGTAGTAGTATTGTTTTAAGTGTAATAAACAATGTTATTAGACGTGAAATTATGACACATTGTTTAAATATAAGACGTGTTTAAATCATAAATGCGTGCATCAACATAAATAAATCTTGAGGCGGACAAATTAGCGTTTCTTTACGAACACGCAATATTGTATATAAATCATTCAATCACAATGCATCTTGTTTTGGTGGAATATTTCAGTGGTGTTGTAGCAATAACGATATCGGTGCTGTTTGTGCAATAGCAACTATAGATAAGAATGACCTGTTGCGTCTTCAGACCCACCACTTCGCTTCCATACCATAGCTTCCTTATTGCGATAAGAGCATCATCGCCTATAAAAAGAGTACGTTGAACGCGGGTACTTAGCTCGCTTCCTCAATGGCAGGAAGATGCTCGCACACAACTGCACTTCGCATAATTGGTCCACAAACGTTCCGATTGCTCGCCAATTCGCAGCGAGTGAAAGTATGGTGAAATACATGAGAATTGCACCGAAGAGTATCTTAAATATGTGTGGAAGAAATTAGGCAAGCAGGTCATCGATATTTTGATGTCACGTGTTTTTAACTCTCTCATTAACTGTGCTGGTTTGCCTTAATCTTCGATAATTATATTTCAGTATCTAACAAAAAAGCTAATATTGCCATTCTATCGAAACAGTTCGCTGAAAGGGACATACGTTCAAATTTAGGGAGAATATCAATCATATTTACCAAGTAACATTTAAAGACTCTTCGTAATTTAAAAGAGTTCTTTAAATATTCATCTCGGTTGTTTCTATTATTTGGCAAAACAACATTTGTTGTGCCTCGTAAAAGTTTTATAGGTTTGAAAATTTGGTCACGAGTCTGGTCACTTATCTCATAAACTTTATTGTCTAAAAAACCGCAAGGAGATAGAGGCAGACTAGGAATGAAGCTCCTTTATTTTTTTGTGGTTTTGTCGAGCATTTATACTCATACGGGTTAAAATAGAGAGAGAAAGACAGCTTTAATCTTTCGCATTGTTCATTTCTACTTTCTGTTCATCTAGTCAGTACGGAACTTTTGATTAAATGATACATCGCCTGACACCTGAGATAGGAATAAGAATGGATCCCAGGCTCGAGGCCTTTTCTAAAATATTAATTATCCCAGTCTATTTATGTACATTATTAAAGTTCTTTTAAGAAGTCACTTAATGTTACGTAAACGTACGTATATGTACAATATCATTTGTATCATCTTCGTATATTTAATGAAGAACAGTCAATCACATGAATGCTTACGTAAATATAGTATCAAACAAACAGCATGTGCAAATTAGAACGGAAATACATTCCCTATCGATCGTCGAGTAATTATCTGTACGGGAAATCCAAGTCTCGACCCCTGTCGAAAAGATTGGCTAATAAATCTCCACTTATAGGGTAGGTAGGGTGAAATAATTGAACTTTCATTCCAATTTTATAAAACCCAATACAATCTGAATTATGAATTCAGTATAAATAAAATAAATGTATAATTTAATGCACTTATGCAAAAATAGACAATAAAACACAACGAAATATTAGAGAATGCATAATGGGATATGTCAGAATCGGTTACGAAACGTAACACTGCATTACGCGTCTATTAATTTAGATACGGAACGAGTCACGAGAGGTTTTTCGATCTGAACTTTCACCTGCACAATGGCAGTCTGGTATCAATGTAGATAAGGTAACATGCATCGATTCTGTCGCGCGTGGGAACGATCAATTACGCCTCTTTCAATCAATATCACGTAAGTTCTAGCATAAAACAAAACCAATACACTTCTATGGAGTGATTACTTCTTTGTGGCTCGGAAATTTAATTATGAATGACAAGGAAAAAAGATTTGCATGCTAGTTTCCCATTAGATAAGCTATTAAGCGCGAGGCACCAGTCAAAAAACTCATTTCGGCGCAAACGTTCTATGAATGGATGACCGCATAATGGTATATTATACTTCCCCACATCTATAAATCCCGTTGTTTCGACATGACAATCGTCGATACATGTCGCAATGCAACTGCAGTTATTAACACATTAAACTGTATAAGAATTTTGCAAGTATGATCGTCATGTATCCCAACAATATTAAAATATATTCAGTGTCCTGTAGTTTGGCGTCAACAAACCAATAAAATACGTAAAACAATCTCAAATTTTGCTGTTTCTATTCGATTCATTCCCACGTTACTCATTATGATTATTTTAGCTAAATCTGTTTGATGAATTACGTGTTATATTGTTAGATTGGGTATGTTTCGTTCATAAATGCAAGTGTTGTTTGGATAATTGCTAATTATATGTTATTTTCGTGTCATGGATAGTGCGTACAGCGGTGGCCTCTCGCGGTGTACGCAGACTCCGCTAGGCAGGGGCTCGAAACTGGGTCATTCGCTGGCGGCGCCACCCGAAAACGCCATTCAAATATTATCCCATTTTATTGTGACAAACGAAAACTGAACAGCCACTGCTATTTTAAAACACCATTTTAATCACAGTAACGACCTCATTTTATCACGCTTTTAAAGCTTCTGTTCGTTAGCTTTCTTAACGGCTCTTGTAAATTTTCTTCATTGTTCGGAATGTTTTAGCTCCCTTATTTTAAGATCGATATTGGTGCTTGCACAGCAGAAGTTGTAATCTCATATTACTGACCTATTTTGTACGTGTGAGGGTGTACACTTCAAACATCCCTTTTAATGTAGGGATGGGGTTAATGATGTATGTGATACCGTATTTTATTTTTATGAAATACAATACTGACCTCAAGTTTTAAAATTGTTTAATAGCAATGCAATGAAATAGTTTAATCATACATTTCTGATTTTATGTTCGTTAAATCTAACAGATTTACGAAATTGGCATAGTTTAAATGAGTTCCAGTTAATACAACTACTACGATATGTAATTGCGTGTTGAATATTACGTCAGTACTCTAACGTTTATATAATGAATTGTATTTCACTGTGAAATTCTTCCAAAGGATTATATTAGGCGAGTGTGAGTGACGAGTCCTTTTAGTTAAAATCAATATTTTGAGAGGGAAGTTTCCAGAAATTGGAGTGATATTATATTCAGAGTATTTGGAGATTTCTCTAAATACTACGAAAGCGAGTTTTAAATGCATATGTTTCTATAAAATAATGTACCCAATGAAATAATAAGCCATCATAGATTTTTTATTCCAATGCGTTTTGTAACATAAAATGTTACACGCCTTTTTGTTCGTTGATCAACATAATCTAAAATATTTTCTTTACCACGCATACTATAACTAAGTGGAATAGAACTTTGATTATTTCCAGTATTTATAATTTCAGTTTAAATGATAACAAAAGACAATAATGTGATAGTTTTAATGCGTTATTTTATAGTGGATAGGTTGGTTGTGCACAATGTACCGGTATGAACGCCTGCAGTTTCCTGTCGTGCGCCACGTGTTGCTCAGCGGCGACGCGTCACGGCGCGGCGCGACGTGGGTTACTCATTATCCTTATTCATTTCACATTTTAGTACCGGTAGTCAGAATGACGAGGATCTGGCTGGCTAGACACCTCCGACTTCGGAGTCATATGTGTATTGATAGTTAATACCAGGCACTGTAAAAATAAACATTGCTTTGTCTAAAAACCTGACTTCATAGCAATCTTTTCAAGAATTTGTATGGTATGTAAATTCCACCAATCCATAATAGAGCACCATGGTGGATCCCAGGATTCTTTCACTAGAAATCTTGATCGTAAAGAACTTCCATGATAAGCAGTGAGCAATTGTGGGCTGATACTGTCAAAATATCTACGACATTTTATTCCATGGCAAAAAAGAGTTGAAGAATATTTTTCGCAGACGAGTTTTTAGCACTTTAGGATGTATTTAGAACGGATCTGCGACACAAGGCAATTACATTTTTTGCGAGTAGTAACATGCCGGCATTATTCTCAAGTTTTTGCTCCCAGCTGTTTGAAATAAGACAACATCCGCTTCAGTGACAAGTGTTCAAACTCTGTTCCAGTATAAAATCGCACCTATATATTCTATTAGAGGAGACAGACTTACAAAATGTCTGTAACAGAAAAATGTGGTACCATATCACAATTTCTGATTCTATCTCCACTCCTTCGAAGTCACACTATCTTCCCTGACGTTCCAATGACTTTCCGCGTGCCTGATTCCAGCGCGCAGATATTGTTCGCGAAATCGAAAGTATGATAAATCAATGTAAAAATAAGTTCGTAAAACTACATCCATATTGAAACCAATCATCCTTCTTGTGAAATCAATTGTAATCTCGTTAAACTGATACGCTTTTCTAATGACAATAAAATAAAGAGAGTGATCGATGTAAAGACAATAGAAAATAAACGTCTAAACAAAATGACGATTACACTCATTATCTTTCTTACATTAAGTTGTTTTACCATTGGGTATTATCTACAGTTTTTTACTTAAATGGTCGCAGTTTGATCGCCTACGAATTATACAGGGTATATCAAGACTGCTACCGAAAACGAACCCGAGTGGTAGTTTTAGTGACTTCAGACACAATGCAACAAAATTTTGTGCAAAAATTTGTGAAGTTTTTTTTCTGTCGTCGCATTAGGAAGGTAAATACATAGTTTTGTTCTTAAATAATATTGTACATCCTTTTATTTTTAAAGACGCTATGGTATGCAAGGCTTTAAATTATTCTGTATCAGCCCATATACGTCCCACTGCAGGGCACGGGCCTTCTCTACAATCGAGAGTACGATTGAGAGTGGTTAGGCCATATAGTCCACCACGCTGGCCTAGTGCGGGTTGGCTTTAAATTATTATTTTAGTAAAAACTATGGATTTACCACCCAAACTCGACGATATTTAAAAAAAATTATAAAAAAAATCAAATGTCGCGTTTCTATGCGAAATTTTTATTTGCATTGTGTTTGTAGTTACTCAAACTACCACCCGGCTTCGTTTTCGGTAGCACTCTTTATATACCCGGTATGAACTTCAGCTTACAAAGCTAAGCTATGTATATTCAAAAGTGTGTTGAAGTCCATTGGATTTCACCGTTATCAGGTTGGTATCGTCTTTGATTGCAAGCTGTTATTTGGCACGCTATCCCTATATATCCTGTTTTTTCGTGACCTGTGCATATTAATTTTCTGGCAAGATGAATTGTTATAATGTCGGTACGGCCTGATTCCAAAATATTCAATATACAGCGTTCGCGATGATAAACTTGTAACGGTAAATAACAATCGATCAATATAATAGCTAAGAAATATATTATGGCTTATCTTTACCAAACTGTATAGAAGCAATATATTGCAAATATTTATCTACAGAAACAGATCGATGGCGAGACTCGTTGCGGGTGGCCAGACGATGTGAAATTAACCTGGGGTAACTCCAGCTATCGCTCGGTCTGGATAAATGTCTGGCAGCTGTTCTTGTTTCCTAACAATTTTGATATATGTACGCCATACTCATTTACCGCCTTTAATGTGTGGTTATCCCATGGCTCTTTCACGGCGGTCTCCAGATAAATGTGTGTTATTTTATCTTGCACGATATTTCGTTATTAACTTTCCGTTTTCTTGTAATTACTGTTCGTATTTGCTTGTAATCGGTTTATTTAATTGATGTTTAAAGTTGGCTAGGGTGAAGTCGTATCTTGATATAAACCTACATATTGAAGAATATAAATTGAAGTAACATTTTCCAAATAAGTTGTTTACATTTAGTTAGTAACATTACTGGTATTATCGAAGTTGTTCGCCTCGTCGGAGTGGGAGTGCGCGCAGGCCGCAGGGAGCCTGTACAGTGAACTGAATCACGGCGTATGAAAATAGTATTTGAAATGAGTTTTGTGCGAGTTAGCATGTCACAGTTAGTCTAACACTTTTTGGTTGCATTGCGTGTTGACTGCTGAGACTGCTGTGATACAGTCACGTTCACCCCCGCGTCAGTGCTGGACGCGTGTGTTGTGATTCCGCTTCGTGTTTTTATTGTTTTCCAACTGTGAACTTCGAGTTTTTAATGGACTTACGCCTTAGTTAGCGCAGTGACATTGATGTATACTGTTTGCCGATTCACTTGGACTTGAACTCGCCACCGCTGCGATTCATTTTTGATTACATGTGTGAGTGTTTTTTTTGTTACATTTAGATTTAATAAATATTATGCGAGTTGCTCAATGCGGTGCAAAGACAATTACATTGCTCTTAGATACATACAACACTTGATTTGAGACCGGTTCGAAAGTGAGGGTTTTGTTAACCAAACCGGATCGGCAAATCATTATAGATATAGCAAAGAGCAACATCTGCCTAATAAGTTTTAGTCGTTTCGCTCAGTTTTTTATAGGATCACGTTTTTTCCTGTATTCTATAACGACATAATAGAAACACGTGTTATAGCTGTCCTTTATCATAATAATTTATTTCTCTCGTTTAGTTGTTGAAATGTCAAATAAGCTAACACTAAATTACTCCTACAATGTTAATAATTTGTACATGTCATAATTTTTGTGGCTGCTTTTTTTAAATAGTACTAACATAACTTTGTAAATCTAAATGAACTGAGTTTAGTTTATGAATAGAGTACATAACATCTATATTAAATAATAATTTATTGACCATAATTCAAACAAAATTTTCATTCCTTGTCGATGAAAGCGCACTCATGTAATAGTTTTCTTTTTAAAGTAGCGTAAAAAGTTTGTTAATGAACACTAGCAACACAACACTGGGCATCGGGCATCGAACCCGTTACTTTGTATTTAGAACGACGACCTTGCAGTCTTAGCTTAGATTAGTTCCAACCGAATTATGGCCTATACGCAAGCCCATAAATAAAGCCCACCCGGGGTACACGCAACAGATATTGTACACAATTTATTAATACCGACGCGGTAATCTATAAGGAAAATAAATTGCTGCCTCCTCATATAGATTATTTGAACACAAAAACTTAATGAGCAAAACCGTTTTCATGAATATGACGTAATAAAAACGAATCTATTATTTTTTGCCGATATAAACTAACAATGCTATTGTACTAATTTTTAAATGCTTTGCAAGTTTTTTCACTTTATGATTCCAATGAGTTTTAGTTTGTATTCATATGTTAGCAGAAAGTAAAAAAACAATATTATTAGAGATCTTTGTAAAATCCTGAATATTTTTAAAACTTTTGCTACATGCTCATAAAAGCTCAGTACTAATTCTATTGCACATGACTGTTTAGATCATATTTATAAATACAATACTTTTACGACTTATGAACGGAAGAACTTTTAATGACGGATATCCTGTGATTTATTCCATACAGTATTGAATTTTATGTTGGTTCTGATGCAAAATGAACACCGCGTTAGTACGATAAACTTCGCCACTCATTAGAGTTAATTAATGACGAGAAAATATAACTAAAAGAGGTAGCAGCGTGGAGTTTTGTGTTCATGTTCATTATCTATGGTCTGTGTCCCTCAACAAAGAGACGAGTAGGCCGTATAAAAACTTACGAGCAAATAGACTAGCTACATTTTACATAAGAAGTGTTATTATTCTGGTTGCTTTTTCCTTGCAATTTCATAGAGGGTCGTTTTTCTCTCAGTTCGCAGTGGCCTATTTTCTATTGAAGTGGTGTGACAGCCTGTGGATATTGTAGCTCTGAAAGTCTGCAGTATGTTCAACATTTATATAGCTACCAAATTAGACCTACTCATTAAACATAGTCTTTTCTAAACAAATTTTATTTTCATAAGTAGGGCATACTATTTTTCCATCTGCGAGTTACATTTTTGAAAAAAATTAATCATTCGCAATACGTGTACCATTAGTGTTAGACTTATTGTAATATTGGATCCTAATTATCGTCATAATATTAAACTGAATTAACATACTACTACTACTATACTAAACAGAAAAACGGTACCTATTCATTAACTCAATTTTCTCATAAAGAAATGACATATTGACTGACTACCTTTTTAGTAGCCCGTCAGATCTTTAAGTTTAACATTAGTTTATAATTTAAGAAAGGTATAGATATGCATCCAATAACTAAAATATAAAATTAAAATGTACATAGAACTGTGTACCTAGTGTGTTTACCATCGTATTAATTAATTAAAGCGTTGCGGAACTAATCGCACAATACATTGCCATTTTTTGATCTATGCAGATTTTTCACTGGAGCTGTGCCAAGGCATAGAAATGGGTTGTTTTTTTCGATAATTCCGCGGTTTCTTCAGATACCTCGAGGCGGTTCACAGGGATCTATGTTTATTTACCGATGGATATTTCCGTGTGCATCTCGTTTTCCAGACGGACGGACATGTTTATTGCCTAGCAATCGTAAAACGATAGTGGTTTACTGTCGGGCCCGCGGCATGTTCTGTTTCAATATGGAATACACCGTTCGCATTCGTATCGGGATCATAATTTATGGATTCATACTAAATTAAAAGACTTATTCTGTTACCCCAGCTGCAGTTGTCTTACTGTATTTGCCGGATGCAGTAAGGTTATTTGTTTAAAACTGTAGGACAATTTTCTTCTGCATTAAGCATTTAAATTGTTCAGATTTGCTTATCCAACTTTCTAGGTTATTTTAGTAATATTCAATCCCTCTACGTCTCGCTATCTTGGCGTCAGTTCATGTAGATTTGCTGTGAGTCTTGGAAAGCTGTGTATCCAGTTTTATATTAAAACGCGTCAACTCACACTTTATGATCTCCGAGCTCAATCAGTGTAATGTCACTCTTGTTTAAAACTTTGCTGTCGCGTCACAGGCCTATCTCGAATGACAAAAATCACTCTAATCCTGAGATGTTCCCACAGCATACATCGCAATTCGACACCGTCAGTATACATACGTATTTAAGTGGCTGTGTCTTGGCAAAGAGGCGTCGGATTGTCGCGACCGAGGCTCTGTTACGAAAACTCGTCCCACCTTATAGTAAGTACAGCTTGTTTCGTGACCTTTACGTTGACTCTCGAGGGATATTATTTCGGGTAGCCTTCGATTAATAAAATCACAAAGGTCTATTCACCAGTAAGATTTACGAGCATGGCATTTGTTCGATTCTTTGCGCAACATTTGTCATAAAGGTCCCTTAAATAACCTAGATATATCAAATATTACGTAAATCTAAAAACTTACACATTCGTAAGTTAATAATATAGTTTCGGAAGTTGTTTTGTAGATGGTATCACGCATAAAATTATGCAAATTGAGTGTTATAATTTTAATGATCCGCATAGAGCACAAGCGGTGTTTATTTGCGTGGTATCGTGTTTGCAGAGCCTTGTCCAGTATATCCATTACCGATCGACACGGTTAATTCCCCGCCATTGTTTTCAAAGTGCCGATGTAATGTGAATGATAGAGACGCCCGTTAGCTCGACTGAATCGTTTCCTCACATCACTTTCCCGGATGTTGCAGACGATTCTGCACCTTCAGCGGTTAAATTGTGCACGATGGTAATCGTCGATCGCTGATCGTCGCTGACGTAACACATAACGAGCTAAGACGACTTTATAGAAAAGACAAAAACTGTTCCGATTTCTTTATTGTAAAAGTAGAAACTGAATGGCTAGTCAGCACGCATAATTTCTTTTGATGATAGGCGAAATGATCTGTACATTATGTAAGTAAGTTGCATTGAGTGCAGCTAGCTATACAATGATAGGGCGTGATCAATATGCAGACGCTGTAACGATACAATGCAAAACCACGGGCATTGAACTCGGAGGAAGAGTCCTTGCCATATCTGTTGCTCCGGGACACCGTATTTGTACGGTCGGAAAATGATTCACGTGTCTGATATTCTATTTTGAGTATCGATAAACCCACACATGGAAACCAAAAGGCCTTATTGTCGAATATTAATACTATTAATAGACGTTTTCTAATACTGCTTTGGGGTTTACTGATATTTCGCTATAATCTTTTAAACTTACTAGTCATAGAAGTTAATGGCTTATTATATTATTTACTATTCTCGTCAAAATCAATCACTGATTAAATAAGTTATTTCGGGTATCCAATCGCTTTCTGCAGGAAATTAATTCCATGTTGAAGTAGAGCGTTGAACTTTTAATTAATACCGCGGTGTTAATGTAATAATATTGCCACTTACTTATTTAGCTAAGTATTCACACTATACTTACATGATTCTCCACTTAAAATTAATTAAATAATTACACAAGGAATTACAATAAATAGAATTAACATTAAACCTATGATAGAAAATATTGAAGATATTGGTTACAGTTGAAGATGGCAAAAATTTTGCGAAGACTATTTAGAAAACAAGTGATGGCTTTGTTTGATCGCAGTCCTTTATGTTGGTTATGAAGGACTTACTAAAAAGTATTCATATTTGCCGCTCCTAACCACCTGCAGGAAGTATTGAGGCTTTAAAGTAGCAATTATAAAAGACTAACACTGACTTAGGTTGGGCCCGGTTTATTAAATTTCTCATTTGAAACCACTCTCTTATACAATTGAAATAATAAATATGTTATGCGACTAGGTAGACACAAATTCTAGTCAATATCCATCATACCAACCAAAATTGAATATTTTGCACCGCAGCCTGATCAAACACTTATTGTTATCATGCTGACGGTGGCGAGAAGTACTAAACTATCCATCAGTGCGGCTCGGACCCATTATATATGGAAATAACACGCCAGGCGTGTGATAGCCGCAAACATGTGCCCGAACAAACACAGCTTGCATGAGATACGCAGTTTAATCAGTAACATAAAATTACTCTTGAGATTCAATGAAGGTGCTTTGTCAATCAATTTAGGTCTCGGTGATTTAGGTTACGAAAAAGTCATTTTTGTATTTCTCGAACTCCTTTTTTTCTGGACGGAACGTATTCAGCGTCCTTTTCTGCACTTATGACAACTTGTACGCAAAGTTTCATCATCAATGGTTGAGTAGTTGAAGCATGAAAGCGTTAAAAACTCACATTAGCATTTAAATTTGTAAGGAAGCAAATATCGAAAAAGATCGTGATGGTCCTATAGTAAGTTATTAACCGAACAAATGCACATCTGTAATTAATAACGTTAGAAAGATTTTGATAATCCTATAGATTATAATTTAAATTTTCCCCCAGCGTTGTACGGTTGCGTCTGGTGCGAGACCGCACGTGTGAACGTTGCGTCTCACACGTGCTCCTCACACAGCTGGCTTGTGTCTTATTTCGGATACCAACAAACAAACATCACGTTTTACATTATGTAAACTTACGTTTTATCTCAAATCAGGTTAACTATCATCAAGCAAGTCAAAACTGCCGGTAAATATTGTAAAATGCAGTAACTGTTTGTTGGAGTTTTGATACATCTGTTAGCACGTGACTGTCTCGCAGTATGTCGAAGAGCATAGTTTTTTTAATTTAATGCAGGTCGTTTGCTACAAAATATGACAAAATGCACACTGAAATTATGAATTTCAACACACCATATGTATCATTGTTTAAATCGTCCCTAAATATTAAACTTAAAACTATGAGAAGAGAAGAGGAAACTACGAGATACAACAAACATCGGTGATCTAGATATAGTGACCACGAGCGCAAGCCGTGAAATACTTGTAAATGGCTTGCGTTTTCCAACTAGCCAGCCCAACTTGGGCAGCACAATCTAACTCCCACGCAGTGTTTATTGACCCGCCATGGGAGAGGCCTATGCAATTGACCGGCACACAATTGATGTAATGGTCCATGTTAGTACACAAAATCATCGCATAAACCAGATGTGAAGGCCGACACATCAATATTGAGTTAAGGATTATATGAAAACTCAATAATCACAATTTTTTTTTTTATTATAAGTATTAAAGAATATTTGGGCTCTATTCATAATTATTTGAGCTTGTCCCTTGCATTAGGGTCCTAACCATCTGCGCCTAGTTTTTTAACCGACTTCAAAAAAAGGAGGAGGTTCTCAATTCGACTGTATGTTGCTTTTTTTTTTTTATGTTTGTTACCTCGTTTCTCTGTACTGTGTGAACCGATTTCGATCATTCTTTCTTTGATTGAAAGCTGGTGCTTGTCGTTTGGTCCCATAAAAATATGGTGAAGATCTGATGAATATCTCCGGACCTGGAGAGGGGAACTCCTTAAAATTAAGGAGAATTGCAATGGTTCTTTTTGCATTACGTTCATTAGAAAAGTTAAGATACAGTGAGATAGGGAATAAGGGGTGGGGGAGCGGGGGGGGGGGGGTGATAAAACGTATTGACAGGTTGATCCCAAGAATGCAACATGAAGATATGATGATTATGTTCGGACCTGGAGTATAGAACTCTTCAAAATTTAGTGGGATTCCAATGGTTCTTTTTGCATTAAGTTCATTATAAAAGTTATTTTAAATATAAAAATGTAAAATAAGACTATTATTGATCAGTACCTTATTGGGAGTCTCAATAAGATGGCTGTGAAAATAGAGACATATATTAATTTAATTATTTCATAATAAAATATAAAATATCTTAATAGTTTTGTTCTAAACGTTGATTATAATTATTATATTTATTTTGCTTAAAAATCTGTCATAATACAAGAAGGCATTTTCAAAATTGTTGCGAGCGACTACTAATTTCACTAATGCTCCACTAGAGATGCACTGGAGCGCCGCACCAATTACATCGGAATTTACGCGTGTACTTAATTAATAAGTATTTAATGTAATAAAAATTAAATAAATACCTTGTAGTAACTTTAAATTAAGATAGGCACCATGCCACAGGTTAAGTTTTCAACCACAATTTTAAACAACTGATATTTGTACCTTCATTTGAATTTAGCGTAACATTAAAATGTGCTTTTTAAGATGTAGTGAAATGATGATTATTTAAATGTGGAAACAATTGCTCGTGATTAATTAAATGCCTTATAAAGTCGAATTAAATATTTTTATTTAAGGATTAATAAAGTAATGCATTAAAGTTATAATTTATGATGTTTTTATGAAGGAACGTGTATTATTAATTTACGAGGGAGGTTGACGACTTCTACGTATTGTCCATTAGCATGTTTTGAAGGAGGTCGCTAATCAAAATGTAATTTACTAGCTGCTGCAAACTTTATTTATCAACATACATAGGACTTGTTTTTCCTGTTATTCACAAAATTGTTTTGCGAACGTAAAATTTTGACATATTCTTTAAAAAGAACACATATGTATATGGGTAATAGTTTAATACCCATTTTTTTAAATCATTGTTAAGAATTTCTAAAGTTACAGCAATAAAACAAAATTGTGAGCTTGAAATGAAAACCCAAATAAGCGTCGCTAACTGGTGT
Organism: Hyles euphorbiae; assembly: GCA_023078785.2. Taxonomy (NCBI): domain Eukaryota; kingdom Metazoa; phylum Arthropoda; class Insecta; order Lepidoptera; family Sphingidae; genus Hyles; species Hyles euphorbiae. The sequence goes on from CM041038.1 coordinate 14,982,580, forward strand.
GACGTCCCTGAAATGTTTCTAATTAACTTTTATTGCGCTACACTATTTTAGGCGAGGGGAAAATAAGTTGATAGCGATATGATTTCGAAAGTTTTCGAGAATAAGATCATGGCGGTGCGTTGACTGCGCCGAGTGCGGACGGAAGTCGCTTATTTAGCGAGTCGCGTTCGACCACATTGTGCAGTTTGTGTACATTTACGTATTAGTAGGCTGGGAGAGCGACCTTCACTCGTCCGTCACACCGGCCAGCCTCCATTATACCATTATGAGACTCTTTTCTCACTAGACTTAACAGTTCGTGATGACGTACATGCACACAGACACAATGGTGATTTGTCGCTCGGTAAACGACTAAATTGAGCATTAGTGGAGGTTAACAAGCGTCATAAATCTCGCCCAATATCAACGCCTTATAGATCATAGCGACGCGGAAATGCAAAGGCGCGTCAGATCTATGTTTGAAGATCGCCTTTTAAAAAGTTCAACTCGAACACGACGAAATGAAATATCGCCGGAGCCCAAATCCTCGACGCATTCGGCTACAGCCCGGCGCGGCGCATAATATTCACATTTTATTAGTTCCCGTGTTTGTTTTATAAAGCTGCTCGTTATAAAACTATGCAAGGTATACGAATAATCCAGCAATTTGTCCCGCTTTAAGTTTAGTATGTCTATTAAGCGAATTACTTTGGATAAGTTAAATACAAAGGAAGGAAATTAGAATAAAAAACATGCATTCATAGAAGATAATAACCATATACTGAGGATAGGTTATATTGATGCTTTCTACGTTTAACGCTAGGAGAAATTAAATACTTGTTGCGTTTAACTTTAACATCGTAAAACGTTATTGTGTTTGTGTTTTCCAGCCTTTGTGAGGATCAAACTTATTATGTTAACATGGTATATACTTGTAATACTTAGTCAGCGCCGGATCTAGGTATTTTTCGAGGCGGGGCAAAAACTGAAAAATGCCGCCCCCCCTTGCCTATATTTTTATCTTAATCATCATCATCATTTTTAGCAACCAGACGCCCACTCAACGCAGGACATCGGGAAAGGTCATTTTTTTTTTTTACCACCATGTTAAGCATTTTTACACGCTTTATATTAGCGTCACTTTTGAGGGTTAACGTCACACACGTCTGTAAGCTTTGACTCTAGTTTTCCTACACGTAACCCCTGGGTAGTACCAAATGAGTGACACAGTTCTTGGTGGTAGGACTTAAGTGTCCGTCTGGGTAGCGATCACCGTCCACGGGGCGTAAAGACCGTAATAGTGATTTGATAGTGATTTTGTACGTATTTTTGATCGCTCTCAAAGGGAGGAGTGTTGACCCGCCGGCCAAAGAGACAGTACAGTACAAGAGCCCAATCGTGGCTAACCACCACGAGGGGCTTCCTCACCATGTCGCACATAATCTTGGGCGGGTACGTCGTGCCAGTTGGTGACCGGATGTGGCCGACATTTTGCGACATGCCGACCCTTTCATGTCGGTGCCCATTCGGCCTACTTAATGCCCGGACTTTGGCTTCTCGATGTCTCTTCATCAAACCTATCCTTTCAACTTCATGACAGCGCAATTCAACAAAGCAGGTCTTTCAGCGGTGCATAACCCCACCATCGCGTTCACTATGGAGTTCACCAACATCCGCGAACTCCAAACGACCTTAATGCCGTCCACCACCATTTCGAGAAGGCCTAGTCTGCTTTGCTCTTCTTGATGGAGACGCGGATTCGTTGTCCGGCCGAATATTCCTACCTGCTGTACCCCGGTTATTCGCTTGAAGAAAGCTTCAAGCCTAAAGTCGGGGTATGCTTGTATGTATATTCGGTTGGACATCTACTGTCACCGTTTAAGCTGCATGGAGAGTCCTTCTCCGCTTTGTGTTTGCACGTGAATCTTGGTTGCCTGAGCCGCATCGACGTGTGCCTTTACAGGTCTCACAACGGAGAAGATGAGACGACGCGGCTGTTTAGGTATCTCAGCCATGTGGCTGATGACGGGCGGACGCAGTTCCCGTCGGCTGAAATGGTCTTGGGGGATTTCAATACACATCACAAACTGTCGCTGGGCTCCTCCAAGACTGGTTCAGTTGTACATTTATCCTGGGCTGTTTAAAAATAACAATGGTGGTTGTATCATTGAGATAAAACGATGTATGGCGATGGCTAGAGGGGCAATGGAGAAACTCAGGAAAATATGGAGGAATCGTACTACTACAAAAGCTACTAAAGATCAGGCTTGTCCGAGCACTTTCTCGTATTTCTGTATGTTGCTGAAACATGGACGTTACGGGAGAAGAAAAATGTAGATTCCCTAGAGATGAGGTGTTGGAATGCTTGGAATATTAGGTCCGAATTCCACACAAACGTTTCAAGAACTCGGCATCAAGTAGCGTCTTTCCGAGATAGTACGGCCCCATATACTTCGAATATTCGGTAATTTCTCACGACGAATTAACGACTCCATAGAACGTCTTATGGTTAATAGGGCAGAGTAGACTGAAATAGACCTCGTGGTAAGACATCATACACATACATTTATATACTTTATACATACGTACAGCGGCACAGATATTATGACGGATATTATAAGGATAGCCTTGTCAGGCCTCAAAACTTCCAGGTCTGATTCAAACTCAATTTCCTAAAAACGGAGTGAATACAATACCTTTTTTTTAATCGATATCTACGGGGAGATCATAAGGTGCATGTCGAGGTCTCCAGCCTTCCAATCTGACGCACGGGGACAATTATTGTCCGTACCGCATAGATTTTGCAGCCAGGTTGGATGTATTACGGACAATAGGCGATGCGGATGAGCGAGTAACACCTAGTTGACTCGCCGTGCCACCCGACGCACTTCCTAATATGGCTCCTCACAACTTAGGTAGGCGTAGATTTTCTCTGCAACGGCCGCCCTAACCGTGGGCGTCCGCTATGAAGCCACGAGTTCTGCCGCACATCTTAGAGTGTGCCAGCGACCCCAATGACCCCTATTAATCGCCTCTTACGCCAGGCAAAGGAAACCGTGAAGAAATTTTGCCACCCCTTGACCACGGGGTGCGTGTAAACAATAAATAACCAATTTGAAAAAAAACTATATTTTTAGCAAGGAAGTCTGAAGACTATAATCAATGTTAATAGCGGTTTTTTCACATTTAAGCAAGATTTTTTTATAAAGTATCACTATTGGAATATTTTATAATATCCCAGTATAGATATTTACTTGGGAGTGTCCTACCCCGAATTGCCAACGAAACAAGGTCTAGTTGCACCTGTTGCAGCTGAAGAAGTTCTCTATAGTCTTCGTCGCATGAAGAACCGGAAAGCGGTAGGGCCTGACTATATTCCGATAGAGACGTGGAAGTCGTTGGGGCTTCACGGTGTGGAGCTTCTTGCTGCGTTATTTAACAGCATCCTAAATACCAAAAACATGCCTGACTCATGGCGGTTGAGTGTGATAACTCCCGTGTACAAGGGTAAAAGCTGTGTTCAGGAATCCGGTAATTATCGTGGCATTAAGGTCATGAGTCATACCATGAAGCTTTTCGAACGCGTCATCGAGTCCAGGCTCCGCCAAGAGTGTACTATCTCTGAGTGTCAATACGGCTTCCGTCCTGGCAGTGGTACTACCGACCCGATATTTGCACTCAGGATGCTTGGCGAGGCATACAGAGCGAAGAAGACGCCACTGCACAGGCTTTCTTGGAACTGCTGAAGGCCTTCAACTGTGTGCCGCGACAGGCAATCTGGTGGGCGATGAGGATGAAAGGGATACCGGAAGCCTATGTGGACATTATCAGAGACATGTACCTCCGATCCGAGTTCTTCGTTCGGACCGCCGTTGGCGATACGAATCCTTTCCCGATTGATGTCGGTGTGCACCAAGGCTCGGCGCTGAGTCCATTCCTCTTCAGTGTTGTGCTCGATGCCATTACGTCTCACATTCAAGACCCTGTGCCCTGGTTGTTGGATGTATGCCGATGACATTGCACTGGTGGAGGAGGACCGACGACTTTTGGAGCGCAAGGTCAACCGGTGGAAAGAACGCTTGAGAGCGGTGGTCTGAAGTTAAATGTGGCGAAGACCGAGTACATGGCTTGCGGGAGTACGGACCCCCAAAGCATCGTGATGGGGAACGAACTGGCCGTGAAGACGGACAAGTTCAAGTACCTTGGGTCCGTACTGCATGAGTCCGGTGACATCGCCCTTGACGTCAAAGCCCGTATAAGCGCTGCTTGGGCTAAGTGGAGGGAGATCTCGGGTATACTCTGCGACCGCAGGATGCCGATGAGGCTGAAGGGTCTCACCTATAAAAGCATCGTGCGGCCGGTGCTCCTGTATGGGTCTGAGACGTGGCCTTCCCTCAAGCGGCACGTCCAGGAGGTCCACGTCGCGGAGATGAAGATGCTGCGGTGGATGTGCAACGTTACGCGTTTGGACAAAATCCGTAACGAGCACATCCGTGGCAGTCTTGGTGTCCGCGATGTGGCTGATAAACTCCAGGAATCCCGCTTGAGATGGTATGGTCACGTCCTAAGGAAACCGCAGGAGTGCGTCGGTAATGTGTGCCTGAGCCTCAATTCCCGGACCTCAACAGCGGGGTAGACCAAAGAAGCGCTGGCTCGATGTCATCAAGGAAGATATGAGGGTCAATGGCCTTACTATTGAGGATGCCGAAGATCGGGCGAAATGGAGGAGAATTTGCCGGAAGGCGGACCCAGGCACCGGCCGGGATAACGTCAGGTAAAAGAAGAAGAAGAAGATCCAAGTATAGATATTTAATAAAGTGTTTATTATTAAATTGTCAACGTGGAAACGTGGGATCATATTACTGAAATATTTTAACTATTCTTAATTTTCAAACCCCATTTTTCAGTGTGTAAAATATTGCCTTTTATTATTTCAGTAAATCAAAAAAAAACAAAAATTGGCCCAGATTTGCCGCCCCTTTAAATTTGCCGCTCTAGGCTCCAGCCTACTCAGCTTACTAGTAAATTCGCCACTGCCTGTACCACATAAAAGACGTTCGATGGTTAATCAACTAAAACTAACTACTAAACACAAATTGGATATTAGAAACTAAACGTAATTGTTGAGATGGATAAATTATTATACAATCCAAGTATTAAGTTTTCATCTCTTTTTCATGCGCCTCTATCGCATAATCACTAATTCGCGCACGGCGAAAAAAAAAGTGTAAGTGGTGTTACGTTATTGATGAGTTTTGTAGTTGTCTCCGAAGATTCAATATGCCGCCCCCTGATCGTGCCGCCCGGGGCACGCACCCCGACTTGCCCCCCCCTAGATCCGGGCCTGTACTTAGTTGTCACAATCCTTTGTAACTTCACTGTTACCGCCAACTAAAAGTATGCTTCCACATATTCGCATTGTAAGTATGGGACGCATAGTACAAGCAAGCAAGATTTCTTTCTATAGGAATTCATAGATTCGTACGATCAGTGTGTTGCGGATCAGTGAACGCACTTATATTCCTAGACAAAGAATACTACGATGCGTTTGATGCCATGCCTACGGCGCAGAAAATGGATGCCTACCTTTAGCTGGCCAATTTTACAGTCAGTTCTACATATGTACGTGCAGTTGCATAGAGCAAAATCTATTTCGTTTCAAACACTGTCGACAAGGTTGATGACTTCTGAAAATTAAATATTGAAAATATCAATCGTCCAAGCAAGAACGAATTCCGTCGCTTCATGCCCCACCGGCAACCGAATTCCTTAGAGCCAATTTTAGTATTCATTTTCAAGACAGGACAGACTCCGAGATATGCTGTATTCATAAGTTTCCCCTAAGTGCCGTCCTGTGGAACGCCCGGCACGCGAATGGGGACGACGCGATATAATTAGACACCACCAGATCTTGCAGCTTGCAGTCCTGGATTAAAGGCCAGTCTGGGTTTTATAAGCTAAATTATTTACGTCTCGTCAAACGCACTGGATGCTTTCATGTGATTTACACGAAACTAATTTAAAACTAAATGATATTAATACTTTGATGTTAGTTTTGTTTGACCATAAGTTTTCTAGATGTTCTCCGCCTGGAAGAAAATAAATTAAAATAAAGTTGTGATAAATTGTATTATTCTGTTTGTCTATCACGTTTAGTTTCGATTAAACGCTATTTGACACTGTCAGTGATATATCTGATAAAGCCATTGTTTTACAAAGTTGCATGGCAGGGCTTCTTTACGCAAGCCGCCTTAAGCGGACACGAGCACCCTCCACATGCTAAGCCTTTAATAAAAGGATTGAATGGGCATGCTTTGTAACTTAAGTTTAAATGCAGGTAACGTGACCATATGTTATGGTAGGTAAATAAGATTAACTTATTTTAAAGTATCACGTTAAGGAATTTTCTCTGGACTGATTAGATCCAGCGTTAGTTTTTGCAATGTAACCATTTCTTAATTATGAGTACTTAGAGGATAAAGTAATAATAGCTTGAAAACATCACAACAGTCTAAAAACGCATTCAATGCGAAGATGTTGTTGACCGTGAAATTCTTAAGTTTAATCATATTAGTGCATGTCGGATCTTCTTCATATCACCGGACACCTTACAAGTGCCCCTGAGAGTTCTCGTGTGAAACAAACCTTCCGTTGTAGCAATGAATCAATAGTTGTATAGTTTTGAACTCGATACCCGTGGCGGTGCGTCGGTTCCGCTGCTGTGCACAGAGGATCTGATTGCAGGCCCAATACGCGCCCCGAGCGAGCCAGGTCACCAGACGCAATGACACGGATGCAATCTCGCTGTAACCAGATTATAGAGTACGTATCGTGTGCATTAAGTCGCCGTGGAACAAGTATAGTGAAGCTGAATCGCCGCGTGCCGTGCGCCGCGGCTGCGGACCGCGGGCGTCACACTCCGCTGGACACCGTGACTCATTTTTAATTGTTCGGATATTTTAAATGTTTACATATTATTTCATATATTACCTGTTGAACAATCGTGTTGGCAGCAATCATTAATGTCATCACACCTATGTGTTAATGGCTACTTCTAATTTCGCTAAAACATATCGAGTTACAATTCTGTCATACCTTATGTGATTTATTGTAATAAAATAAGATCAATAGTGTTATGTGTTTGTTGCCACTGATATTGTAATATCAAATTACTATCAACGCTTAGTTTTATATTGCGGGTGCAGTAACGATTGCACGAACAACAAATTAACCTAAAACCAAACGGGCGGCTTAGAATTAACACGCACGACACGGTCTTATTTTTTTTTCAAAATTACAAAACCAAATTGCTGATTACGGTTTGAATTTTACAATAGCACACGTGTTGTCATTCTATGGATATATTTTTAAAACTAAAGGAATTATTAGTTCATAATATAAATTGTTCCATTAACACAGATGTTCAGTGTTATGTAAGCTGAGGTAGGTAATTAACTTTTGTAATACCTCATTTTATGCGGGTCTTAATTGCTTCACTGTCGAAAACATCGTATCATGCAACTGCACTTCCTCCGCGCCATATGTCACTCCATCTAGAACATTAGTGTCTTAAGTTTTTATAAGCGTGTTTTGGTACGATTATGCTGGTCTGGGGTGTTATTCTATGATCCGAAACGCAGTTAGAATTTTCGAACGTTCGACGTCTGAAGTAAGTTATAACTTCTTCACTTCTTAAGATCCATTCTATTCTTCGATTCGAACACTTTGTGGATTACCTAAATGTATTCCTAAAGTTGTACGTACGACATTCGATAATTCAAAGTTCGTTTCGAATCATAGAGACCCCCCCCCCCCCAGGTCCCCTATACAAATTGAAATTCATTCCTCGCCACCATCCGTACTAATTGCGTAAAAACAATCGTGCATTTAAAGCAGTCAGGTTTAAACTGCAAAAACAAATTAGGTACATGGTACCCATTTACCCACTGTCATTGTTTTGAGGTCTCGTATTGATGTCACTGTTATAGGCAACTTTGTTTTGTACCAGTTTAAAACAATTCAAGATGTCACGGCCTTCACCATTTGCATGTTACCAGTCAATGCATATCTTTCTCGTTCGGTATTCACCGTTAGTGGTATTCAAATGAGTGATTGACTGTTCACGTTCTCATGCATTCTGACCTTATTTTTGGTTCGATTTCACATCTATCGCGCAAGGTCATGCTGGATGATCACGAACGTGGTGCCATGTAGGGCGCTTATCTCACAAGTCGAGACTTGAAGCGTTTGCACCACCATATGGCCGGTATACAAGTCAAGGCCGCGTGCCGAGTGCGCGATACTTGAGAAGTTCAAAGGAAAATTATCTCCTTCGAGTAAACGTTATGGCCTAGATTGTCAATGCAATCGACAATGGAACTGCATCGGGTACCTGGTACGCACCTTGTAATTCCAAACGCAACAATCAAATACCTGGGTGGAATTTATTATCCTTTAACATTGTTGGCTTTTGGCCTGTAACAAACTGCATAGTTAGCAACGAAGTAGATATGCTAGAAAAACAGCTGCCGGTTCACGGTGAGTGATCTAATTTGCCTGTTATTAATGAGATCAACAAACTCAAAGTGCTGTCGACAACACTCTGATCCAATCAGCAGAGATAGCCTCCGGGTGCAAATAGGCAAAGAAAATTAAATTAACGATTCACTTTATTTGCTCGGATTTGAGTGCACAGGATATTGCTGTCTGGACGTCTTAATAGACTCGTTTTTATAGCTTGTCTGAGGTAAAAATGAAATAATTCCCTTTTGGTATGAGGATAAAATTCATACGTAGGTAGTTGGAAACCATGCGATTTTATTTGTTTTGAATTACATAAAAGTTTAAAATTAATTGTATCCGTTTCACACATTATCAAAACTATCACGGAAACTTTCTAAACACCTCTTGTAACTGCTTTTTGACATTTGAAAAGGTAGTAGTGACAAACCCAGTCAGCGTCTTTGGAATTAATTTCCATTCTCACGGTCATGGTTTTGTGTGAAGGCATGTACTTTTGTTTTTGTAATTGACTCATTACTTTCATAATAATTAATCTTCGTAACGAGCTATTATGAACTGCTCGGTTGATCTAGCGCGTCTGCTGGCGTAATTTCGTCGATGATTGTGTTAAACGAACCAGAAAATGGTACAACTCGTATATTACATGCAAATGAGAAATCTAGCGGCAAATCTGTTTGTTGCATCTACTCGATGGTTAGTGCGAGCTGATTCTGCGCATCCGATCAATCCGCTTATTGCACGCAATTGAATTGACCAAGCAAAACGAATTGCCAATTTAAGATCATTATGCATCTGATACAATTGTTCTTTACATAACAACCTGGCGTTCGCAAGGTTACATCTCGTGTATCGACGTGTTTATATACATTTCTTAAATAAAACCTTCGCAACGCATACCGTGCGAACATTCCACCGCAAAAAGTAATATTTTCATAAAGGAAATTTTGAATAATTTCGAATATTTTCACAAGGTTAATTCCCATCAGTTTAAATATATGAAATATTTTACATGAACAAGGCATCACCTTGGCGAGTTTGAAGTACTTGGATATCTTGATAGAATGTTGTTTTTGTGTGTGTTTGATATCCACATCTGCACACTTGATGTTCTTGTGCGAGGCATGCAGCTATAACGTTGTCATGTTAAGGCTGCACCGCGCTCGTAGAAATTTGTAACAGCAAAACGTATGTATGAATTGTTGGGTTGTTAACACTACACATGGTGACGCTGAGGCGCGCCCCCCGCCCTCGCCAATGGGCCTTTTATTTGGTAGTTCCATCCGCGCCCGTCTCGGATATTGACGCGTCCGCGATAAAAAAATATCTTCGAGTTGTTTTCATTTTTATCAAAAGATCTTGTATTTATTTGTGAAAAGTGATCAGTTTCTAATTTGATATTGGGTCAAATTCATCGCATCGGTTCTATAAACTTTCAGGTATTTCATTTAGTGTGTATTTTTCATTATGTTAATTGTTTTATGTGCGTTGAAAATATTTTTATTGTACAATATGTATGTTTTTCTTGCAAGTTTTAAAACATGTGTTTTTTATCAATAGATTGTCTACATAAATCCCCATTTTCTATAAAAACTTATCCTTATCGTTATCAGACGAAACGTTGGCCGATGTTCCGATTAATGTTTTTACAATCTGCGCATACCTTTTAAAGAAAGTATTATCGTACCTAATACATTGCAATAAATAATAATTAAAGTGTTAATCCACACTTAAATATACATTCTATACAATAAAGATAAGCAAAAATATAAAGTAGATATCTATTATTAATACTGATAAGCATTTGTCTGACCAGCTCATCCATCAAAGTACTTATAAACGTCATTGAAGAACCGTTTTATATTTATTACGCAAGCATATTGTAAAGTTTCTCCAAGTTTTGTGGCTCTTTTTGGTGTAGCAACGTCTGTGTATTCAAAAATCAATGGTAAACCCGTAATTTAGCATTCCAATCTCGCAGCACAAACCGAGGGTGCCCGATGTGGGGGAGAGAAATGTTTATTGGAATAATAACAATAATGTTTACTATGACAACACTGCACCGCTCACTCTCGACCTTTAGAAATTGTATCTCAATTTATTGAAACAATACAACGAAGTAGGATATCTGTTTAAAAAAAAGAATACTGACATTTCATAATTACATAACAGAATGATGCGTTGGACGTTTATAATTTATTTAGTATAAATGCTGTCATACTAATAGGCAATCACGACACGCACATTCACCTATCACTGAAAATAATCAATTAATCACGACTTAATTAAAATCCCACCAATATTGTAACGAAAAGTAACAGTTGTACCACATTTAATTCTGCTCGTTAAATTAAAATTTCAATATTGAGGGAGTGTCGTTTTAAAGGTGCGACAGGATTAAATATTGATTTTGTGCCTTGTACACACACCTTTAAGTTTGTTCTGCTTTCTTCGAAATAAAATTCCATATTTCAGCTATTATGGAATATGCCTAGATATAATTAGTTGTACTTACTACCTACACAATAAAGGTCATTAACATAACAACTATATTTTTGCCAGGGGCGCGGTGCCCGTGGGGCGAACCTTTGAAGGCGAATGTAGGACACGAACAAATGATATTTTTGTCAAATTTATATTCGGACGTGTTACGTTAAATAATGTCGTCCTTTTTGTATCTGACCGGAATATAATTTTAATATGAAACACTAATTTTTTTTAAAGAGTAAAGGTAAAAGGACTGCCTGTAGAATAGTATAACTTAATGCCCTATAAAAGTATCAAGGAAAAAAAACGATGTATGGATTACCATGGCTACTAATATGATCGCCCAAACTGACAAGATTTCGACGCAAATTGTTCTTTGAGTTTATTACGTAAGTTTAATAAACTTGCCATAAGTAACATGCAATTCACTGGCTTGCTACTGGACAAAGTACGTTTTAACCTTGCCCCTACGCTTGCCTTGTGCGGATTAAGCGGATTTGTCCACTCCATACTTTTGTAAATTCGTGAAGAGAAGAGTCGATTGTGCAGGTCTGGTCTTTGTTTATTATTAAGGAATGACACTTTGCTGTGAATACACAGTCAAATACCACAGTTGTCCTAGGGTCGAACCTGCGAACACTGTCTTGGTATTCCTCCCATGTCTGAGTTTTTACTCTTTTATTATCTTTGAAGATATATTTTTCACTGAAACTTTTAGGGTAGTAGGTAACACATGATAAAAGTGTCCATCCATCAATGTTATGTCAAACGTCGATTCAAAATATTGTTAGTTTTTCAGAAAAATGTACATTCCATCCGCAAACAAACCATTTATCTTGTTTTTATCCATGAGCAAAGTGGTTCTACAATGTAACTACAAAAATAAAATCAAGTAATCTCTATGAAACGAGTAGTAATGGAACCTGTTACGTGATTAGCACGCAACTAAGCTGTAATTTAAGAATTTGTACTTGAACAAATTGTACAAGTAGAAACTACATCCTATCGTTTTCTGTATCGCATTTTGTATTCATTTGCAAAGTCAAACACAAGTTTAAGATAAGTAAGGACCTGTTCTTTGAAAATTAAGAAAAACTAAATTAGAAGAAAAAGAACTTTACTAATAATAGCTTATTCAACCCCATACGTGCATTAACACGTTCCCTGCGGCATTGTATTTTCTATTCTTTCTATTCCTGCGGTACCAGGCATTGTACACCCGGCTATAAAATTATCATTGTTCCGGTACAGTGCATATTAAAACCCTGTAAAGTTTAAGAAACTTAATCTTCGGACGACAGCAAAGTTGACGCTTTTCTTAGCCGCACGTAAAGCGAGAGTTATACCAGATCATTTGGGCCTGGATTCGCACTCGACGTGCTGAAAGCTTAAAAGCTTACTTATCAAAATATAACGTCTTTTACAAAACAACAGTCATTAAACTTAATTAAAACCTTATTGAATATATTTGAAGTCGCAGTAGTTACAGTAGTTGTTCCATTAAATTAAAACATTTGGACATCACAGGCAAAGCAATGTGAAGCTTCCAATATCGTTTGTGTAGGTTTTTATTCCGGCATACATTTGGAGCCTAGGTAGCAAGTCACCAAGCCCTCGACATCCGGTCCCACCCTGTCTGTTCCGCTAATGGCAAAGCGAAGGGGTTAACGACAATCAGCCTTATTGTTGCGCCCCTTGTAAATACAATGTTCTTTAAAACCCGTTAGTGCACTTGCTTTTGCATTTTATACCGACGATAAAAAAATGCTTACAATACTTGGTTTTTTTAGCTTATCGCCATTTATAATATGTTATTGTTTTTGCGAATGACTTCATTCATGTTTATTAAACGTTAGTATTCTTTAGATAAAAGTTATTAAAAGGAATTATTATAACAAAATATCAAATGCGTTTATTTGCCTCAATTATTTCACAAAACAAAGAGCTATAACTTTATTAATTAATGAAACCTTGCACCAGTTCAGAGTAAACTTTATGGAATTCAGAATAGACATGTCTAGGCTGACTCGACTGATTGAGTATCCAAATTGAACAAATTTTATGAAATTCCCATATTGTTTTTAATAAGTTATTTCCTAACATATTTGCAACAGGATATTGCATTCCATAATTAACTACGTCGATAATTCTAAAACCGTTGTAAATGAATGAGAACTCACGCTATTTTGCTCATTAACGTAATTCCATGCTTGTTTTTCCTCTTGTAACGACTATATTAAAAATATATTTGAATTAACGGTTTTCGTTGAAATAAATATAAAAACTCATTGTTTATGTTATCAAAATGGTTCTATGGCTAACAATAGTTTTACGGTATATAAACGATGGTACTCTAATAACACCAAATAAAAACTAAATAATTACATGGATAAAGATGTAAAAGTTTTTTGTGTTCTTTGAAAATCACGAGCCGATATAATTTTATAACCGTTCATAATAACCATAATAACGATTCAGTCAGTCATTCTGCCCTTTAGAGTAAATTAATAAAAGCTTAGGTTCCATTGCGTCATTAAATACTGGTCAAGGAAAACTGTAGCAACGTACTAACATTAAAATTATTATTACAAAATTACATTCGATATCCAGCGAAAAGGTAAACTTAGATGCTTAATTTAAGAATCGTATGAAGTCATAAACCAAAGCCTCTTCTCCTGTTTTTTTTTTTCATAAATATGCAAGTTGATGTCCTATGGACATGAATTTTTTCTACGATTAAAGAGGGCTTAGACCAAACTAACCTAAACTCTAGTGGAAATTTGTGGAAGTACTTCTTTGAAAATACAATAATACGGTGAACATGTTTGGTTAAAATATGCTCACATATTCGTCCATGTTGGCAAGCGGAGTTCAAATCAGACCAAGCTTCGGCTTAAACTTTTAAATTGCTCAGAGTGAAAATCAATGATTGTAGTCTTTACCGTTACATATCCACATATTTGCTGATACATGGACAACGCGATTCGGTGCAACGACCTTATATTTGCCCGTGACACCAGATAGAAAGGATGTTACTTACACAAGTTAATTGCAAATCATTTGGCTATTTTAATGTCATTTTACGCTGAGCGGTCGCCACACAATTTTACCTGTGAAAGTTTCTTTGGTGTCTAAAAGATGACAAAATTGCTGAGATGACTTTTATAATTCCTTATCCTAGACAGCAAGTTAACTATACCTTGATATACTATCGCATATATAAATAAAAAGACATCCTTTGGGTTAATTTAAATAGCTTTTAATCTTATAAAATAAAAATAACATTACCTTCTCTGAAATAACACGAGATACAATCAATTGACAAAAGAGGCGGCACAAACCTTGGTACCTCAGAAAGGCGCCCTTGAGCTAGTTGCTTCCATCTTTTTCTGGGTGGAGTGCCGTTGCTTCGGCCACCCGGCAAAATGTCTGGAGCTAACGACTGTAGTGTTCGTTCTTATTTTAACTTTTCCTTGAATTTTACATTTCGAAATCACTAAACCGTGTTCACAACATTTCTCAAATGAGAGCTTACTGCGCGTTCTCAGATATTTTAAACTTTGATATAAAAATAATGTGAAAAGTTATTTTTTCAACGTAAAAACCCATGAGTTGGTACGAAAACAAAGTTCTGCAGTAATTTTAAAAGCATATTTTGTTTTCCTTTTTTGCGCATGTAAGTTTTTGCCCGCGTTCTAGCTCACGCAGCTTTGCAAAGCTATCTGTAATCTAAATCGAGAGATGATGGTGGTTTCGAACACGCAAGCAATAATTTCGCCACCGTATGGTCTTTTATGATTATAAAGGCCATAATCGATTGGGGTGATTGCTGGGGTCCTTTTGTTGTTGATGCCATATAATTTGATAATATTGGGTTTTTGCTAGTTGTTTTTATTGCTCAAACACGTCATACTGTAATTTAATTGTATTCGTAATTATAAGGTTTGTTGAATCGTAAAGCAATTTATTACGCAATTTATTAATATGTACAGCTAAATGTTTTTGACAGGCATTCTACGAATTGTTCTGCTAAGACTAAAGTTTGCGAGGTCATGCGTATGCCTCAAATATTTTTAGCCTGACCTTGTGTCCTTTACCCTGCATGGAGGTGAATTAAAGATGACATTTAATTGAAATTGCTGCATTCATGTTAATTTAAAGCGACGTGAAATGTTTATACGGATTTGTTTTATTTAATCACGAAACTGTGATTATAGCGATTTTTTTAAAATCTAGTTATAAACATGTCGCGCAGTTTACATAAGCCATGACCAGTACATGGCAGCCTGTTTACCTCGCCGTCAATCAGCGGGAACATGTTTGGAAACCCATTCGTCGAACGTCAGGAATATCAATATGTCAGCGGCAGATTTCACCATGGTGTTTTGTTATGAGTTGTGTTCACTGATCGCTTGTCAAACTTCCTCTGCGACAAGAAGTTTATTGTGAGTTTATGTAGAACAAACTAAATATTTCTGATTTTCGCAACAGATTAACAAATAATGAACACTTACAATCGTACTGTACATACAATATATATTTATGCCATTATACTTCAGTAAGGTAGATGCGAAGGATGACGACCTTCGTTGCCTAAAGTAGAGTTAACATTAAACCATTAACTTTGAACCAACATTGAGTTGTCAGTCACGATTGTTGCCCGCGGAGTTATTCATTAAATCGTGTTAGACAGAAGGTCAGTGACATCGGCATGGCACACCCCTTGCTACCGCCCCCGGGGTGCACAAAGAATCAGTTTTAATTGAAGATTGATTGTATAAGAAGATAAACTTATGGTTAATTAAGCTCTGGAAACAATCTACCCAGAGGAGCTGGACAGCATTCCCTATATCAAAACGATCATTGTGTATGAAATAAAATAATAAATTGATTAGTACAACCAATTTTATTACCGAGGCAAATTGATCCAGCATGGGGGCCTTTAAACAAAAATCCGAGTTTTTTTTTATTTCAATTAATGGTGAGACGAGCACGCCATTTTCGTAATGATATGCGATACGACAGTCCAGTAACAAAGCTAAAGAACACCACAAATTACAAAGCAATGTTTAGTATTCCACTGCGCTCACCATCCTCAGACATAAGATGTTAAGTCTCATAATATCCAGTATTTACTCTGGCTACAATGTCCTTCAAACGACAGTGCATTAATATTGCTGTTTGGCGGGAGAAATAGACATTGCGGTGGTACCTACTCAGGAAGGTTTTAACATATGATAGACCTACCACCAGTGAAATAATATAAACATAAAACTCATATAAAACTGAGTTATGGTTGCAAAAACATTAATACATTATCAAGAAAGAAGATGAACTAATCCAGTAGTTATTCCGTTCCCGTGAACAACACAAATATTTATTAAAGCTGAAGTTAAGGTTGCGCATCAAACAGTTGATAGTCTAAAGAAAAGGAAGACTTATTTTTAACTTAATCTTTGAAGTTGCACCGCATCCTCTACAACTAGATGGAAACCGTGTAATCCGATCATTTACACAGTGCCATAATGACTTATTGAAGTAGTTAAAGCATAAATATCCAGCCCGCTTATCAACATGAGGTAATTAAGTTCAACAGGAAACCTAGTATTCATAATATAAAACTTCCGTTAAATATGATTACATAACCATTTAAATTAATTAAAATAGAAATATACATATTTCTCAAAGAAATAATTATTAAATCAAGGCACATTTACATTAGCCTATACCTGGTAGATAAACAGCTTATAAAGCGGCAGGTTCTTGCATAACTTGACAGTAACAGAACATTACTCGCATTTGTATGCGTGCTGTTACATGAAAATAGTTACCGTACGCAGGTCCTATATCATAGACCTATAAATTTAAAAACAAATCAGTGTCCCTAGAGACTCACCGAGCCTCAAAGCTGGATGTCAATCCTTGGCGTGTCATTCTGGATCCTGGCTGA
This sequence comes from Hyles euphorbiae, assembly GCA_023078785.2. Lineage (NCBI taxonomy): Eukaryota > Metazoa > Arthropoda > Insecta > Lepidoptera > Sphingidae > Hyles > Hyles euphorbiae. Next base: position 14,999,516 of record CM041038.1, read on the forward strand.
CGGGAATGGTAGTGGTGTGAATGAGGTCGGCAGACTGAAGGCGGTATAGCATGCTTCAATAGAAACCTAGGTTCCCTTTTTGCGACTAATGTAGGTAAATGACCAAGAAAAATAAACAGAATATGAACTTTGCACAGCACATAACGCCTGAATGTATTATGTATTTTAAAAGGCAAATCCGATGAACCTAGCGGTAGTCACGCCCCCGGCCGGCGCGTCCGAAGAAAGTTCACATCCGCCTTCCGATGCAATCACGAACGGCTAATTGCTATACTTTTAATTATGGCCAATATGCTTTTAGCGCTCACCCGCTTGCCGACACTTATAGCGTGGTGCATGCAGTTACCATAAAAAAGGGACACTTGAACTTAAAACATATTTTTTAGATTTCGTCAATATATTTGGTAAAATTTACTCTTGAATTGTAGGTAAATGCAAATTTTAAAATATTGAAAGGTCAATAATCTATGTAGGCAGGAAGACTTGCAAAAAATCATTGAGTCATAATGAATCACATTATTTTAATTGCATAATTAATGGACTATTGAAACATTATGGAATTTATAATAATGTTTTTACCTTATTAATGACGCACTTAGGTTCAGGAATATCGAACATATTGAAGGTTAAATGATGTCTCTCAGCGGATTATTACCGTTTGATACGTATTGTAAACGTTAACCTAGATACAGAGGTTCGACTATATCGGCAATCTGACGCAGCCAGATGGAGACTCGCCAAATATCTGAAATGCATCGTCTGGAAGCTGTGAACCGCTGGAACTCGACGAGTTGTCCTTTTATATATCCAATGCGTGTATTTAAAGCAACAGCGACCAGCGAAAGTTCAGTCATGACTGACCTGCTTATGAAAATTTACTAAATATCTAATAGTAATAATAGTAGTCTTAATTGTGGTACTTGTTTAGTGAGAATACGTATACTATCAGCAAGTAAGAAAAGCTTTTGTCTCGCGGCACCCAAAGCCACAAAATATTAATAATTGTGACATAACAAACTTTCGGGGCAATAGTCGAACACACGGACTCTAGATTTGTATCTAACCTCTTGCAACAACTTTGTACAACTGCACTATATTAGAAACACCATCAATACATACTCATTCAGATTTATATTATTTAGTTAAAACTTTATATTGTGACAAAGCGAAAAGTGAATTAGCAAATGAGTTTTGTGTTATCTTTCCAATCAGATGGCGACCTGTTTTGTCTGCCACACCACAGTTCAATGAACGATGATTAACGATGCTCAAGTAGCTATATGCATTTGACGGTGCCAACTAAACTAGGATTATAGCCTCTGCTTGCCAGACACATTGGATATTATCGCATAAAACCCAGACACGTCACAAGATAGAAACGTTTGCCGACCCGACCTCGTCAGTCATAGAAATTTATCTCACGGCACTGTGATATATGGCGCCAGAACCGTTACATTTCAGAGGTTCTCAATTATTCACACATGTATTATATTATACTAGCTGTAACTGCATGCAATAAAGATAAATCCCACTTTTTATGGCTCGAATCATCATAAATATTTGTTGCATATCAAAGGTTCTTTGATGCACGAATAAATTTCAATAAAGCCGCGATAATCTCGTCATAAATTGCTAGCTTGCTTGTACTCGGACGCTTCAAAGAAACGTGCTGCCTAAAAGTAAAATCAGGAGGTTCCGCACGAGACTAGAATCCGAAATCACTTGATTGAATCTCATTTAAAATGTTAAATAAATCGATGTGCAGCATGTCCCTGTGTAAACATGAGAAAGTTTGTAAAGCACGTATTTGTTTTGCAATTTTGATGAAAGTTTAGTTGCTTGTGGGTAACGACTCACGTGTTGTATGTAATCCACGCACTAACAATTAAGGTTTACATCACTGCTCGCTATTTTTTTGTATCCTTTCACATCGTTGATGCGCGAACCACGTGTCCCATTAGAGCTACTAATATTCTTCATCTTTCTTGCATTTTCGAAATACATAAAGTGATATCAAAAATCTGTTACTCCAGTTTTAGATACTAAATAATTGCGAGGGCGATGTGTAACTCACGTAAGGTTTTATATGGTGCGTATTCAGTATTCATGACCTCCGCCCTAACCTCTGTTAATGGTTTAATTAAGTAGATACACACGTTCTTGTGCCGTCAATAAAAATAAACCGTGTGTTTGTTGGAGGCCGCGAGTGCAGACGGCGCGTCGCGAGACACGCTCTACAACCGTGACAAATTGTGCACCCACCATGTGTACTGGAACTCTCGAAGCGTCAACAAGTATTTCAATAGTCCGCCGGCTGATGGCCCCCGCTCAATCTCTGTACGATGACCCCACGTGAAGCTTTTATATCGTAAAACTAGGTTTTATGCTTATATTTTATCATATATTGCAGCTACACTTCAAATATTACAAGCACTCGGACATTTTTCATTAGATAATGTGTCAATCACGTGCAGCGGAACGTTTTTCCTACTCATTAGGTACTAAATACTTAAAGTAAACCCATTGTTAAGGTTACAAGTGTAATTTTCAAATGCCACTGTTTTTAATGGGCTGTTATAAGAAAATTATTTCTTTTTAAAATAGATGAAACGCTTTATTGTTGAATGAATGGTCGTTGCGAAGCGCGAGCGAGCCTCCGAGCCATGAGAACTCTTTGTAAATGATTCTATGCTTCGCGGTGAAAACGATAGACGTCAATAACTTTTCCTTATTGTTATGCATTTTGCCACCATTTTTCTACTTGAAGTTCCAACATCTATTCTTTATAAAAATACTTATACAATGTATTTTACGTCGAGATGCACTGCAACAATGTTATGTGCTGCAACAACAGGTTATTTAAACTGACGCAATGTCGTTCATGCAAAACGCATGCCAACAACAACGAAATGTTTGCGAAGTTTGATATTTTATTCTAGTAACAATATATTTCAGTGCCCGTTTACATAATTGTTTACTCCCTATATAATAAACCATATAAAATATAAGTAGATATTTTCGAGTTTAACAGTAACAGTTGATATTCTGTGGAATAGGCGCGTCCGGCAACAATAGCCCTGTGTTCCCCAGAGATTGCAACAGTCATGCGTCAACGGCAGCTCGACCCGAGGGCCGCTCCACAATGAATATTATACCGGCAACATCGCTGCACCGAACTGATTGCTTTGCAATAGAACACTCGTTGTACTGTTCATTGTTCTCACCGAATCTATTGTTTTCTTTACAGAACATGTGACTTATATCCGACATGGAAGAAGAAGATAAAACTCGCGCCGCCGAAACCAGTTCACCGACGATCGTCACAGAAAACGACACCAGTGATGTTCTCGAGACTGAAACGAGAGTCGAAAGCGACGCCCTGACCAGCAGCGACACTACCGTCGTACACAAAGATGATACCGAAGACAAGAACCAAAGCACCGACAATCACGACGAGAGCGGCGTCATACCGGACGCTCCCGAGGAACAAACAACCCCAGTCGCCATTTGCAAAGAACCGTTTGTCGAGCCAGAACCTTGCGAACTGTACGACGACGCCCGATCATTCGGCGACATGGACAGCTTGCCAGCCGGGGACGAGCTCGTGCTCGGCGCCGCCGGCAGCGACAGCGGAGTGGAGGGATGCGGCCGAGCGCTCAGCAGCGGCGGCGGCTCCCGGTCGTGCGCCTCCAGCGTGGTGTCGTGCGGCTCGGGCTGCGGCTCCGAGAGCTCGTCGCTGGCGGGCGCGCCGCCCCGCCCGCGCCGCCGCGTCAACGTCAACGTCGCCGAGCCCAAACGCTGCTCCCCCGTCGGCACCTCCACGCCGCGCCCGGTGACGGCGCCGCGCGGACCCAACCTGGCCACGCGGGAACGAGCCAGGAGCCGAGAGAAACCGACTCCGCCCGAGAAACCTCGGCCGCTGACGCCGAAGCCTCGCATCAGACCCACTGCCGATCTGCCGAATATCATCCGCGAAAGTCCCGCGTTGCGCGCGAAGCCGACCAAGACCTCCGCGGCTCGATGTCGCACACCCAATTCGCCCAGCGAGGAAAAACGGTGGCCCGCCAACGGACCGCGGCTGGCGGCCACCACCGACGCCGGCGCGACGCGCGTCGCCGCCGACAAGTATGGGACACTGCCGCGCAGGAGGCGCGACGTCGATCCCGAATCTTCACCGAAACACGAAGGCACGCCTCCTTCGTCCCGACGGCCGACAGTATCACGATCGTCGTCTTCGCGGTCCACCATCAAGACGAGAGTGCGGATATATGCCGAAAAGACTTCGCAGACAGTGTTGGTCGGGACGGACATCGAGGCGGCTTTCGCCGGCGTGGTGCCGAATATCGACAGGTGAGTATCGTGAGCGTACGTGGCGAGGTGCGGGTGCGTGCATGGTGTTGATGCGTGTTGTGTGTGCAGCCGCGCGGAGGTGAGTCGGTGCCACCGCGGCGTGCAGGCGAGCGCGCGCGACGCGGAGTCGGCGCGGCTGTCGGCGGCGCTGGGCGCGGCGCAGGCGGAGGCGGCGGAGGAGCGTGCGCGGCGCGCGCTGTGCGAGGCGCAGCTGCAGGCGGAGCGCGCCGCGCGCCTCGCCGCGCTCGCCGAGCTCGAGCGGAACTCGCGCCGCCTGCTCGACCTCGCCGGCGCTGGTAACTAACACTATCCTAATAACTACTCTTGCAATGCATAGTGCTGAACTAGCGTAATTTTCTGAAGTTTGGGTCCATATAATCATAACATTATTTGGGAGTTGGGATCTAACTTGGCCAAGAATTTACAGCTCCCCCCTTTTATTCGAAAGTTCGGTAATTTAACGTGATGTAATATATGCATTGAAATCTAAAGAAACCCATCGTGTACTGTTTACAAAAGCGATTAAAGTGTCGCCGGGCGTCAATACTAATTTTATATCTCGAACACTTTCCATGGCGAGATAAAAAATAAATGTGGGCAGAGCGGTTATTGGAAATCACTTTCTCCTTTTCTTACTTACAACGATTTGAATGTTGGCAAGTAGAAAGTAATCTGGGTGCTGGACCATGCTTCCCAATTATAACGATGAGTACCCATTGTGAAATCTTTCATTAAACGAATAACACATATACGTAGTTTTGATCCCACACTAAGATCGCATATTGTGTCGTAGTTATCAGAAACTACGAGAGATTTATTGGTCTTGCAGATACATAGACCCGAAACTGTCGTTGGATCCCATAAATATTTGTCTCAAAGTATTTTTTTTTTTCATTTTTTTTATTGCAATGTATGGCGAGACGAGCATGCCGTTTGCCTGACGGTAAGCGATGCGACCGCTCATGAATAGTAGCAAAAACAAACAACACCTTGAATTACAAAGCAATGCTTGATATTCCACTGCGCTCGGCATCCTGAGACATAAGATGTTAAGTCTCAATATGTCCAGTAGTTACTCTGGCTACAATGTCCTTTAATCTGAAACACAACAGTGCATTTAAACTGCTGTTTGACGGGAGAAATAGATATTCCGGTGGTACCCACCCAGGCAGCCTCTCATATATGCCAGATAGAGAGAGAGAGAGAGAGAGAGAGCGTTGTGTCCATGTGTGTGTGTGTGTGCGTGCGTGCAGGCGCGGGCGGCGGCGGCGGCGCGGAGGGTTGCTTGCGCGCGCTGGAGGAGCAGCTGCGCGCGGCGGGCGAGCTGGCGACGCGGCAGCGGGCGGAGATCGACTCGCTGCGGGACACGTGCAACACGCTGCACTCCGTTAGTATCAAACGCTGTTTATTAAAATGTCCGTGTAGTCGTTGATTTCAAAATCGAAAGGAAAATGACCACTCTTAGGCTCTAAAAATTAATCGTATTAAAATTGCAAATTCCATCAAATTATTTCTTATTTTTTATTTGGCTAAAAGACACGTTGACTGCATGTAAAAAAAACAGAATGAATCGGTTTGCTTTAAACTTTATCTTGGAAATGCAATTACTAATTAATTTAAATTTTGTCTGGGATATGTTGTTAATTAAAAAAAAACATTTCGTATTATCATCTGTTGTCATTGGATGTATTGCTCTTTCAATTAAGAATTGGCAATTACTCTCATCTCCTTTAAACACCGTACTAACCCCTCAACTATTGTCTATGGTTACAGGAGGCCTGTAGCGCCAGGGAGTCTGCTCGGATCGCGGAGGCTCGGCTGGCGGAGGCGGAGCGCGAGGCGGCGGAGATGCAGGACTTCCTCGCCGCGGAGACCGGCGCGCTCAGTGACTCGTTGCGCGAGGCCGAGGCAGAGCTCACCAGACTCAACGCTGACCTCGACAAGAGGTAGTCGCGCATGTATTTAGCATCGAAATATACACCGATTAAAACCAAAATATATTTGCATGTGTCACTGTCTCGATTTTCCAGGATCGTTATGGTGGTCAGTGCGTACGGATACAAATATTAAATCAGAATTTACTTTTCAGACAGTTTAACTGACTGAACGTAATGCTGTACTACACATAAAGCAGTTATTTAATAATGTTTGGACCGTCCATAACGCGTATACTCCTCACTGAGGGGTTTTTAGTTAATATTCTGGCCTAGATTTTATTAAAGACTCAGGCTGGCCTCAATTCACAGCGTCTTGAGCTGAAAATCCAGAGACACTGACGTATTCCTTTCAGCCTCCCCCGGGGTATCGAAATTGGAACTGAAGAGCTTTATCTCTTGGAAGATAAATATGGATTCTATCTATGAATGAGTGTTACCAAGATCTCAGTGGATCTCCAGTGACATTTTACAACAAGACTTGTTTGTTATTATAATTCATCGAGCATACTCCGAAGCATCCAATATTATAATAATATCTCATGTACACAGACGCGCGGAGTGTCGTCAGCTGGTGCGCATGTGCGAGCAGCGGCGGCAGGAGGCGCTGGGCTGGGCGGCGCGCGCGCGGGGCGGCGCGGGCGCGGCGGGGGCGGGGGCGGCGCTCGACGCACTGGCGCGCCGCCTGCGCAGGCTCACCGCCGCCGTCGCCGCTGCGTACGCGCTGCCGCCAGACCATCTGCATCCCACCGTGTATCACAATGATGCGTACAGGTACACGCACGCACACACGCACCTGTACACACTGAGATTAATATAATACCATACCCATCGCCTTCCAATTGTCCAATGCCAAACATAGTTGAAAAAAATATAGATAATCAACGTCTCCAGTCAAGAAATACTGTTCTTGTTTGTTTTTTTTTAATCAATATATTTTGGGGTCTATTGTCCATATAAATATGCCAACGCCATCATAACTTTTTAAAATATTCGTAATAAACAATTCAAAGTTAGAATCCCGAATCACTGCTACAAGGTTGTAACTAAGCGACAAAATTTAGGGCCAGCTAAGACGTAGGAAGAAATCCTGATGAATAATATAATTTGACAGTAAATGTGTGTGTCCGCCAGCAGCCGCAGCGACAGCGGCGAGGCGGCGACGCCGGAGGAGGAGGCCCGCGCCGCGCGCCCCGCGCCGCACGACGACCGCTCGCGCCTCTCCGACGACAACGACAACTCCGCAGACCTGCTCGACTCAGAGACCGAGCCCTGCCTCGTCACCGACCCGGGTAACAAGCCTTTGTACAGTTTGTACGACGATGATAGTTGGGTGAAGTGCTCAAGGAAAGAATCACTGAATATTACCAGTTAAGTTTGGCGATTCGTTCCGCTATGGATTTGTTTATGCAGTTATAATAGCATAATGTTTTATTGATTAAAAGCAATATTTATATCGGTGCGTGTCGTGACGTATGTACACGCCCAACGCCGCGACGGCAAATGTACAGTCGAAAGTCTGAAACTGTACAGCCTTACTACATCAACTTCATCATCATCAACAGCTATACTATTGTCCACTGCTAGACATAGGCCTCCTCCAAATTCTGCCATTTCACTCCGTCTTCCGCTTGTTGCATCCAGCATCTACCAGCGACCTTTCAAAAATCATCACTGCATCTAGTTTGAGGGCGCCTTACACTACGCTTGCCAAGACGCGGTCTCCACTCAAGAACAGGTCAACTTATACCAGAGTAATATCAACCCGTAATAGGCACACTGCTGATCGAAGAAATTGTGAATTTGACTCTCTTAGTCAATTCACAATTTTTTTGTTTCTAGTTTCGGTCTTTCGGGGTCTCTTCAGGACCCTATTGCAAGTATAACTGTTCTTGGGGAAACGTATTATATGACGCTATAAACAATATTTAATAGTCGATACTTATATAGTTACATAATGTTATGTTCCAGAATACGCGGAGGAGTGGTGGTCTGGTGCTGAGGGCGCGGGCGCGTGGAGCGGCGACGAACTCTCGCCGGAGCGGGACTTCGCGGGAGACGTCGATAAAGGTGGTTAGAATTTACACTACTTAACAATTTACATTATGTTACAAAATTATCGATAAGATCATTTCATAAATGAGTTGTTTCATTTGAGAAAAAAACATTTTTGAGATCGGGAAAAAAGACGATTCTTGAAAATATCTAGTGTTTAAAAATGATACGAACTTCGAATATTTGGATGCCGTACGCAAAACTTCGCTAATGTGTTTAGATACTCTGCAAAGTGCTGGATTTTTCTATCGTAAATTGCAACCATAAACTAAGTTTGTATCGTTTTTATAGAGTACCTGATTGGATACCGCATATTGCATATAACAGAGAGTATCAGTGCGGCCAGTGGTTTACATTATTTACAAATTTGCAGAAGCGGAGTCAGCATCAGCGTCGGAGCGCGAGTCGCTGCGCACGTTATCCGCCGCGATCGCGCTGCGGCAGCGCTCGGAGGCGGAGGACGCGGAGCGCGGCTGGCTGCTGCAGCGCGCGCTGGCGCTGGACGCGCGCCTGTCCGAGCTGCTGCTGGCGCTGCGCCTCGCCGCCGCCGCCGCCGCGCACGAGCCCGACGCCGCCAGACTCGCGCACGCGCTCAGGTACACACGCATCTCTACTTATTGCGGACCAAAGTCTCTCGTAGTTCCTCATACCCACGACACAACACTCGATTTTGAAGTACAACTATTATTTATGGATTATAAATAATTGCGACTATGGCCTCTCCTACATAGATCAAACCAAACGAAGCATAGGGATCCGCGTAAAAAACACATAACTGACGTTAGACATCGACGCTCAACGAAGTCTGCATTTGCTGAACATATAGAAGAAGGCTCCAAGCATTACCTTCGCTTTGACCAGCCCCTAGTCCTTGCAAAAGAACACCATTTCCTACCCAGCAGGGTGTTTCGCGAGGCTATTGAAATTAAAAAACATCCAAATTTCAATTTAAAATATAAAATTTCAACCATGGGATCCAATTCTACATTTAATTAAATCGGAAACCAACTGCCAAACCTCAAGACACTGTGAGCTTCTTTTGCGTAGATTGGAACGCAAAAACCAATTAACTTTTTTAAATTAACTTTTTAATTTATATAATAATTGTAAAATAAGGGTAGTTAAATTGTAACAGTCACAGATGACTCGGTCCTCCTCGTGACCACGAATGGTGTAAAGTAATCGAAACGTCGGGAAGTAAAAAATTTAAAAATTAAACCAAATCCGCGATAAATCCGTAAATAATAGTTTTATTTCAATATGTATGTGACTGTTGGGTGAGTGGGTGGTATTTACACGACTTTTTATAAACATTACACCAACTGTGATTAACAATAGTGAACTTCGTCATGCATTTATATCATACCTATGAAGTACTAGTGAAAAATACTCGATATCGATTATCGATAGACGATATCTCCATATCAATTTTTAGTTTAACATTACAAAGTCACTGGGTTCCATTTTTTCTCGCTGCAGGCGGCCTTTCCGGCGCGACCTCCTCAGCAGCCGCCTATAGTTATTGAATGAAGCCGCGTACCGTAGTAAGATGATGATTATTTGCGCTATCTGTCCAGGTACATGGGTCTCGACCTCGCTGTTGATCGGAATCGTGTAAGCTATAGGAATAGTGCTTCAGCTCAAGCGTAGCCCCGCTGGTGTGACGTGATGTGTGTGACCAGATATATGTGTATCTATTGCCGCCGTACGGAGCTCGTGTGTTGTAGTGTCGATATATCGATAAATTGTAGTACTTGCGTTATTATGCTATTGACGTGTGACTAGTATGAGGCCGCCTTATGCAAATATCAGACCCTAAAGTAGTATAAGTAGCGTTGTGTAGCGAGTCCCAGATGTTTGTATGCTATTGCAGAGACAGGATAGACAGCACGGAGAAGAATGCAGCGGACGTGGTGTTGAAGAAGCTTGCCGAGTTAGACGCCAGTAAGAATATGATGGACCATTACCGGCAGTCTGTCGAAGTAAGTACTATTTCATAGTGTTTTAAATAAACAGTCTACATATTCTTGCAGACCAATAAACTTTTGAATTCTTGAAGCAATGGTTGGATTTTATCGACGCTCTTTTAATTATCGCTACTTCTTTATCACTCGTAAGGAATGGCGCGCATGCACGTCTAAATTCTTTTTAGCGAATAAACCATAAAACGAGTAATTTTAGACTAAATCCTAGGATTGTGTTTTTCACCGTCACAAGAAATGTAGAAAAAGAATATTCAAAGCCATGAGACTACGAATATATCAGACATAATATTAAATAGTGTGTGATGGCCTGTTGGTAAACGGACTAGACGCGGCTGCTAACATGTTCACGGTGGTCGCGGGTTCGAATCCCAGGGCACACCTCTGACTTTTCGGAGTCATGTGTGTATTGATAATCAATCACCACGCACTAAAACGGTGAAGGAAAACATCGTGAGGAAACCTGCATACCATAGCGATTCATAAGAATTTCTATGGTATGTAAGTCCGCCAACCCGCACTAGGCCAGCGTGGTGGACTATATGGCCTAACCACTCTCAATCGTATTCTCGATTGTAGAGTAGGCCCGTGCCCTGCAGTGGGACGTATATGGGCTGATACAGAATATTAAATAATACATTGATATATTCGTCCATTTCAATTCATTAATTTAAATTATGTATGTATATATGCCTTGAGAAAATCAGAGGGTAATAATAACAATGAAAAACTATTAAATTTTATTTATTTAAACTTCGCCATTAAAAAGGTATGTTAAATAACTTAAAGTGAGGTGTATCCAAGGTGTATCCTTGAATTGACGTCGACGCAAATATCCGTTCTAAAATACACATTTAACACGTTCGCTGACAGTACGTCATTAGGCGCGAAATTACAATAATGCGTTATGACAGCACGTCGAAGGACGGGCCACTTATTTTTTAAGATTATTGACAATAACTTTTCATATAAGAAATATGAAGAGCAGTATCCACTGTCATATTGTGAGCAATATATTTTCAATCAGAACTTGTCGACTCACGTTTGGAGGTCCTCTCGCTTTACTTTCTGTCGACGTAGTGTCGAATTAGGGCAAGTTATCAAATGTCCAGTATGGCACTACGTCTAGAGACGTGTGTCATTTAGTATGACAAATTCTACTGTCATAATGTGGTGTCAGGGTATATGGTCACTGTCAGCGAACGTGTTAATACATTCAAATAGTTCAATTATTTCATGCTGCATAAATGGTTCTACTCAACTCTGTCAAAATAAATAAAAACTTCGCTATTTCTGTTCTTTTAATCAATGCGGCAATTAGAAAATGAAAATGTAATAAACTGTTTAATTAAATTTCTAATATTTTAATTTTTAAAAATTAATAACAATTTTGTATATAAATTAATGTTACTTTGCTGGGTTATACACTAATAGCATAGGGGGGGAAAATAATTATGACTTTTTGTTTCCATTGAATAGGCTCTAAAACAACTGATTTGGAAACTTCATTCGCCATTAGAAACTTACATAATGCCTGAAGAATACATATACACAGTTCATATAATATTTTGAACAAAGAACTGTCTATGCACGCGGGCTGAGCCGGGTCGGGCCGCTGGTATAAAAATGAATCGAGTATAAGAAAATCAAATAAGTACACTCATAAACGGTGAGGCGCGGGTAGCGATAACTCATTAGTATCGTTAGTTCCGTTTAACTAGTTTGATATGAAACAGGTATTTACACCATTCAGGCCCTGCTTGGCGATCTCGAGTCAAGAATAAAAAGACAAGGTCAATATGCATTGAAAAGCTTTACATTCCGCTTTTTAGATGCACCGGTCCTCATGTTCTCTCAGTGCAATGTCATTGATACACCAATGTACTGTTTACAATTAGTTGTAGCCACTTTTGTAAATTTACTTTTAATTTAATAATCGAAATTACACTCTATTTTAAATTACCTTCCTTCATACAATAAATATATTTTAAATTTGAATGGTAAAGGTGACCATCTGGCAAATATTGGTTTTTTAATGTAATTCAACAGGGCTTGGCATCATATTGGCTTTATAACTCGGAGAAAAATAATCGATAAACTTTTTTTAAAAATAACGCATGAGAATGGTTTATAAGATATCAATGGATTTACTTCTTTCACATTCTTTATCACATAAATGTACACGATATTAAAATGGTAAAATTGCAAATATTTACACATAGAGAGAACATAATGACTCACACCTACAGCTTTTGCATTGACTCGCGACGTTGGAGCACTATCTGTAAATACATTGTGTTGTAATTTGTACATATCATTTTATTTTCAATATAAATATGTTGTATCGCTAGTATTAGTGAAGCTGTGTATTACGTTAGCCAGGTACATGGTAAAATCATCTATAATTTTTACTTATTCGTTTATTTTTGCCGTTTAATCAATGAATATGAAGTTGTTTAACTTTCAGTCAAATATTTACACTAGTGAACTCTTTTCAGACGCTCAAAAGGCGGCCGCCACAGTGCGATGAAGAGGACCACCTAGACTTCACCGAACAGGTAAATATTAGTTATTTAGTAACTTGATTTCATTCATTCATTTTGTCTTATTTTGGTCCTAGTAGTAATGGAAATTATTGCTATTATTAGGGCCGTCTGTATCGACTCCACCGGCTTACAAGCTGTGATCCAACAATGATAAATTAAAGTAATAATAATGAATGTGTGTTGCAGGAGGGAGTGGGTGCGGGGCGCAGCGCCCTGCAGTCTGCCGCCTAGCACGCGCCTGCAGTGGACGAACCAATACACTCGCAACACGCGCCGGATCGCGACTGAACTAGTTGTAATGCCGCCACGGACGCCTGTCGCGCCGTGGAAGCCAAACTAAGTGACAAAGTGACACTACACCACAGAGTTTAACAAAAACACTATTATTCGGGTCTGGGACCGGTCCCTTGAAATGTTGGAATCCATGGCCATCGTGATATAGCTGAGCGACGCGGAGGATCAATGACCTTGCAATGTTAGGTGAAAGTACACCGCGTCTGATCATTGATGTAGATGTAATGTCGCTACAGCTACAGTGTACACGAATACCATCGTTTTTGTTAAACACTGTACACCAGGGACTTAATCGTTAAGTGGGCGGGCTCCCTTTAAATAATTGTAATAGAAGAAATGTGTGAAGTTAATTCCGTCGTATTACCGCGCGTCCGATCCGAATTTTAGTAGCACATTATTAGGCTAAACAAATGTTTGATGTTCAATTGAAATTATGTCGAGAAGGCTATTGTTGGTAGTGAAATTTAGATGAATGTGATGTCACGTTGATTGTAGGTAAAATGTCTTGGTCGGAAATGTTTGTCGGTAAATAATTGACGCGATAAATATTAAATGTATGGATCTCACGCATGTTATACTTCCTTTTTCTGATCTATACTTCGATATTCCAAATTAAGTAATGTTCTATTTTGTTACTTCTAGATATCTATGGATTACCATTCCTAAATGCATTTAAAACTTTTAATATACAATTTCTATATATTTCTAATATGCGTGAATGTTTGGCAACGGATCCATAACCAAAACGTGTCCTTATCGAGTTCTCTTTGTCGATAATATTAATTAATTCTATTCGAACATGAAACTTATTCATGGAACTTTAATGACGTCGATGAGTATTTTTTAAACTTATTCGACGATATGAAATGAAATATTTGTGAATACGTTCCTTTGACTTACTAATTTAGGGCCGAGGATGCGCCGCGTTTCTGACAGTTCACATAGATAAATACGCTTGTTTATCATGCAGCACAATGTATAGACAATCTTGATGTAGCTAACTTTCAGTAGAATCAATTCATTAAAAATCAGCACGTTGACTGCAACGCACACACACACGCTGTTTGTACGCAAAGTGCGGTCACAACATGTCAGCTATGTTGATGTGTTGCAGTCACCGTGTCGACGCGACAATTATGCATAAAACTGTCCGAAGTGTCGGCATCTCGGCATATTGAAGTATTTTAAGTGCCATTAGTGCTAGTTGTTATTCTCGTGACGCTGACCGGGATGTGACAAGTCCGCCCGCCATTGACTCGCAACCATGACATGCTTTTCTAAATCATTGTACACAAGTGTACGGCACGCAATCGAAAATATTTATTTTTGTAATCTAGTCAATTCGATTTATTAATCCAATATACAAAATGTTTGATCTATTTACCTGTATAGTGCACTTAATTATATACTTCTTAATGAATTTGCTATCTATTTCATGTTTCCGTAATCTTAGTAATATTTTTTTCTGTATTCTATTTAAAATGACAATTAAACTGCAATATCTAAAAGGGTATGTTGTACTTCCGCCTGATTGTGTTGATATGAATTTGCAAGTGAAGGGGAATGTTTAAGAATGAGACTGAAATTATATTTACGTTTATTGTTGTAAGTTGAGGTTAGAATACATTGGCGTTGCACTCGAACAATGAACAATGAACATTGACATAAACACATAACGTAGACATTGCATCGCAATAGAATACAGTGTAATTTATATGTATATAAATAGTACAAAAGCAGTTCGCTTCGTCCATTCGCATCGCTTGCTTCAGGTGCTAACAGATAGTATTTTGTAAACGATATAGTAGACCGGAGGGTATTTTAACATCCCATATCCCACGTCAGTGAAATATTATAAGCGTGTACTTGGTATCTTTCAATTGTAAAATCACCTAATGTAAATACATAGAATGTAAATAGAAAAATATACCGAAAAATCATGGACAAATGTGTTTCATTTCCTGCATAAAATAATGTTACCTTTGTGGTAGGACCACGGAGAGCCCCTTCGTGTTCCTGTTAGTTACCAGAAAAATCAATGGAACTGTGATAAAACGAAAAAGCGACCCCAAAATGAGACATAAAAAGGGTACAAAGAAAGGAAGGAGGTTTCGTAAAACCTTAAACGCAAAAAGTACTAGGGCGACAGAGAAAGTGAGGAGGTTTCGTCCAAAATATGTCATCAATATATGAACACAAAAAGTATTAGGGTGACAGAGGAAGGGAGGAGGTTTCGGCTGACCTGAATATATGAACACAAAAAGTACTAGGGCGATAGAGGAAGGGAGGGGGTTTCGTCCAACCTATGTCATCAATAAATGAACACAAAAGTACTAGGGCGACAGAGAGGAGGTTTCGTCCAACCTATGTCATCAATAAATGAACACAGAAGTACTAGGGCGACAGAGAGGAGGTTTCTTCCAACCTATGTCATCAATAAATGAACACAGAAGTACTAGGGCGACAGAGAGGAGGTTTCGTCCAACCTATGTCATCAAATATGAACAAAAAAAAGTATCAGGACGACAGAGAAAGTGGTTTCATCAAACCTATGTCATCACTAAATTAACACAAAAAGTACCAGGGCGCCAAAGAATGGAGGAGGTTACTGTAGTTATATTTCTACCCATAGGCCGACGTCTAACAGCAATTATATATTATTTACCCGCAATTATTATATATCGACCCCTCACTACGAATATGTCATAAATTCAGTGAATTTAAAGAGGCGATTCAGACCTATTTATAAATAAAACGTGAAAAACGACGTACAATGTTGCATTTAAACACAAAATAATTGTTCAGCTTGGCAAAATAGTATAAAAACCACAATAAAAACATAATAACTCTAATTATCCCAATACTCCTGATATGCTTTGTTTATCTCTCGTAGGCTACTATTTGAAATTTCATTTCTCTCTTTATTCAGCTGCTAGAAGTACACTGCTGGTCATAGGCATCCCACAATATCCATCCACATTACTCTAACCTTATTTATTAAAGGAACCAGCCTGCATCCAATCATTTGTCCCTCTCACACACGCTCCACGTGGTAAGGCGGGCGACCAATCCTTTAATTTATAGTTTCAAATACCAAGAACGCAAGTTGGTGGGGATATTTTTCTTATTCATATTACCACGACCTAACTTCCTATTGTACCCAATATCGGACACTTGATGCGCCTCCCAGTTTAAGCCACACCCACAAACTACAAAGGATTAGTCAGAGTATCGTTAATGTTATAGTGAAAGGACACACATCTGACTTTTCTCTTAGCCAATGGGGAGGACTATATGGCCTGACTGCCCTTAACAACACTCTTGGTTGTAAAGAAGACCAGTGTCATGCAGTCAGACTTACACTAGATATGGTGTTGAAAGATACTCTCTTGTAAAAAAAATGTGATAAAAATGACCTTAAGTACGTACTTGATATCTTACGAGCTTACAGAAGTACATATACACTTATTTAATTATTATTTATAATCTGTTTTATAATAAAAATAACATTTATATTTGAGACATTTATTCGACATACTTCATAAAATATTACATTTTAGATTTATACGTGATACTTTTATTTTACATATTTTGACTATTACCAAATTGTAGAGCAGTCCTCTGAAAATTCTAAACTTTTGAAAAATTATTGCACAACTCGGCATTGTGATTCATGTAACGTGATTCAGATATAAAAGAAACTTACGAAGCAAGCAAAATATAACTGAGAATGGCAACACATTTCCATTCATTTCATTGGATTATTAAAATTCAAAGAACTACCATGTCCAGAAAGTGATTAGTTAATTCATAAATGTTGATATCCTCTACGCCTACAAACGAAACGTATCTTATCGATAATATGAAACTTAACAAAAATCCTAGTATATGTGTACCATTTAAATAAGTTGCATTGACATCTTCATAGTCGTACAACTGATGAGTGACAACCGCACTAGCTTGGACTTGAAATACAGCAACAACATATTCATGCTATTTCAATAGGGCGTAATAATTCCATGCAAATATATTGACAAGCAGCGGACGTCATAAAACAATAAATAGCAAGTGAAGAAGTTCGCAAGTTCGTTTGTTCGTCGGCTAATACGTATATACTTCTTATCAGAAAAAATCGAAACACCTTGCAAGTTTATATTTTGTAAGGAATATCAGAAAAATGTAAATATTTAGGAATATATGTCAAATGTCGCTTAATAGTGAATAATATGAGGTTCTTAAATTTTGTTAATGTTCTACATTCAAATTAAATTTATCACATTTTCCTGATAATCCGTACAAAACATAAATATGCAAGCTATTTCGATTTTTCTGATGTAAGGTACACACATATTCCGTATTAAAATTTTTTCATCTGCGCAGGCACATCATTGCAACTTATTTAAATGATACAATAGAAATATTTCCATTTACTTCATATAAATAACTAAATACTGTCAAATAATTTGATCCCCGATATACAGCAGATACACTTCCTACCCGATGTAATCGCTAAATGAAGTTACATTGTGAATATGATAAATACAATAAATTTCCAAAACCTAGCAACAATTATCATCGCAACAGTTACTCGTACACGCGGGACATACATTTGCTAACAAACGGTCCCTAACATTATCCAGGAGTATTCAAATACTAACGTATTCTTTCATACATCGTGCCACAGTGTTGAAGCCCAGTGAAAAAAAAATAACCTAAAATATATAAATAGTACATCAGTCAGTGGGCCGCGAGCTAACTACTGAATCGATACAAACATCTCAACTACAACTTTGATTTTCGTCGCGCAAATTTCGACCCTACCACTTGCGATCCAACACAATTAGTATTGCGAAGTATAACGTTATAACTGTAGTATAGAATTAAAATAGCACTAATAACGTTTGTATAAACACGTAAATAATAAACGCTTGTAAATACGTGAAGCGAGCAGTCTAATGTAGCAGATTCCGTTCCAAGGCACATACGAGTTTTCCAAGTAATTTTCTTTAATTAAATTTAGTGCTGAAGGAGCAGTGTAACTGAGTGTTTTCTATAAAAACTTCAAAGGTATACGAAGTTCAATCACCCACACTGACAAAAACTCTCAATAGTAAATCAAAGCAGTTGCTGGCAATCAGACGAATATCGCCTGATATACAGCTTGAAATGAATACTCATTTTCTAAACTCCGCTGAAGAGACAACAGAATATTAGTAAATCTAATAGGCATAACACATCAGGCTAACGCTTATAGTGGAAATTATCAACCTCGTGCAATTGTTCTATGAAAAACTATGAAAAATCCAAATTACAGACTAACGCCAGAGATTTACTCCGAGCAATATAATTAATTTATAAATATTTATTAACTACCTACTCTATAACAGTTCACCTATTTTATAAACATTACGATAAAATCTGAATGCAAAACTATTTACTAAGTGCTCTATAATGTGTAACAAACCGTAAGCTGAAGGCTACCGTGGAATGCACAAGTCCAAATTTGCGAGACAAAAAACAATTATTCAATTCACTCTCTCGAGTTCGTTTCATTCACTATACAATATAAATCTTAAACAGCTAAAATACAGATTGACATCGACTCGTTCGATTTCATGATACAATTATTATACAACATCAATATAAAAATGTAACCAATATACAAGTCTACGAAATGCATTAAACTTTTAACTTATTCAATTAGACACAAAAAAAAGATAATTTACTGTCACATTATAACTTTAAGCTAATTAGGAATGAGAAAAAGTACTTGCAAATGATTCGTAACATAATCATTGCGCACGAGAGACGCACGTCATTACGCGAACGTCCCCGCGCCCATACTTCGTACATCCAGCGCACGCACATTCCATACATCAATTCAATCTCAATTATATCATTCCAACAAATACTAATGGCGGATACATCTCCCTATACATATTTCACTTTCGACATGCATACGACATGTACCGCCGCAATCGATCATTTTTGAACATACAGTTCTGAGACCAATTCAATTTGACTGACATTGCTCTCTGCAATCTACCAACGGTCGATAAATAAATTCGCCTAATAAAAATCGAAGGCAACTAACGAGCAAACGCTTCGAATTCCCTCACGTTTGGACATAGCTTTGTAATAGTGGTGTCAGGTACAACTTCCCAACGATTGTTCAGGTGGGTTTATACTACGACCTTATAGTATAATAATAATCTAGAGGGAACACTCGAAATTCAAAACGTAGATGTAAGGCCAACGCAAACCAGGACGTACCAAAGGATATTCAAACTTATATGATCGGAATACGACATAAATTCCAATGTTTTATTGAAGCCACGTCATAGCTTTAAAATATTGTAGTTGTACCTTTTTTTGTCATTCTATTTGCTGACTTTTGATAATGCCGGAATACGCCCGAATTTTTGAAACAAAAATGTAGTTTAGCTACTGAATAACGGCAGGAACTAAAATGTTAACTTGGTTACCAACGGAATTTATATCAATTCGTTGCTAAGTAATGAACTTAATTTCATTAATATAGCAGTGCTACCATCATTATGAATAAAAAACATCTACATTTTTGAAGACGCGAATGTATGACAACGCGCCCTCTAGATATTGAATACTCTAAGACTACGACACCGCACTGTATACTAAGTGAGTAATTACATATATTTAGCTTCATTCGGATTTCAGTACAACATATGGATTACAGTGAAAAGTGATGGAAAAATATGCGTCTACATATAGGTCCGATGTTTTTTTATGGACAAAAACTAAATTGAGCTAAATAAATGTGCTTATTCTCTTACTGTATACAACAACGGCCGTTTTTCCATACATTTCCAATTTTCACTAGAGCATAACAATTAGTCTTGCAAAGACCTTTTGTATCTGCTTACGTCACTAAGCGTACTCGGGGGGTTACTCTTGAGCCCGAAACGAAGTTTGAATGATCGGATATTCGACGTTCGAATTAAGTTTTCCACTTCTAAAAATCAAGAATATTCTCTATAACACTTATCATTTATCATCATCATCCGTACATAGTCTATGGATACGACGAACAATAGATTATTCGATCATTATGTGGAGTACCTAGGCACAATCGTAAAGTTGTACATACAAATTCCAAATATTCAAACTTTGTTTCACATTATAGAATAAGGCCGGAAACATACTACTGAAACACCACGCCACCCGACCAGACGCGACACTTGTTCAATCAAATCACATCGTAGTATTTGATATGACCAGAACCACACTACCAACACGCGATGCTACGTTGCGTGGCGTGTAAGTAGTATGGTTCTGGTCATATAGATAAATAAGATTTGATTTGATTCAAACGTGTCGCGTAGGGTCGGGTCGCATGGCTTTTCTGTAGTATGTTTCAGCCTTAACCCCTCTGCATGTAATGAACGCACCATAAGACATTTCGATATAGTGATATGTGTATGGCGAGTGAGTTTGGGGGGAGGTGTGTGTGTGTGTGTGTGTGTGTCTAGGTGGAGAGGTACAGTCGGTGGTAGTCGTTGGCTCCGAAGGCTGCGTTACACTTGGGGCACTTGCGCTGGCGCGTCTCGTAGCGCGTGCGCAGGCAGTCCCAGCAGAACACGTGGAAACACTTCGTCAGCACCGCGTCCTTGCGCTTCACCTGCAGGAATACATAAATGAAAAAAAAAACACATTTCACGAAGCGTTTTATACCTACACTGGTTGATATATATCTGCATTCTACAGGCCCGCAGGCCGCAACCACGGCGGCCGCGGGTACAAACCGCATCGTGAGATACCTTTCTTATGCGGGTGTGTCTAAATGGACGCAATGCATGACTGTATACAGTACAACCATAATAGAATATCAAGGAAGGATTTTTAATTTACGACATTTTTATAGTGTTGACATAAATGTTTTTTTGTATAATACCAATTGTCACCGCATCGTAACACAACAACAACATACTTCTAAAAAACACATAGCAAAATCGACTACAATAGTCGATTTATAAATTATTTCCTTCTTGACAATTTAATACACTACTAAAATACTGCCCGTAATTTTTAGTACAAACGATTTAAAAAAAAACAGATTACCATAGTAAAATCGAGTGCAATAGTCGATTTTACTACAGCAAAACACATCAGTGTGGCATACCTTGCAAGAGGGGCACGTGAGCGTCTCCTTGTATTCCCTGATCTCCTCGAGTAACACTTCGTCCATACTGCTGCCCGCTTGCTCCATCTTCTTCATCCGCTCCGCCTTGCGCCGTAATATTGCTAACTCCTCCTGTAAAAGTTTAAGATAATATATTTTAGTAATTGTTTTATTTAGTATATCTATTACGCTTCTTATACAAATATTAAAAAAAAACGTAAAATAATCTTTTAACTGAAAAATAATAATAAAATAACTCACGTGCAGTCGTTTTGTTTTATACGCCTCCGCCTCGAGCGCGCTAGTTTTCTCCGCGACAACTTGTTGCGCTTCTTTCATTTGCGCATGGTACTTTTCTGTAAAAATAGATATATTTTTCTTAAACAAAGCTTCAACTCTACAGTTCATCATATGCAATATTATTATGAAATTCTTCAGAAAAAAATAATCTTGACATCTAAATCTTCAAATAAATAAATGGAATAGTCCAGGTGTTATAAATTCGACATTCTATGTATGTAACATAGACTTACGCCTTTTTCCTATATTGGGTAGACAGAGACATTTGAATCCTCTAGTTAAGGTTATAGTACAATGATCGGTGGAGAAATATATAAAAAAAAGATTCCGACGAATTGAGAACCTCCTCCTTTTTTTGAAGTCGGTTAAAAACAAGAGTGTTCCTATTTGATCTGACACTGACTAGTTTCTATTGACCGATATGACATCACTGTAGAAACCACAGATACTCGCTACCGAGATCTGTTGACATACTGGACCTACCAGTAGACTTGTGGTTTAACACACTGTTTGTGTTTTAATGCGATTTTTCTAATCAATAGTAATACTGGAAGGTTTATAGCCAAATCGGTAAAGAAATTTAACACAAGACAGCTTTGTTTGTCAGCTAACTAATAAATTGTGGAGTCAATTTGACAAACTTCAGTACTATTCGATTTCTCATTAAATTAACATCTATCTTGCTTGATATAAAATAAATCGTTTTTGAGGCATAAACTGTTATTTGGTTTAGAGTCAGGGGTTTTACTCTATAAAAACGATACGAACTTCAAATGTCCGGATATTTGACATCCGGAATAAAATATAAGGTTTCCACTTTTGATTTTTCTAAATATGAATTGAATTTTCTCTGAACTTAGTCTATAATTGCTACATACGATAGAGGAATCCAACATTTTGTGGAGTATCTAGGCATATTAGTGAAGTTTTACGTACGCCGTCCGAACATTTGGAGATCGTATCGTTTTTATAGAGTAGTTCCCCTACTTCGTTTCGACTTTAAATTTAACAACGGATATAGCAGTAATAATTAGTACCGAGATGCAGCTTGAGATCGGCGGCGGACTGCGCGGACTCGATGGCCTTGCGCTTGTGCATCTCCATGGCCTGTTGTCGCAGCAGCAGTTCCTTCTCGACGGCGGAGAGCGTGGCCTGCAGCAGACGCTCCTTCTCCTCCAGGCGCCGCGCCACCGCACCCATCGACTCGATCTGCTGGTCGCGCGTCACCACCTGCAGCAAACACACTTTACTAGTACAGTGGACCCCCTGACCCCTGTAGTCCGACAAACATTTTGCAGGGCTGTGTCGAACTATCGAATTTGTCGGATTATAGAGTACTGCCTAAGACCCCTTATAGTCCGTTTTTTTTTACAATACTACCTTGTAATCCGACAAATTACATATCCACTAATAAGATTCTTTAATGTATGTTACATTAACGTTGGTAATATGCATATACGACATATTGTGTATAGTGATTGGTGTCACTGGAAGTCGCTGCCGTCTAAGGCACAGGCACGGCCTAGTTTAGTCGACAATGGTCACCAGTAATAACATTACATAATGAATTATATATTGTATGCATAACATAATTATGAGGTATGTACTCTAATACTTTTGGTGTCAAAAATAAATAAATACAAAAATCTAAAAAACATCGAAATTTATCAAAAATTAAAACAATATTTTTACTGGTGGTACGTCTCTTTTTTTTCTCTTTATTAGTTCGGGGAATTAGAGTCAAAATTGACTATGCCAGTCCCATAGTGTTCACTATTTTGTAATATACAATAACTATTTTAGACTACTATCATTTTTAAACAGGTTAAATGCGGACATATGTAGAAATCCAGTGGTACGTCTCTTATATGAGAGACCTACCACCACTGAAACTATCTTTCTAGCCGCATTAAATCCAAGCTTATAAAAACATCAGAATGACCTAGTCCGGTGTAAGCGTGCATACCTGTTCCTGCAGCAGCTGCTTCTCCTCTCTCAGCAGTTTGTGCAGCGAGTTGGCCTTGATTCGCTCCGACATGAGCTTGAAGTTGGCGTCGTCCTTCTCTCGCAGCTGCTGGATGAGCCGCGAGTTCTGCTCCTGCATGTCCTCGAACGCCTGACCGGTCACTTCCATCTCGTTCAGGAGGGCCTCTTCCTCCTGTGCATACGTCAAACACGTCTACACATGTTTATAACACTGAATAAAATGCACCTACTTGTTGAATAAAAAGTATTAATCACGGTTTTTGTCGCGGATTTAGTTTAATTTTACATTTTGTGACTTCCTGACGTTTTGAGTACTTTATAGCTTTCGTGGTCACGTGTCGGACAGTCACACACAGTCATACAGTCAAAAATGAAAAATTAAGCCAAATCCGCCATAAAATTCGAAAATCATAGTTTTATTTCAATGTGTAACATTCGCGTTAATCTATGAAACCATTATGGACCTACTTAAGCAAAAAGGAACCAATCCATACAAGTGCAAAAATCGAGATAAAAACACAGAAACTTTAATAATGACTCTGTGAAGATCAAAATGATCTGACAATTTTGTTAGAACAAAACATTTCTATGACAAAGTTATCAACCACCATAACAGTTTGTTCAAAAACTCATAAGATCCACGCCCCATGGTCACCCAACAGCACAAAATAATAACTGAAATTGGTTAACATTTACATTGGTACAATATTAAAAATAAACTTTGTTTAAAATAACAAACAATTTTGCTGTGTACAAAATTATGACAAAAACGTTTTTTTTTTGAAAACTGACATTGTGTGGATTGATTCTGTTTTGCGTAAGTAGGTCCAATTATCCTCATTAGGGGAGATGTGACAACATTATGCCACAGCAAACAGAGACGACCAGCAGGCAATACAATACTACTCGAGTCATTCGGAATGAGAATAAGATTTAAGGTTTAAAATCTATTGAGACAAGAATGACTTTTAATTCGATTTTCTTTAAAATACCACAACCAATGAGATGGTTGTGTTTGACGTGTTGCAAATTGCAATATACTATAATTTATATATGTGTGAGTTGGGCGACAGCGGTTTTCATAGAAATGGGAATTTAGTGTCACTTCCACTATTGCCAAATATACATTGAGAAGATCGAATTATACATCTTTCTGTATTTCATGCGTCAACAGGTTTTCTTTAATATCGGGTCGATGGGTCATTTTGAGCCAATATATTATTTAAAGCGATAATCATTTTTTTTTGGATTTGATCACTTTAATTCTAAAGGTGCGGAATGTAAATAGGGATGTATTATTGACTTGTGATCTGAGAGTTACAGAGTAATAAACAAGTTTGATTTAGTTAAAATATTTACCGGCGATCCCGCGAAGGGTCTCGCGAAGGCGTGCAGCGGGTCGGCGTTGGGCCTGGCGCAGGACAGTTGTTTCTGCAGCTCGTACTTCTGCTCCTCCAGCTGCTTGATCTTGCGCAGCGCGTCCTCGTCCGCCAGCCGCCGCTCGCGCTTGCTCTCCTGCCGACACACAACACATATACACTACTTAATACTATACTGTACAATACTCATACATAGTATGTATCATATCTATGTTTATGTATATTGTTATTATTTTAGTATATGATTATAATCTATTTTTCCATCTGCCGTATTTCATTTCTTGTGCATGTGCAAGGGTACACAGTGAAGCGAGAAGGAAGATAATGTTACTTCGTAGGCGTGACTGAGACAGAAATAGAAGGTACCCTTCCTTTTGTTACAAACATTTTGTTTGCAGTGTCCCCTCTAGTATATTATCTCAATGGCTTAAACACATAAATCAAAACAGCTTAAAAAAACACTGAGGTTTATATTACAGCTGACACGAATTTATTATTAATCGATGTTACAATTTAATAAAAGAAACATTATTGGTTATTTAGATAAAAATTTTCCAACTTATACTTTAAAGACGCCAGGTGTGAAACGTGAGTTGGTTCGATCAACGCACCAAGATAAATGTGACCCGTAAAAATATGATTCGGGTCTAGGGTTTATGAAACCGAAAAGTCTCTCGTAGTTCCCGATACCCACGACACAAGACTCGTTCTTAGTATGGCGTTAGGACTATGTTTGTGCCTGTTGAGTGTATATATTGTAATGTAAATTCTTACTCTCAATATATGCCAGTTAGCAGTTTATCTATTAATGCTTCGAACTTAAAACAATTTGCCTACTCTTCACGAACGATTTCGTTAGTTATATTTTTTGCAACCGTTATCAAATACAACATAGTAAAATTGTGTGCCGCTGTAGTGTTTAATAACTCCAAATTTTCAATCCTATGCCCAAAATTCAAATAAAAGCAAAAGTAGGTCAGTTAAATCTTATAATATCTTAAAACAATTTTGAGCCCATACATCACAGAAATATCTACTTGTTATAGGATATACCTGCGTTGGTTTCTTTGTGACTTTCACTACTTACCAATGCGTTGAACGTATCCATTTTTATTGGTATAAAATTCAATGTGCATTCAAAGAGTGTCCTGCAAATATTACAGTTTCACTTAAAGTTATCGATATTGCTTATCTGTTATATCGACATCACTGTTAGTAATTTGTGTAGTTAAAAGATTGAATTTTGTGTTGTATTGTTAGTGATTGGGTAACTTAGAATGATTAAACTATACTAATATATAACGTTGTAGAGTATGTTTGTTTGAACGCGCTAAGCTTAGAAATTACTGGTTCAAATTGAAATATATTTTAATTTTGAATTGTAAATTTATCCAAGAAGACTATAAGGTACTTTTCAACTCGACAAATATATGACGAGACTTTTATACACGCTGACAAAACATCGAGCAACACTAGTTTATAATATGAGTAACATATTCATTAGGCGTAAATGAATTAAGCTCTATGTCGATTACTCGTTTACAAAGTGCACAAGTGCGGTACTAACGCTGACCTGCGCCATCTTGGCCTTCTGGCGGTGGTCCTCGAGTTCCTGGCGCGCCTTCCGCTCGGCCGCCATCAGCTGCACCTTGTCGCGCTGCTCCTTACTCACGCCCTTGTACATGTCCAGCAACAACTTCAACTCTTTCTGCTCGTTCACCGCCTTCCTGCGATCAATTATCATCATCATCATCATTTATTAATTTATTTTCTTTACTCAACAAAATCAACCCTTAATACTAATATAACACAACTGGTGTCCTTATCTTACCGCCAATAATGGAGTTACATTTATATTTTTAATCATCATCATCATCATCATCAGCTGAGGGATTACTTTCATTGCATTAAATGGAAAGACGGGCATGCCGTTCGGCTTATGGTAAGCGATACGACCACTCATAAACAGTAGCAAAACCAGACAAAACCTTAAATTACAAAGCAATTCTCAGCGTTCCACTGCGCTCGCCATTTTGAGGCATAGGATGTTAAGTCGCAATATGTCCAGTAGTTACTCTGGCTACAATGTCTTCAAAACAAAGCAGTGCATTCACACTGCTGTTTGATACCCACTAAGGTGACCTCTCACATATGAGAAGCCTACCACCAATGAAGTGAGCGAGCAAATAATAACAATAGTTACGAATTAACTGGACAGTACTCGCCTGTCACCCCTAAGGAATCTGGGGACCACCGAGAGGTTTTAGTCCGTATGCCGGTGAAAGATCTTAGATCTCTGTAGGGGCCCAGCTTGGCTGCAACATCTGCCAATGTGCCAGGCTGGAGACCTCGACATGCCCCCCCCATGACCCCTTCCGACCTCGGCTTAAAGCATTTTCATTCCTTAAACAATAAATGAGAATGCCTAACTGACTTGAGCTGCTGCTTGAGGTCCTTGATGATCTGGTCCTGCTCCTGTATCTTGGCGCGGCCGTGCTCCTTGTTCTGCGCCGGCTTCACGTCGCCGCACATGCCCTCCTCGCCCTGCACATATCATGTACACAATATCAGCAGATGCAGTATACATCCATCTGAATGGGAGGCCAAAGCAGAACAACGCCTTCAATGGAGACGTCTGGTTCAGGTCCAGATAGACGCCTTTGAAGCTGAACGTCGCCAACGTCTCAACAAAAACCGTGACGTGCCAATGGCCCGACCACCTGTGGCCTTTAATTACAACTATGTTAACGGGGTGTTGACGTGTCCAAAAAGCGATGACGTATCCAAAATGCGCTCGAACTTTTGACGGAACGGACAAACTTAGGTACGTTAGCCACACGAGAGCGCACCAAAGGACGGAAGAACAACGTCCAATTTAAAGATTCTTGTATCCAATATCACACTCGCCGAAGCGAAGGAATTCATCATCATCATACACAATAGAACCATAACCTATCATATGGATATGTTACGGGCCAAGTGATTAATGCGGGCAGTATTCATATTGCCCGGGCAGTATGAATGCAATATTCAATCGAGCCATATCGGGCCAAGTGATTAATTACAATCAATGTTATAAATTGATTGATTATAATCACATTGCCCTCTCTTATTGGGCATTATTCATATTGCCCGGGCATTATGAATAATGCCCGATTAATCACTTGGTCCATTACAGATACATACACATATACCTTTGGTTCTAACTTAGTGCCACATATAGCCCAGCTTATGTCGGTCCCTAGATATGATAAGGGCTCAACCTTTGACCATGTTATGCACTGGGCCATACTAGTTCCAGGTTTCTAATACGAGATTTATGTACCCCAAAATTATATGCACTATATCAATGTAATAATCGAAATTCTTCAGGTTTAAGCAGTATGATGCACGAGCAAAGTATAAAACTTAAGTTTTTTAAATATAATACTGAATTTACGTAATCGACGTATTTGTATATTTGCATGCCCAGTCAGGGTTGAATAAAGTGAAACTTTCTACCCAAAAACATCTGTACCGATTTCTGTAACTTGTATTCTACAAATAAATGAATTTGAATTTGAAAGTACAAGTTGGTATATACCTCCGGGTCAGGTTCTTCCTTCTTGACTGCAAGCGTTTTGTCATCAGTCTGGTCGCTGGACGCGGCGCCGCCTGTCCGAGCGTTCACTTCCTCCAGCTCCTTCCGTACCTGTGGAAGTATGTATGTACCGTATAGTTTGTTAACACACGTTTTGTTATATTGCTGAGAAGTAGACTCTCTCAGACCATCTGTATATAATTCTAATCTATGTCTCAGACTGTGTGTAAACTGTATGTACAGTAATTATATAGAAAAAAAATATTAATAACTTTTTGAACGATTATACAAATTTCAACTTTGATAGTGGTTATTAAAGAAATGTTATACTAATAAGAAAATTCGGTTCTACGAGAAACGAGATAGATTTCATCTTGACGACGAATAGACGGATATTCAGAGATGTTTCTGTGATCAACAGGGTGAAAACCGGCAGTGATCACCGAATGGTTAGGGGCACCCTGAATATCAATGTCCAATCGGAAAGGCGTCGCTTGATGAAATCTACGCTCCGACCTACTCGCGCCCATATCCAAAACCCCGAGAGCTTTCAACTCGAGCTGACAAATCGCTTTGATTGTCTAGGAGAAAACCTTGCAGTGGACGAGCTAAACAGCGGTTTGGTAGAAGCTGTCCATACGGTGGGATCTAAGTATTTTAGACCTCGCCGTAGAGATAGACCACAAAAACTCTCGATCCACACTCTTGACCTCATGGCCGAACGTCGATCTTTGACGCTGCAGTCTTCCGTTGACGCCGAAGCATATCGGCGGCTCAATAGATAGATCTGGAAGTCCTTGCGACACGATGTCCGTGCTCACAATACTGTGAGCATTAAGGAGACAATCGAGCGGAACGGAGGCTCCAAAGTGTTTGCAAGAGACTTGTCTATTGGGCAAAGCCAGTTGTCTAGGCTGAAGACGGAGGACGGCCGCGTAGTATCGACGAGGGCAGAGGTATTAAGGGAGATCGAGAGGTTCTACGGACAGCTTTACACCTCGGTTGCCAAACCTGCTGTTAGCTCGGCCGAAGACCCGAGAGCCGAGTTGATCCGACACTTTAGCGATGATATCCCGGACATCAGCCTGTGTGAGATTGAGATGGCCCTGAAGCAACTTAAAAACAACAAGGCGCCGGGCGAGGACGGAATAACTTCAGAGCTTCTGAAAGCGGGCGGAACGCCGATACTGAAAGTCCTTCAGAGGCTCTTCAATTCCGTTCTCCTCGAGGGCTCAACGCCAGAGGCATGGAGCAGGAGCGTGGTGGTACTGTTCTTCAAAAAAGGTGATAACACTTTGCTGAAGAATTACAGGCCCATCTCGCTCCTGAGCCATGTCTATAAGTTGTTTTCGAGGGTCATCACAAATCGTCTCGAACGCAGGTTTGATGACTTCCAGCCTCCCGAACAAGCCGGTTTCCGAAAAGGCTTTAGTACCATAGACCACATCCATACGCTTCGGCAAGTTATACAAAAAACCGAGGAATATAACTTGCCGCTTTGTTTAGCGTTTGTGGACTATGAGAAAGCCTTTGATTCGATCGAGACTTGGGCTGTGCTACAGTCTCTCCAGCGGTGCCATATCGACTATCGGTACATCGAAGTATTGAAGTGTATATACAACAACGCCACCATGTCGGTCCGAGTACAGGATCAGAGTACGAAGGCTATTCCACTACAGAGAGGCGTGAGACAGGGAGATGTCATATCTCCGAAACTGTTCACTGCCGCGCTGGAAAACGCCTTCAAGCTCTTGCAATGGAAAGGATTCGGCATCAACATCAACGGCGAGTATATCACTCACCTTCGGTTTGCCGACGATATTGTAGTCTTGGCAGAATCGCTGGAAGACCTTAGCACTATGCTCGAAGACCTCAATCGAGTCTCCCAACAGGTGGGTCTTAAAATGAACATGGACAAAACGAAGATCATGTCGAATGTCCATGTTGTGCCCACTCCCATCGGTGTTGGGGGCTCGACTCTCGAAGTTGTTGACGAATATGTCTATTTCGGACAAGTGGTCCGGTTAGGCAGGTCCAACTTCGAGAGAGAGGTCAATCGTCGAATCCAACTCGGTTGGGCAGCGTTCGGGAAACTACGCGACGTCTTCTCGTCCAAAATACCTCAGTGCCTTAAATCGAAAGTCTTCGATAGTTGTGTGTTGCCAGTGATGACTTACGACACCGAGACGTGGCCTCTCACTATGGGCCTTATTAGGAAGCTCAAAGTCACTCAACGAGCTATGGAGAGGGCTATGCTCGGGGTTTCCCTACGAGATCGAATCAGAAATGAGGAGATCCGTAGGAGAACTAAAGTAACCGACATAGCCCACCGGATTAGCAAGTTGAAGTGGCAATGGGCAGGGCACATAGCGCGGAGATCTGATGACCGATGGGGTCGGAAAGTGCTCGAATGGAGGCCGCGTAGCGGAAAGCGCAGCGTAGGACGTCCACCCACAAGATGGTCCGACGACCTGGTAAAGGTCGCGGGACGTCGCTGGACACAGGCTGCCTCCAACAGGTTTCTGTGGAAATCATTGGGGGAGGCCTATGTTCAGCAGTGGACTTCCTTTGGCTGATGGATGGATGGATGAATAAGAAAATATGGTATGTAAAGCGTACAAATCAGCTTAAGAGAGTGGACCGTACATACCGACCAAAACCTCTCGGTGGCTTTCACATTATTTGTCGTCTGACCACTTTGTGGGTGAACGTCCTACTCTGCGCTTTCCGCTACTTTAATACCACCTATCTTTATTTGATTGTCCTTAAATAGAGGTTACCTTATTTAATTCTTGACTAGTATCCTTATATTTCCTCTTGTATCGATGCACCTCGCCTTTGAGCTGCTGATTGTGGTTTTGCAGCGAGGTGATGAGGTGTCGCATCTCTCTGTTGATTGGTCCAGTTTGTTCGTTCGCCGCGAGATTCTGTTCAAACTCTATACGTAGCATTTCATATTCCTTCCTCAATTGACCTAGGACATCTTCTAACTGTATCATTTCTGCGCGGAGTGCCTTTTGCCTGGCTAGTTCTTCGCTCTGAAATAAATGAAATGTGAAAATGTATTAAAATGTTGATGTTGTTTTATGAAACGAAATTAGCCAAGTTATTGATCTATAAAGGGAATGCCCATTCATAATGTCGGTAAAAAATATCATTGATCCCGATATTGATATTGCTTAAAACTAATTATGCAAATTTTTATGCATTGGCCCTAAACATTTTCCTGTTTTATCCCGGGCGACAGATTTGAAACACTACACTTTAATATAAATTAATATTCAGTGACAAATCTGTAAAAAGACCTGTGTTCACTATTTGTAAGGTTTCTCTATTATTTTTATTATTTTATATTATGAGGTATTCAATACAGTGTTGTGTATCTGTATCTGTACAAAAATGATATCCAAAAAGTTCGATCACGTCGGGTGACCCAGAGATATTGGGTGAGCGTATAGTTACGCACACAGTACATATAAATATACTATAATATGTCGTCTGTTGGTGATAATGTACTCACTTCCATCATCTCGATCTGTCGCATGTGTAGGTTCTTGGCGTTCTGCAGCTGCATTCGCGTCTCGTCCAGCGCCGTCTTCATCTGCATCGACTCGTTGTACAGAACTGAAAACTGGCTCTGAAGACATTTGTACTCGGTGGTTTCCACTATCACTGATTCTGGTAGTTGGCGGATCTGTGGATAAAATACAATATTTTTTTTACATAGCTATGGTTAAATTATATAATATTTAAAATTAATATACAGAATGAGTTTTTCAAGTGGGCCCAGATGGCTAAATCCGATACTATGAGGAATAGCGAAAAATGCTCAAAGGACTTACGAGCCCAATTTTGATAAAAACTAAAACTTAATACTTAGATTTTTGATAAATCTATAAGCCTAGCTAGAAATCGAACCCAATGATTTAGAAAAAAAAACACGTGCTGTATTATTAGGTGGATATAAGTGTGTACTTAGTCAGTAAATGTTATAAATGCAATTTTAAAATTCCATAATAATGATAATGTAATATGTATATATACTAACATCCATCTTGAGTTTCTCGACCTCCTTGAGCGTGTCGCGGTGCTGTCGGTGCAGGCGGTCCAGCTCGGCGAGGCGGTTGTTGGCGAGCTCGCGCTGCTCCTCCAGCTCGGCCGCCACGTCCTCCAGCTTGGCCGCCGCCGCGCCGCCGCCCACACCCACCGCCGACACACCACCACCACCACCACCACCACCAGACACCCCCGCCCCAGCGCCGCTGCCCGACTGGTGGTAGCTCTTCAGCTTCTCGATCGCCTCGGCCAGGTGGTTCTCCAGTTTGTCGTTGCGGGACCGCACCTATTGCACAAGCATTGCCGTTCAAAATAAGTCAAGTTATAAAAGTTTTTACAAAACTAGCATTCTCTCTAAGGCTCGACTCTTGAAGTTGTTGACGAATATGTCTATTTCGGACAAGTGGCCCGGTTAGGCAGGTCCAACTTCGGGAGAGAGGTCAATCGTCGAATCCAACTCGGTTGGGCAGCGTTCGGGAAACAACGCGACATCCCAAAATACCTCAGTGCCTTAAATCGAAAGTCTTCGATAGTTGTGTGTTGCCAGTGATGACTTACGGCACCGAGACGTGGCCTCTCACTATGGGCCTTATTAGGAAGCTCAAAGTCACTCAACGAGCTATGGAGAGGGCTATGCTCGGGATTTCCCTACGAGATCGAATCAGAAATGAGGAAATCCGTAGGAGAACTAAAATGACCGACATAGCCCAGCCGATTAATAAGTTGAAGTGGCAATAGGCGGTGCACATAGCGCGGAGAACTGATGGCCGATGGGGTCAGAAAGTTCTCGAATGGAGGCCATGTAGCGAAAAGCGCAGCGTAGGAAGTCCACCCACAAGGTGATCAGACGACCTGGTAAAGGTCGCGGGGCGTCGCTGGATGCAGGCTGCCTCCAACAGGTCACTGTGGAAATAATTGGGGGACGCCTATGTTCAGCAGTGGACTTCCTTTGGCTGATGGATGGATGGATGATTCTCTCTAAAATGGAAACCAAACAATTGTTTTAAAAAAATGCGGACACTGTAAATTCTTGACTTATGTTCAATAGTGAATTTACAATGACCAAGAAGACGTGTGACCGGCTTTATCCCACTTTGACAAAAAAAAGATTCTACAAAGGGTGGTTTGATGAGTCAATATATCATTCAAATACCGTTATAATTTTGCAACACCACCTGAGTTAACAAACAAGTATAATTTGCAAGTATAGTGATAAGGTGACCTTCATGAGTTCGTACTGCAGGTCATCGATCTGGTTCTTGAGCTCTGCGTTCTCGGTGTCGCGGCTGTTGACGGCGTCCTGCAGGCGCGCGACCCGCAGCGTCATGGCGTGGTGCGTGTCGTGCAGCGTGGTGCACAGCGCCTGCAGCCGCCGGTTCTCAGCGGTCACCTCCTCGTTGGTGGCGCGGATCACCTCGTCCATGGACGGCGCCGGACCACCCTCTACCGATATACAACATAACCTATACTCATTTAAAAACCTCAACAGATGTTTTGTTTTTTGTTTTTGAGCTCTGATTTAAATAAGGATAAGCCCGTCAACACATTTGGAGTTGCAATAAGCGGACCTTGAAAATCGCGCTAAAAGAAATATTAAACTGGCTTATTTTAATAAATTTCGTCTTGACGGTGATAAAAAATATTACCATAATTTTTTTTTTTACTTTCTGTCATAATACAAGCATTTTCAAAATCGTAGCGAGTGATGACTAATTTCAGCAACGCTCGACTAGAGATAGACTGGAGCGCACGCACCACTTACGTCCGAACACTTCACGCGCTTTCCGCTTCAGAACATAAAAAAATCTCGAATTGAAAAAAAAATGTGTTGAAATGCCCTTTTATCGAGGGCGGCTATAGGGTACTTGTTATGAAGAGAATATAGGTAAGTATAGAAGGACATTTAACTCAAAAAATCTTTTACACGCAATTGAAGCCACAAGCAATATTTGTACATTATAAATTAACAATGAACAATGTTTGGGGTATTGAGTTGTTTTTATATTGGTAAATGAAATGTTATTTTTTATACTGTTCGCGGGCATACGAAAAAGTGGACCTTCGCAATGCCAGGGGTAAACCAGGTTGCTGCCAACCGTGAGAAGAGAAGATGGTGTAGAAACAAAATCTACATAGGCTGGATTCTGTAAACTTTCAGGTTTAAAAAGCTATACTTTCCGAGGGTTACTGTAACGAGTTTTACCCCATCGTGCATGCTGATCACTCGCCGTAATACGAGTGGTTATGAATATTCTACTACTACTTCTACGACCAACTAGATTAGTGAACAACGGTTATTTGATTCGCACAATGAGACGCGATTATCCAACCCATCATTGCTCACCAAGAGGCAGATATGACAGCACCTTTAGCAAAGCATAAGAACTGAATACTACAAATAACTATCTGATATACTAGCATGTAAAATATTTCAATCTGTTACCTTCGCTCTCGCCTTTTATAGCGCGCCATATTTTGTCATTCCTCTGTTGTAATCGGTCGAAAGCTTGCAATACTTTTGCCACAGCCCTTTTGCTCACTTGCACCCTGTTCGCAAGCTGTGCGTCCAACTCTTCCTTATCCCACGTTGACAATTGCATAAGGAATGATGTGGTGGCCTCATTTTCATCTGAAATTGAAATATAATTTTAAAACCTTAACTTTTCAAGTGATTACTAATATGTAGGCCATGTGCGTGGCCTAACCTTGGCTTACTTACACTTCAATGTGGCTGTTTATACATGTTACAGTATAAAATGCCTTTAAGTGGTTAATAAAATGATTTGGTGTATGCCTTAAACTGGTATTGGGTATGTACATTTAAATACTCTTGTATATATATATTATAATACTACTGTAGGCGACCAGTTAGCATGGGAGTCGGGGTATGACGTGATACGTAGGGAAGAGTACACCATCACACCCGCACATCTCCCGCGCCGTCGTAATTTTAGTGCTGCGCGAGTCCATATCGACTCCGTTTATCGAGTTTGGGATCAAACTAAAACGACTCACATTATTATAATGTGAAATTATGACACTGGCGTTTTGAAATTGAGGCGTTCAAATGGCAAAAATATGTAGTCTTCTGTTTGTATCACCCCAATGGTTGGATAGCGCACCGTTACCTCTTTCCATATCGAACTTTCTGTATGATCTGTTTCCATTAGTAATGTAATGAAATATTGATAAATAAGTATGAATACGCATTATGGGACAGCTTTTAATTATAATTTTTATAGACATGTGTAATTTTTATTAAAACACCATTGGTTCTTTGTATATTATATTATTGTGTATTGAAATGACTTCAGTAGCTTCTATGTTTCTAATAATTGAATAGAAAAAAAAAACATTCTCAAGCACGAGAACAAGTGAGAAGAATGATTGAAAAATGTGGCATTGAATAAAAAATATTTATTTTTATATGGTTTATAATTTGCTTTATTATTTTTACTCCTATTTAATTGCGTAGCAAAGATATATCGATATTATCTGTCGATATATGTATATCATATCACTAGAAAACTACCATGCTGACTTTTTGTCTACAATACTTTATATAAAGGCCCAGCTTCGCCCGGGAACAAATAGATTTCTGTACAATAATATGTACGTATTATACATACAAACCTTCCTCTTGAATCATTCTATGTATTAAAAAAACCGCATCAAAATCCGTTGCGTAGTTTTAAAGATTTAAGCATACAAAGGGACATAGGGACAGAGAAAGCGACTTTGTTTTGATTTGTAGTGATGATAAGTAATTTAATTCAAGAATCAATATTGTGGATATCTTTAATTCATGTTTCTGGTGTTAATTTATAATTAGTATACATTACTTATTACTAGTAATTTAAAAAAAAACGATTCTATATATTTTTTGTTCCAAATCATGACACTACTCGTCTTTGTCTATTTAAGCGAGTAGAAAGTGACAAGTGCAATGCACAGTTTGTTGATTTCAGTTTGCTAAATTATATTATATTGGTGCTGAATTTCGCATATTTATTAATGTAGAAAGCAAGTACATGGATTATAATTGCCGAAAATATGAAATCCCACGTGTTTTAAGCTTTGTAACCATTGTGTTTTTACATTTTTTCACAGAGCATTTAAGCACTGTCATAAGCAACTGTCGGTACGTGACTGAAAGCGAAAGAGTGCTTACTCGAGATTTAAGCACTCTTTTTCGGTGCCATTTTCTAAGCGCTCATGTTGTATATAGTGTTTATTTGATTGAAGAAAATATTATTCAATCTTGAAAAAAGTATTTCAATAGGAAGTAACTTACAACTAGGCTGTACAGATAATTTCTAATGATGCTTACTTTTGTTCTCAGACTCATCTGCAGTCTCGGCGTCAAACCGTTGCAACAGCACTCTGATATCTTCATTGAGGAGGTTCCAGTACCGATTCACCACACACAACACAGCATCATCCTGTGTCTGCCTTTTCTCTAATTGTTCAATACGAGCACGCAATTCAGCCTCGCAACGGTGACGTTGTTCTATTCTCTACAAGCAATATAATAATTATGTAGTGAAAATTACCTAGACTCGTCATTAAATTATCATTTTGGTTTTGCAAAAAACTTAAATTGCTCAGTACACTAACATTAACATAAACATTAAAGACTACATTCTAAATATTTCCAATCGAAGATGTAACACATTTGCTGATGGAATGCGTCCAAAATAAAAATGAACGCGATCTACTGCTGAAGAAGTGGAAAGTAAATAGACTGGATATAGGTCTGATACAAAACATTTTGTCAAGACCTACATCGGAGCTGGCACTAAATTTCTGTCGCTTAATCACAACCTTTCAGCAGTGATCCGCGACTTTGAATTGTTTAGTACAAACATTAAAGATAAATATGGTAAAAAGTTATGATGGGGTTGGCATGTCTACATGTACAAAAACCCCAATTTTAATTCTTGAATAAAAAAAAAAAAAAAAAAATATTTCCAATGTAAGAAAATGTTTTCATTAAAACAATCTAACCCATATATCAAACATCCCTTAATATGAACTCTGACAATGTTAATAACAAATTAATTACTCAGATTATACTATAAAACAATAATGATATCACCAAATAGACTAACATAAACAACATTGAGTTCGGAGAAAAATAATGAATAAAACAAATTTAATTAGTTTACATAGGACAGCTAATTGGTGCTGGAGACAGAGAACCCAGAATTATTCTAATTTTGCAAGTGGAAAAATAAATGGATATGATTTAATCAATGACAAATACCTATATTTTACTCAATTTAATGTATTTTATATTTGATAGATGTTGAAAGGCTTATTTTAAAGGGCTGATGTTATAAAGACAAGTCACTTGTAAAATTATAAGCCCAATTATTCTGCAACATGTGTGGGAGTCAGGCTACACCAAGTGTATACAAATGTGTGCACAAAGACTGGCAGATGAGAAAATGCATTCTATATTATCATGAACATCAAAACATATGTAAACACTGATCCTGCAGTCAAACTGTATGTACAGTTTTGTAAGCCAATACTATAGTTCCTATGTTTGTATCTTTTAGTTAAATAAATAAATAAAAAATATATAATAATAATAATGCATTAGCTTGTGTTTAAGAAATATAGTTTATTTAATGATATCTTTTCTCATAAATTTTAATAAGAAGTAATCTTTTGAGTATCAAATTGTAGAGACTAAATCTCCTATGTATCAGTGAAAACATCAGTTAGATTCCGCAATAGGCTAATGCAGAATTGTGTCATGGATTAATATTAGTATATCTTCTTATTAGAAACAAATTTATAAGTATTTAAAGCACTTAAAGCTGCTACAGTGCAACAAACTGTAATATTATTGACCTTTCTTTACTAATAAACAAAACATGACAAAATCACTAACTAACTATTGCAGGTGTTAATTCTTTTCATGTTAGGAAATATTATTACTCTGTTTTATCAACTGATCTCATACTGGTGTGCAAAATAATTTAACTTTGAAGGAATTTTAATTGTCTCCTGACAAGATTTAACCCATAAAATAAACAAAACCTTGGTATTATACAAAATAATGCAATAAGATTGAAATTGTAAAGCACTACTCCTTGTTGTATTATGACACAATGACAGGTAAATACATTGTGTACAATTAAGGTCACCTACTTAATCACTAAGTTATGTCGAATATATTGTGCACAACATATTGTGCTTGGTTGCATACCAAACATTAGAATCGCAACAAACAGCTGATCTTGACGTAAAACAATAAACTATGCATCAAATGGCGATAGATAGACAATTTAATCATCGCTATTCTGTAAACCATCATGTAAACATACCTGAGCCAATTTCTTGTTCTGAAATTGTAATACTTTTATGTCCATTTCCTCTAGAGTGGACACGGGTCCAATGAGATGAGGTTCGAAGTGAACCTTTTTGATTGGGGGCTGGTTGCTCCCATTGCCACTTTCTTCGGCTCCACGTTTCGACATGTTGATCTAAAATAAACGGACGGTAAAACAAAACAATATGCAAAATATATTAGACAATTTTATTACGAAAACTTTTAATACTATTGATCTGCCTTATACGGCCAAATAAAATAACACCATATGACGTTTACGGGTCAGTAAACCACCAACATTTTCAATTGGTTGGTTTATATACATACCTGCTTGTCAATATTGACAATTTAGGACTAAGACGAAATTCTACATAAAAAGATCGATCATGCAGTTTATCCTGTTTATATTCATGTTTAGCGCAGCCATTTCTTGAAGATTTCTTTAATAATAAGCCTTTTTACCTACTGAAAATGCGAAACTTACTCCACCCTACAAGTACAAAGCGGCCTAGTCACAGGGTTGCCACATCAAATTTTGTATGATTTGATAATTTTCTTTATATAAACACTATTTAAGTGTCATCAAAAATATAAGCTTTAGTCGATTAACTACTTTAGTTTCACTAATTATATCTACCTACTAAAAAAACTGCGGCTTTATCCCAGAATTAAATAATTTCTGTTATGATAAAGCAAAATAATGTAATATTGTGATTATTATAGCTTTATACCGACATCTCAACCCCCTCCACGGTGCAACTGGTTATCAGTTGTTTAGGAATAAACTATAAAATGAAACTTTTACAAAGTGGAATCTAAAGTAGTTTTTGCAAGGTACCAACTACCTAGCTAGGGACTGATGGAGAACGCGTCTCGTCATACGGCCGCTCGTAGAAATCGAGGCGGTACGAACCCCTCCAAAGCCACGGAGGAGGAGCACAACCCCAACCCCCCTCCAAGCTGGAAAAACTCAGTGTTGGCACAGACAAAGTAAGTAATCACTATGTTCTAAATGCTGGCGCTTGCATCAACGCGGAAGTGCGTCTTGAGCTAGACTAGTGACTGCCGACTGGGTAGGGGCCACGGCGCGGCGCGGCGGCGAGATAACGTCCCATCTAAAGGGACATGGTTGCTACAGCAGATAATGTGGCAATAATGGCAAAGATTGAAACTCGCCAGCGATTAAGTGGAGTAAATACAATTCCCCAGTCTTCTCTAGTCCCGTCCTGGCCTGTCTTACAAAACGACTTGGAGAAGTCATGAGTGCTGATGGGCCAACTATGAGAGCAGTGCGCTCGCTTAAGGAGCAAATTCGAGATTTTCCGCAGAAAGGCATATCTCGACTATCGTAGACTCTCATCTTACCGTGGTTATCCGAACTTCTGTACGGGAAGTTCTGTATGAGGGGCCTCTGCACTCTCGCAATTACGAGGGGCCATCTGCTTGCAAAGGGCTGGGTGATACTGCATAGGTATATTTTGGATGCTTCTCGCTCAAATCGTCTGACATGTTCTTTGGTAGGTATATCAATGTTGAATGTCTGCCATCCATAATGCGCGATAGAGCCGAGATGTTTTAGTCAGTAAGTATGCCCAAAATGGCGCAATAAAGGTTTTAGGATTTGGTACTCAGACCGGCTGCAACGTCTCTGCTGACTGCTGCTTGGACAGAAGTCCCCTAATGTTGGGTTGGAAAGACCAGGGCTCTGCCATACCGCTATCGATCTACCCCCAGAGGCGTTTATGTATCTTAAAAAAAGATACTTACTGATCAATACAAATATACCTACCTATACACGTAACACGTTACTTATTATGATGTACCTAGTAGTTAATTAAGGCGCGTTGGGGCAACACCGTAATAGTAGTCCGTAAGGAACGTAAACTCATTTAAAATATAGTCTAAGTTCCCTCCTTTCATTGCGGTGTTGCCCCAACGCACCTTACATACATACAAAAAATATGTTCACATAACACATTCCCTGAGCACCTTTTTCAGATGACAGAGGACCTTCAGGCAATGTGTTAGGAACCTATCAGAACTCCTAATCCGTAGTATATTATATTTTACGCGCACGACTTAAGCAGTCTCATTAGAGACCATTTAGATCTCCTAACGCAGAGAACGAGTTAATTAAGTATCTTGTACACAAAACTCCAAATAAATTAAGAACATTTAAAAATGACACTTTCGCCCGAATACTGAAACGCAACTCAAATATAAGTTACGCTTAACTACGTTAATCCCGCTTAAATGTACCTACTGGCTAAGTGGGCCGTGCGCTGTTAAGACCAACTTATTATTTGAATGGCGTTCCAGTATTCGGGCGTTTGACTTTAAATGAGAGACGTTGGTATATTATTTTATTAGGACAATAGACATTGTTTCTATGACACAGGCTCGGACTAGAAAACAAAAATCCTGTAAAAAAATTCCAAGTCTCGCAGCTCAGGTTTTCTACCGCAAAAAGTTGTGAGATGCATGTAATACCAAGTCGATTAATTTATTTAGTCCTTAAGGGACCTTCTATATAAAGTTATTACGTTAGTTATTACCATATCAATATTAAACATTCTTTACGTTTTAAATAAATGGATCAAGTGCCTTAGACTTTTGATGATCGGTTAGTCAGTGAGTGACAAAATTAAGAAAGTTTGACTAGTTACAATTCTTAAACTACTGGTTCAAATTGAATGAAATTTTAAATATACCGTGTTTACACAATGCCTGCTTAGTAACTGAAAATTCAGGCTTCATGCTTTAGCCACAACGAAGTTATAGGGGGTTGAAAATGGTCTGAATTGCTTCGAGAAAAGGATGTTACGGCCTAGCTCGACGGATAGCTCGACTTGGAGGGGGCTCGGCCGCGCCCCCAGATAATGATTGAGATTTTTTTTCTCAGTTAGGTACTTAAATGAGTTTATTATCTGTTTACCTTATAAGTGGTCTATTCTGTGAGTTACAGCTTTTGATTTTAACACTTTGCAGATAGATTAAAACCTCTCTTTAAAGTGCCGTCGTTGTCGTGCGAAAATCCAAATCATTTAGCAAAAACTTTGTACCATGTGTTTATGTTGAATATAGATAGGTATGATAGAAGAGGAAATTGACCGCCTCGGTGGCGAAGTCGTTTTACGGTACAGTCACAAAGCTGAGTCTCGAGTTCGAATCCCGGGTTTGGCATAGTGAGTCCGGATTTAGAAATTTTTGCCCCGTATAGCGATAGGCTCGCCCCTATCACATCCTGGGACGAAAATTACAACGCGAAATGTGGGTTTCTAAACAAGTCTGCCTATCCCTTCTGGGATAAAAGGCCGAGTTTAGGTATTTCATGTAAGTATAGAGAAGAGGAAATTATTTAGATTAAAAATAACTGGTAGGTCTCTCATATGTGGTAGGCCGCCTGGATGGGTACCACCGTATTGTCTATTTCTCCCGTCAAACAGCAGTGTAGAAGCACTGTTGTGTTTCGGATAGTAGGACATTGTAGCCAGAGTAACTACTGGACATATTGAGACTTAACATGTTATGGCTCAGGATGACGAGCGCAGTGCAGTGCCAAGCATTGCTTTGTGATTCGGCTTTTTGTTTTGTTCTGCTACTGTTTATGAGCCATCGTATCGCTTACCATCAGGCGAACGGCATGCTCTTCTCGCCATTCATTGGTATAAAAGAAAAACATTATTTTGTTCATTACTCAAACCTTTTTATATTATACATTTCTATAGCATTAAAAACAATTAATAATTAATTTACCCATCACCTCAAATTCATAATTCCGTCATTGTGATTTAAATTAATTAATATTTATAGAATTTTTATTTACCTATTTCATTGCATGAGTTTTTTATATTTTAATTGATCTTGAAACATTGTAAGAAACACTCTGTATTTTTTGTCATGGAATGATTTTGTGTTTGATATGGGTTGTATTACATCTGCTTCTCCACCCATTTTTACAATAGCATCATGTACAGTATTAAAGTACTTGGATGCACATGCTCCCAATATTGCAGACCCAAGTAAAACAGAATCCTTCTCATGTGGCTTGAGAATTGGTAGATTAACAGCATCTGCTTGCGTTTGTATAAAAAGTGGATCCTTTGACAAACCCCCACATATCAACAAAGACTTGAAAGGTTCATAGCCTGCGTGAACCAATGAATCAATGATGTGCCTTGTACCATACTGAAATAGAAAATCAAATATAATTAATAGTGTACCTATATATTAATTATTAAAGATGAAGTTCACTATGCAATACAAATTAATAATTATCATTTACCGATAAAGCCTGCAGCGTAGCCAAATACAGCAAAGCCAGATTTTCATCACTGTGATCTATACATAATCCTGTAATCATGCCTCTTAGGGTTGGATCTGCCAATGGTGACCGGTTTCCGTGAAAGTCTGGCCACATGTGTATGTCTTTGGTTAAGAAGTTAACATCTGACAAACCTTCTCTTATTGCCATCATTGATAATACATTTCGGAGATAATGCCTTACACTGAAATTTAAACAATTTTTTAATTTTCTAACTACCTAATTACTTAAACAACAATGTAAATTAAAATTAATAATGTTAAATCTACAAAATGAAAACATGGAATAATCTTTGGTAAAAATTAATTTAATGGATGAGGAGAAAATGTGCTTTAAATTTCTGCACCAAGTCAATAAATATTGTATATATGTACAACAGAAAAATACTTAAACAGTTTGTGAACTTACTCTCCAGTAGACTTAGTCTTCAATAGTTTGATACCAGCTGGATGACTGGACACAATATGGTCCAATAACATTCCCGAGGCACTTTGTCCTGCTTCATTCAGCCACATGCCGGGTACCATGGCACTACAATATGGACCCCATACTCCTTGAACCATCACAGCTCTCTTATTTACTGCCATGTGGCATGTTGAAGTACCACAAATCAACCCAAGTCTAGTTGACATTTCTTTATCTATACCATCTCCGTGAGTCCCAATCATACCAAGACCTCCTGCGTGAGCATCTATTATCGAAGCAGCAACTGGTATACCAGCTGGCAAACCAAGAATACTAGCCACATCAGCTGAGAGACCTCCACTCTTTTCCCCAGGAGTCAACACAGTATTTCCAATTTTTTTAAAGTTATTTTCAGCTAAGTCTCCTAATCCAATCTCTTGAAGAAACTCCAAATTCCAACCATGTTTCCCTTCCTTAGTACATTCATAATTCCATTTACAAACTAAAGAGCACAAAGAACGACTCATAGATCCAGTAGCTTTCCAAGTCAAAAAATCAGGAAGATCAAAAACATAGCCAATATCTGCCCATCTCTTAGGTAGATGCTTTTTAAGCCAAAGTAATTTAGGCATCTCCATTTCCAAACTAACTTTTCCACCAACATATTTTAGTATGTCATGATTGGTCTTGTTTATTAGATCTGCTTCAGCCTGTGCACGGTGATCCATCCACATTATTATGTTCTGTTCATTACTGTTTGATTCACTGACAGATATGGGATTCTCATTTTTATCAAGAACTACTAATGAACATGTTGCATCAAAACCAATGCCTCGTATACAATTTGGATCCACATCGGCAATGATATCCTAGAAAATTAAAGAGATTCATCCAATTGAACTTAACTAATTTTCAACCTATTATGATACTGACTCACCTTAATAACGCTGACACAAGAATTCCAGATGTTATTTGATGATTGTTCATAAAAGTCAACTTTTGGTTTCCATGTCAGTATTTCTTGTACAGAAGTTTTAATTATGTGACCTTTACTATCCACAAGTGCAGCCCTGACGCTGCCGGAGCCCACGTCGACCCCAATGAAATA
The DNA here is from genome assembly GCA_023078785.2 of Hyles euphorbiae. Taxonomy (NCBI): domain Eukaryota; kingdom Metazoa; phylum Arthropoda; class Insecta; order Lepidoptera; family Sphingidae; genus Hyles; species Hyles euphorbiae. The sequence continues at coordinate 15,044,316 of CM041038.1, forward strand.
TACATCGCTGCACATTTTATTAAATATTGTATAAATTCATCACCTGCAACATCAATTTTATGTAGTTAAACAAGTATAGGTATAAAGTCAATCATAATTAAAATACATCAATGATCGTATAGGTAGTACCTATAGTAATTGTATAAAATTGAAATATTACTAGGTCTTCTTAAATTATTATATATTAAATGAACTTAATGAAAAAACAAAACATACCAGTATTTTCTCGAAGTGTTCACCCAAATAATGAGCCAAAATGTTATAAATTATAATCAACTTTGAATTCTACAAATATTTATTTTATCTCTATAGTGCTTTGCATTTATCTTTTACAACAAAACAACCTAGAATCTAGATTAATTGTCCTTGATATAGAGTGTAGCTATTACGTAGCAAACTGCACAATATCAGTTGAATAATATGATATTAGATAACCTTAATGCCCCTGAATACTGACAACTTATAATCTTCCTTTTACGTCAATATAACTGCAACATGTCCCGTTTTTCTACTTTAATATTTACAGATCATTATTGGGAATAATTCATTAGGTTTACGATTATCCTCAAAAATCCTTATGTGCATAATACGGTGCTTGCAGAGTGCACGATTTAACGTTTAAATTTCGCGGTATCCGTATTCATCCGTATTATCACTTTATCACAGACTCGTAACTGCCAGAGATAAGAAAATAATAATTTGAAAACATGGATGTAGCATCAAATGGACTCGTTATTCAAGTTTCACCGTAAGGGACAGATAAAGTAAAAAAAAGCAGGGATACCAGGTCATACATTTTCCGATAAATATTTTATATAAATAAACTAGCTGTGGGACCCGGCTTCGCCCGGGTGCAGATAGCTGTTGAGTCCAGTATTGATTTGGCAACTACATATTATTTCGCGTAATAACTTTATTTCCCGTCCCGTTCTATCCGGTTTATGTCCCGTCTCATTCAGTCACATGATGAAATTTTAATTATCATGTATTTTCAGTTTTTAGTATTAGCTTTATTGAAAAATTTCTTTATATACAATATTTTGTAAATGTGATATTTATTCGTTGGTGGTAGAAGAAGCGCCCAACGTGACAGCCCAGTGGTGGCATGCGCGTGAGCTGCGCGCGCGCATTGCAACATTACTTTATTTTTCTAAAATAAAATAAATTTTCTAAAATAAATGTAGCCTAAGTTACTGCTTGTTATATCAGCTACCTGACAAAAAAAAGTCCCGTCAAAATCGGTCAAGCCATTTCAGAGATTAGCCGGAACAAACAGACAGAAAATAACTTTTCTAAAAATAAATGTAGCCTAAGTTACTCCTTGTTATATCAGCTACCTGACAAAAAAAGTCCCGTCAAAATTGGTCCAGCCATTTCAGAGATTAGCCGGAACAAACAGACAGACAGACAGACAAAAAAAATTTAAATATCACTTTCGGCACAGGTATCGTGTATATAACGATATGTAGTAGGGCATTTTTTTTTATTTTCACTCTTAAAACAGACACTTCAATTTTATTTATATGTATAGATTAAGACTAAATTTTATTATTTCGAACTGGCGTTAACTTCGTCGTTGGCAGGGTGTGATCTCGCTTTCCCAGCTCTGTTAATTTTCACATTTATATAGTATAGCAGCAAAACCCGGCGTTGCTCGGGTTAAAATACATCGCATGTTTAATGGTATAAAAAATATTTAAAGATCTAATTTCTAAAGTAAATGTTAAACATTTTTATCTTAGATGTTGAGAGATTTATTCAACTATTAAACATACGGTGTATATAGAGTGCATCAAATTAATTAACGATTTGAAATAATTATAAGAAAAATAAGAAACACTTTAGTAAATGATAAATTTATGTTTTATTTATACAATTATTTACATATTATATTGTACATATTACATATGACAAACACATATTCATATTACATATCATCATATTATGTATTTACACTTTCTATTTTAGTTACATTTGTTTTGTTAATTTCTTTTTATAATACTTGTTTATAAACTATATTTATCGTTTTATTGTCCGGACTGTAAATGAACAAATTTCGAGGTGATCCTACTCGTGAGCATGCGACGTATAATTGGCCGTGTGCAAAGCATGGTTCTTTCAAGTCAACGCCACAGTATTGAATAGTTTGGCCCTGTGCTTTGTTGATAGTCATGCTGTAAGCCAACTTCACCGGAAATTGTAAACGTTTAAAAGTAAAGGGCAATCCATTTGAAATTAAAGGTATCCGTGGTATAAATAAAAGTTAAAATATCGATATTTTAGCAATTATATTTTTTTAAAGAACGGTCAAAGTTTCCCGATACCTTAGGAAAAACGTGTCAACCTGGCCACACTCCCACAAATATCGCTATCTCATACTAGGTTACACGGTGGCTACCAAGAAGCTTATACCCAAATGAAAATGACTTTTTGTTCATTCATTGTCACTCGAAAGAAAAGGATAGCAATCAGTCGCAACGTCATTCGAGGTCAAATTTTTGTGCTTCACTTTTATATACGGAATGCAATCTCCATTTGGGTATAAGCTTCTTGGTGGCTACCCCTGTGTTCTCAGACCATACTTTTTTTCATATAGCAATGTTCTCTGTGATACCTACTTTCACTTTTCATGGCTTTCTGTGATGGCTTTTCATGCATGGACGTAATATATAAACAGGACTGCGCACGAGCAAAATGGTGTCATCCTGAAATGAGACATATGCATGAAGTATAAGGTTTAATTTACTATGGCAAATGACATGGAGGAAGGCCGAAACCTAGTGAGACAGTATGAGAGGTTTCTATCCCTTTCATTTGCTAGCCAGACCAAACAATATTCGCTACGGTGACCATAATAAAACCCGCCTTAGAACTTTTTTGATCGACAATTGAAAGTTCAGATGAATTATTGAATAACTTTTAATCTGCTTGAATATTAAAAGCATATTTACAATTGTATTATGAAAGTAATGTTTAATTTATACACGTTAATTTGCATCTATGTTTTAAGTGAAAATAAACACGATAAAAGTTTTTCTAATACAATATTTTTTTTATTCTCTGGCCCGGCATAGTGGCGGCATTGCACCTGATGTAAGCGCAAATGCCGCCCAGGCAGAGTATCCATTGGAATCAGACGTTTGATCATGAATTAAGTTTAATTAAAAATATTTATTTCTTGCAATAATTTTTATTTACTGAGTGATGTAAGATTTCCGCACGGACGTATTACATTAACAGGTCCACTGTCTACTACATTTTCACGCCAAAGCCACTAAACCGATTTTGATGAAATTTGATACAGAGATAGATTAGACCTTGTGAAAGGGCATAAGGTTACCGTTTGTTATATACACAACGCTTGAAGGGGTTGAACAAAGGAATGGCAGTACGCGTGGAAAAATATAAACTGTTGAAGTTACAGATGTCAAACTTTTTTACTCATTTTTGAACAAAAATAAATGCACACTTCGTTTTCTTAATGTTAAACCATAAAGGGGTTAAAATAAGGGTTGAAATGTTACATAAAAAATCTAAACCGCTGCAGTGAGAGAAACCTTTTTATAAATGAAAAATAATGGCGTGAATAATATTAGAAAAATAGCATTATGGGCAGCATTTTATTTCATTTCTTTATTGATCAGATTGGTCTAAAAATTTAAATCTGAACGGGTGGTTCACACATTTACATGAAAAATTTAAATTAAGAGTCAGAATTGATAATTATCGCCGCCATTTTGTACTTTATTGTTAATGATTCGATTAAGATAGGGATATTCGTTAGGGACTAGACGGTAGGGCAGCAACGTTGATGTTAGGTATTACAAGAGTTGGTATGAATAATAACATGTGTCTGGTATGAAGTAGGCTAGGGACGCTCCTATCTAGTGGTCATGGCGGGGTATGCGATCTCGGCCCCCTGAGCTACTGCTGTTACTACCAACTTTCCCCTCCGTGGCTGTAGTATCCATCTCTACATTCCATACTTTCCTTTCCAATAACATCTTCTAGCCGCAAACTCTATTTCCTTTCCCCGGTTAAAGACGGACAGCAGCGTCATCAACGCGAGTAACCTCCTGCGCTCGCGAACCTGCCTGCCAAGCGTGGTGAGTATTGGCATAAGCAATAAAAAAGCCTAATAATTGTTAAAACCAGGACCAGGACTCCAGTCCCCGGCAGCCCCGCTATTCCTGGTTATGGTAGCGGCCACGGTAACGGCGGGGCAGAGGGTAGTAAGAATCTCTGGGTTGACCCCGGCTACCACACCCGACGACGACTGGCGCTGATAACACACAACATTCGCACTTTGTGAACAGACGAGAAGGTTGTTAACTGAATTTTGCTGTTAATAAAGATTTATTATTATTATTTTCATTTTTCATTTCACCTATAAAAAGTATACGTATAAAACTATAATTTTGAACTTTTTGCTAGGTCCTAATGGTCCAATATTTTGGTGGTCAAATTTTTTTTTACACAGTTAGACAATATCACGTTTGTTACCTCAAAAACAAAATGCTTCATTCGAAGTATTACAACTGAATTATTTACCATATTAGCCAATTTGATTAAAATTCCTGTATTTCCCAAAAAATATGGTCACCCTATAGGAACGGGACACAACCCTACCTTCCTACACCTCTCGCTCGGCTCGTTTTTCCGATAACAGTGCGCAGTCCTGTTTATATACTACGTCCATGTTTTCATGCGATATTTGACAGATAATTCTTCAAAAATTCAAAAATTCCAATTTTCTTATATGGTCTGTGATCACTGTGATTCATAATCGTAATCACAATCGTAATCAGGCCGGTTTAACTCGGGCATTAAAAGTAACCCAATTTTCTATCTCGCTTTCTCATATGCCGTTTTCGCCCCATCTCTTTCACTGTTATGAATGTGTGCGTGTGCCAGCGTGCGCCGTCGCCGCCATATTGCCGCCATATTTTTCAACAGTCGATTGCTGTTTAGTTTGGATTTGCTTATTTTATTTCAATTGCATGTCATTTCATCTGTTTTGTAATCAGTAACGTAAATATTTAACACGTTCAAACGTGATATAGTTTTGTTTGTGTAAATCGTATCTAAAAACTTGTGATTTACGTGATAATTATTAATTTTAGTTATGTGTTTTGTTCCCGAGTGCACCAACGAAAAAACATAGAAATATCTGTGCAGACTTCACAAACAAAATATACAAACACTTTAATAAGTGAACAGCTATGTTGGCGGAGCAAGAAATACCAGATTATTGAAAAACATAAATCTAACCTCATCTGACATAATGAAGGTAAATATAATAATTTGTTATTCCGCTGTGACCCTATTTCTAGTTTAATCTGCTACAGGAATATAAGAAATAACAATAAGTTGAAATAAATACCTATTAAAATACAGATTTATTAGATCTCTGAACATGTGATAAGGTTAACTTTTTGTTAGTGTCTAGAGTGATGGATTATGTAGCCTTACTCCTCTCATTCGTACTCTCGACTGTAGAGGAGGCTCGTGTCCTGCAGTGGAAAGTATATGAGTCGACCCAGTACAGTATAGTGCAAGATTAAAGCTATTGTCAGTATAGGTATTTCCGGGTTCATAACATATTAATTGATAATTATTCAAAGTTTTATGATAACATGTATTTAAAGTCAGGAAAGCAGTCAACTTCAACAGATTGTGCCCTTATAATAATTATTTTTTTAATTAATTGTTTTATAATTTCTAGGCTAGACTCGGGTCAAATTTCCAAGCAATTCGCAGGCAAATGGGTTCATCGTTGGAAGTACAAAGAAAGTCTCTACTGTGTCTGCAGGATCACTACACTGTAGGTTTATATGTTAATATTGGTGAAGATTAAATCACAACAGAAGTAATTATGTTCATTAATAATCTGTTTATAATATTTATACTTCTTGATATAATTAAAATTCTCATAAAAATGCATTTGCTAAAGATTTTTGTTATATTTTCAAATCCAGTGCAATGCAGTAGTTTATTAAAGTATATATGACAGACCTATATTGTGCATACTATAATAGTAATAGCATTAACATTCTTTAAAATGACTATACTCCAAACATATTTTTTGCCTATTCCGTTAATATTTATATTATAATAATGAATCAAAAAAGTTTTAGTATTTAGCTGTCATGCATTTAATGTGTTCCATGATTTGACTAATTATTATTTGTTAATTGATAGCTTATTTTAATTATGTGTGTCTTGTTTTTGCTTTTCAATTTCTCCAAAAGTAAGCCAAATCGTTTTGTTTATTGTGTACTTTATATTAATTTTGTCTTAGATAAAATTTACAAACTAAGCAATCTTGTGCTGTTTCATGGTATTGTAAAATATAATTTGCAATAATTAATGTTTCCATTTAAATTTTTATTTGTCAATGCATATTTCAATTCTGTAGTCATGTTCTTAGATTTGGCATTGTTTTATTGGTCCTAAATTAAAGAAAATTGATATTTACAAATTGGAAATGCTTAAATTAATCTGAAGATGTATAAAAAACTATTGTAGGTATAATATTCATTAAGATGAAAATGTTAAAATAAAACTTGTAATTTAAAAAATAAAATCAAATAAATCAAAGAATATATTGTTGAGTAAAGGTTTCGAATTATAACTTGGTTTTATTTATTTTCATTTTAAATCCAGATATTTAAACATATAAGCATGAAACCCAAATAAAAAACCGGTAAATTTTCGGTAGTAAAAATCGGATTGGTGAAAATTTAATGTACATCCCTAAATATTTCAAAATCGGTAATTTCGGTGAAGTACCGATTCCAGCTCTGGTGCGAAACGCATCTAAATATATATACGTATAACTTGCGAAAGAGATGGCTCAAATACGATGAACAAAATTCTGAAATACTATTGGTCAGTGACAAAATTATCAATGAAAAGAAAGAAAGATCCGATGAAGATTGAATGAATTATATATGTAGAAAAGAATGTTTGGTTTCGTTGTGTGAGTTTTCATAACGTGTTAAAAAATTTGTATGGAGTTGGCCGTCTGTATTTTTAGTCGTCTGTGATCGTAATTCAAAAGAATAGTAGGTACTAGGTAATATACCTACCTTCCTATATAGTGCTTCTTGGTCTGAGGCCTGAGCCTATCATGTGCCTAATTCAAACCCGTCCAAGCCTTATTTTGGACAAGTAGTACATTAAAATATAAACAGACACGTTTGACTGCCTATTTTTATAGTTATTATAATTATTAGTAGTTGCAATAAATAATTAGGAGAGCAGTTTTAAATTTGTTCAATAATACAATTTAAGAAGTGGTAAACTATGGTTCGCTTTAAAAATAGGTTAGTTTAAAACACCTATTTCATTGATTTTCGTTAATGCGTCTTATAAGTTATTAATTATTTTTTCATTTTCCAGGTACGTTACAGTCGAAATATCGTCGCCAATCGTTCCCGATGATAAACCTTTGAAACTCAAATCGAAAATATTTCATGACACTGTAGTGAATAAAGTTCAACAGTTACACGGTGACTTTGGTGTGGCTTCAATAAGAGCTGGTTTCCTAACCAAATATTGTAATGAAGTTACAAGAGTAGCTATAATGCGAGTGAGACATGGCCCACACCGACTCGTTACAAGCTCAATACCATTCATTACAAAAATTGGCACACTCGATGTGCGCTTGAGCACTCTGCATGTTGGTGCCACATTGAAACACAGTTACAAATTTATATTGAATCATCAAAGGGCATATCTAACCAATAAATGGGCAAAATTAAAATCTGATGATGAACGTAAAGACCTGGAGCATGCTGTTATGGATTTTACAAAGACAGATGTATCAATAAACATAGACAATATTTCATAATATAATGTTTTATTACTTGACAAAATAAAATTTAACAATTTGTATAATAAACCAAATACATTCACAACTTATAAATTATTACTTAATATTACAAAAATTTAAGGTAAAGAATGTCAAAATATATATATCTCAGAGGTTGAACCCCCTGAATTTGTAAGACATGATATAATTTTGAGTATCTAAATTAGGGAGGAAGCACTTGTGTGATTGTAATGTCGGAAACAATCATTTTCATCAATATTTTTAAAGTACCTGTTCCCCCTATTTTACAAATACTCTTTAGATAAAACTTTATATTTATGGACTTAAATTGACACATAATATTACATTCCTATGTAGTATGATTTTTTATAACATTTAATTTCATTTATGCAAAATATGAAATTAATATTAAAGAATATAGACATAAATAAATATTTTATATTTTAAACACTAAAAAAGTGTGATTATTTTTATTTATTGATTCTTCTGTAAAATTTAGAAATACTATATAATTAATTATATTATGTAACAAATTTAAAACTAGTATTATGCTTGGTATTGTAAAGAAGAATACTCATTCTGGTATCAATAAAAAACATTGTTGATCCCGATACTAATGCTGCTTAAAATTCATTATAGTATTTTTTATGGCTTGCCCTTACTATTTTCCTATTTTATCCTGGGTGACAGATGTTTATATTATTATCATATTTTACATTTTGTTCACAGAGACAAATAAAAACACTAAATATATATAGGTACTAAGTTTCATAATAAAATGGGCTTTCTACTTATTACTGGTGGTCTTGCAAATACAAGTTTTTACGCAAGGTACTTTTAAATATTGGGACTTGTGCTCGCTTTAGCTTTGTGCACAAGTCTGTTACCCTCCAAGTCACTTGAGTGAAGATTTCATGCAAATGATCTTGTTCATTTCTTTCACGTAGTACTTTACAAAGGACCTGGATGAAAAAGGATCCCTTATCCTCATGCCTGAAAGCCTCATACTCTGGTGCCGTAGCCCAATAAACTAAAAAATCTAATTTCCCTAAGTGATAGTTTGTAGTAAGGCTATCAGCATTAATTGAAGAGACAGATATTTCGTCCACTTGACACGCTTGAATAATAAACACTTTTGGAATACCTCGCAAACAGCTCAATTCATCAGAATCCAACATATTTTGAATAGATTCTACTTTGATTTTTACTGAATCTGCAGCATAAACATGATCTCTTGTGCCATGTGATAATATACATAACATAAAAATGCTATCATCAGGGCTAACATATTTAAGAATTTTTGTTTTTATAAATTGAATTGTTTCTATATGATTCAAATCAGAACAACTATGTACTTCAAATTTAAGTGATGTCATGGTCCTTTCCAATGTTTTCTTATCAATAGAAGAACCTTTTCTTTCTTCTAATGAGTCTATTTGATGGTCATCTATGCTTTGCTTAGAAGGATAGAAGTTCTCTTGATTTATAATGAGGCAAACACCAAGTTTGTCTGGATTTTTAATTCTATATCTGTCCTTTTTAATTGACGTTGTATCTGATTTATAGCCATTCTCATGGACATTTAGTGATTCCAATCCATTGATTAAGTCTGTGAAATCTTCAATCCCAAATTTTTGGTCATCCTGTTTTAGTTTGACATCTTCAGCTGAAGTGTTAAGCAGAGATGGTGTACTATATCCACTGGTAGATGCTATCACTTCCTTTTCTTCATCTTTGGGTTTTGATTGCAAAGTCCTTAGATGAATGGCAAATTTTCTTAATCCCTGCACATTTTCTAAAATCCTTGCAAGATTTTCAGCATTACAAATAGTTTCTAAATTTTTTTTGTTATTATTTTTAACATTATTTATTGTAATGAATTTGCGTGACAATAATTCTAAAAATATAAGTTCACAAGTTTTATATTCCATTACATTGATGTCATATGATTGAAGGGATTTCTTTAATTTCACGAGATTGTCAGAGTTTATGTTTTCGCAGATATGATATAGCAGTTTCTTTGCTGGGTTAATATACATGCTAACATTAGGATCACTTGTTTGATAATATCTTTTCATACTAGGGACATGGAACCCGAGTTTTCTAACAATACTATTTAATTGACATATCAACAGTGCTTCCAGTAATTCGTGTTTCCAGTTAGAATTAAGGGTGGCATGGCGATACCACTCTTGTAACAAATTAATATTGCCTCCACTGCCGTCACTCATCACTCGCTGATACACCACCAGACGCTGCAGCGCGGTATCGGGCACATCGTATAAGAGGAACACTAGAGAAATCATATCATATGGATCATCTTGCAATTGTTTCTCAATTTCTGTCACAACATCTAAATCGATATTATATGCATCATCAGCCATATTATTCGCGTCTGAAGAACTTTTTGCGTCCGAACTTAACATTGTCACTTTTGCACTTCTTAGTTAAATTTACAAAGTTCAATTTTCCTATGTTTTGACCAGTTTGGACTATTATTAACGTAGTGATTTAAATTCTCTTTGCTATTATGAACAAATTATGAATGATTAAAGTGGTTAGTGGGGTCTAGATATGTCAATATTTTTAGTCGTCTGTGATGTCAACTGCTATGAGGGAGTTCCCCTCCTCAGAACAATGAAATAGAGATGTTAAAAAATAATCGATTTTAATTTAATCGATTATTATTTTCTTATAATCGATTTTTTACAACCGATTTTTAAAATAATATTAATCGATTTTTTATAAATCGATTATAATAATTATCCGTAAAAAAAAATCGATTTTTATTAACAGTGCTATCTATGCGACACGACGTATGAAAAAACTCGGAGTCAGTTTATACTGTTCAATATTATTGTGATGCTCATCATTTCATATTTTTATTAAAATAAACGTTTAATGGTACTGAGACAACAAGAAATAATTGTGCTGTGATCTCTTCTGATAGTTTATCGATATCGATAGATGAACTTTATTTATAGCAAATTCGTAGACACAGTGGTAGATATTCATACATGAATCATTATTATTTATTTCAAATCCATAGCCATTATTTATTTAATATTAAAAACTTGTGTCTTATCTTTGTAGCTACAGAACAAAAAATATAAAACGATGATCTACTTTTTTTGAAAAGGTGTCCTCTGGTGTCCTCAGTCGTTACTAAGATAAAAAAAAACTAGCAAAAATATAAGATAACTCCCATGAAAACTCATTTTGAATTAGCAGTTAAATCTTCCGCATGTAAATGTAAAAAAAAAACATTACATGTGTGATTGCGTTATTCTGCTAGTACGCAAAGCCTCTAAAGAGATTTTTTTTTGCCATGGACATGATGATATCGAAAATTATGAAGAGTATCCTAGACCACGGCCCTCGCGCAGTGGCCGAGCACTTTTACGTTATTCCACGTAATCTGTGTTCCACGTTATTCATTGTTGTGAGGATATTGTATTATCTGTTTTTTGTTTAGTCTGTGCTGTGAGGAGCTAACCTAACTTTTTTTATTTTTTCAGGGTTTCTCTCGGTTTGTTTTGTTAATATTTTCAAATAGACATTTATGTGTTGACTTAAATATGCAAGTAACTAGGTCTGAAGTTTTGAAACTTTACAGGAGTTTAATGATCTATTTCAAATCTCTGAAATTGACAGACCCGCAGTATTTCAGAAAAAGGGTCAGTGGGGAATTCAAAAACAACAAATTACTGAATAAAAGTGAAGACATTTCTTTTGCCTATCAGGTAAGTAATTGAAAGGTCGTCCTTTTTATAACTTGCAATTATATCAAACGGGAATTTAATAATAAGGCACATATAGAGGATCACAATTTTTAGCAATGAACAGAATACCCATTTGTCTGCATTTGTCTTTGGCCTGAAAAGAACCAGAGACGTATCTCGCTTATTCGTGCTATTATCACAGACTAAGTAGTAGCTATTATTGAAAAAAATAGACTATTTAGCCAGTTGGAAAACCTGGCTCTAAACACATGTTGGTAATTTTATGTTCATTAACAATTGCTATTGATAAATTTCAGAAAGGTGAAGCACTACTTCGTCGCGGCTCTGTAGTATAAGATGATTCAAAATGTACTTAGATTACAAACCTTTCGTCCACGGATGTTGGTTGCACTGAAACATACAATAGATTACTCTAAAGTACCCAAGCTAAATGAATGTGACTTATCAGAACAGTTTGTAAGGGGTGGTGGTCCTGGGGGCTCTGCTGTCAACAAGAATGCAAATTGTGTGGTGCTTACTCATCTGCCTACAGGTAATTGTTGTACTTATTCTAATTCAACTTTTATTCATATTTTAAATTCAATATTTATAAAAAATCTAGCCCTGTAGAACCAAGATGATTTGGTTATATTAAAATGTTTACATGTACTGGGGTCATTTAAGGATGCTATAGTCAGTCCAACATCCTCTGCTCTCTCTCTCTCTCTCTCTCTCTCTCATCAGCCTGTACTACATAAAGTAAAGATGCATATTATGGGAGGCTGCACTGCTTCTTTAGTAATAGAGAAGGCAATATGTGAAAGGTGGCCATTTTATAAATTACTTATTTGGCATGTAGATAATGAAAAAAAAAACATATGGAACAAGAAAATGCATTTAAAGAAATTACATTTCTTTAAGTCCCTTTGAATGTACACATTCTTTGATTTTTCTTGATATAACAGAAATAGTTTGCTTTTAATATCAGAGAGATGCATTCTGTGAGGACGGACATCATCACAGTTCTAGCAAAATTGTATATTAATTTTGAAGATGGTATCACAGTCAAATATTAGTGAAGAATAAAGAATCAATGCAAAAAGGAAACAACAAAATATTTATTTTACTTTAAATGTAGTTTCCTTGGTTTTTGCAGGTATAATGTATAATTAAATAACAGTGTGATGCTAAGATAAAATCTTTGGCTTTTTCAGAGGAACACATTACTTTAATATGTTGGCCCTTAAGAAATCTGTCTTGATTGTCTTATATGCACTTCTAATTTATGTACATTTATGAAACCTAGATAGGAAGAGATCATGTTTAACATAAATTCTATACCAGTAATATTTTTTTTAAATGTGCACCTTTGACTTCTTCCCTCTTGATTGCCATGGCAGAATGTTCAGCAGTTAATTTTCTATGGCTAAAGAAGATGTTAGTAAACAGGCAACTAACTAAACAGTTTACAATCACCACTTAACTAACTATAATGATTATAGTCATTGTACATATTTGTAAACTTAACGAATGATTAATAATACAATAATTGAATAATTTTTCAGGCATAGTGGTCAAATGTCACACAAGCCGGTGTCAAGACGAAAATAGGAAGGCTGCACGAGAGATGTTAGTTACGAAATTAGATGAAATAATAAATGGGCAAGATAGTGTGGCATCCCAAAAGAAAAGAATTGAAGAGAAGAAATTTAAAACGGCAGAATACAAAAAGAAGAAATTGGCTAAACTAAAAGAAGAGTGGAAGAAGCGAGAAGGACTAGCATAGTTGTCAATATTTTTATTTAATACAACAATAGGAATAGTTATGTATTAAAATGTTAATAGTGCAAAACTGTTTTTTTTTTAATATTCTGTTGTGTTAAATTGTATCATTGTAAAGTTTGAATCACATAGCATAATTAAGTAAAAATTTAAGGATAGTAGCGCAACATTCAGTTTGGGGCATGTTTGAATATTTTCTGATGCACCTGTTTACTAATAAAACATAGAAACGTTTTATTATAGCCCACTCTTACGTTCAACATTAGTCATAAGATAAACAAGTGTATGAATAAATGTTGCCGACAATGCTCTCAAAATCGTTCGATTACTGCCCTACACTGTAGCGCACTGTGACTGGACGCGGCGGGCTTGAAGTAAATATTACAACACAAATTACAGTCCGATTAAGCTTTTAAACGGGATTCCTCTTCAACTGAGACTTCGGTAGAACGGAGTTAAGCCACAGTCGACCGCGCTGGCCTAGTGCGGGCTTACTTCCCATACCATAGAAATACTTGTTAAGATGTTTATAAAATGCGGGTTTCTTCAGAAATCCTTAGTGTTCAGAATTAAGAAAGTTTGCATGTACGTACCTATTTAATTTTTATTTTGAAATATGAAATTTAGCTTTCAAATTAGAACTTAAATTCAAATATTATCAAATATTAGAAAAATATTGATTTGGTCGTGTCATATTTCAACGCAATAAATTAACAACTCAATTGATAATTACTAGAATAACCATTGAGAATAACATTAAAAATATATTTGCTACTTTTTCTTCTTGAAAACAATAATTTGCCGAGTAAAATTTATGTGATGTAAATTGTGCATTTGATGTCCATATTGACCTCAAATACAACATTTTTTGCACTAAATTGCGAGATGAGTATGTTTACTGTTTGGCCGGAGTAATAGACATTGCGGTGGTACCTACCCAGGCGGCCTCATATATGAGAGACCTACCTACCTACCCTATTATTTTTTCTGTTTTCATATTATTCTTCGGCATGATTTTATTTAAATTTATGTCTATTGTTATCCATTTCTTTATTATAATAATTATCTCATACAAACACACATTAAGAGCCTACCTCGAAAAATATTCGCAGCATTTTGGGGCGTGGTTAACAAAAGTTGCCGCATCACGTCGCGGCACTGCGCTACTGGCGCACATTCCCCGATTAAATATTATCTACTGGTATTATTAATATTAGTAATAACGAATTAATGTAGACCTATGTATATTTATAATCCGTATGATTCTGACAATGTGCCTATATATTGTTTATCATACTTTTGTATTGATAAAAAAAAATATATTACAATCTAAGTGTTAAAACACGAACTTTAAACTATTACTTTACGAAAACGTCACAAACATTTACAATAATGTCTGTATAAATACAAGATACCAATTGTTTTGCCGGTCACTCACTCTACTAGTGTGAAGCGCTAATCGCCTAGGCGCCCTTTGATAAATGCCGCCAAAGGCATTGCGCCTAGCGATGATTTATTTGTTTCTACTTCATTTGACCTGTGATTTGACCACTGACTTTCGCCTATAAAACAACGTCATTCTTAGTTCTGCTGTTTTGTGATTTTTGACTTACGATACAACTGTAAAATTAACAAAAATGTGTGAAATAAATTTGAATTTTGTAATAACAACCAAACTAAACTGACTAGGTATTCCTGAAGTATGTACACAGAGCGGAAACGATAAGTAATTACATTAGATTATTGTTTAAATTCCACATAAAATAATTATTATTGATTTTCGAACTGTGCGGTCACACCGGCGCTCACGCTCTTATTATTACTGCTATGCGCTTGGCGCGAGAATGACGGCGAACACACCCGCCCGTTCCAGTTTGAACCTTCTTTACAACCAAATAGGGATCATTTTTGTTTAACAATGTTTCTTTTATTTACGCTAGACAAATTTTTCGGCGAAATTATTTGATATCAATTACAATTATTTTGCTTTCGTTATATGAAAAGCATTGTAAATATTAATTTTATAGTAATACAAGCGATCGGGCCCGGCTCCGCCCGGGTGCATACACGTTTTAAAATGGCGGTCAAAATGTTTAATTCTGACTATCAGTTTAGAATATCGACCAATCGGACCAAGAAAAACGAACAAAATTTCCTCGTATTTGCTAGAAATGTCACTACTGCTTTCCTCCTATAGCTCATAGCGTGATGATATATAGCCTATAGCCTTCCTCGATAAATGGACTACCCAACACTGAAAGAATCATTCAAATCGGACTAGTAGTTCCAGAGATTAGCGCGTTCAAACAAACATACAAACAAACTCTGCAGCTTTATAATATTAGTATAGATATAGATTTTCAGTGACATATAAAATATATTCGTAAAAAAAATACTCCAAATCTGGGGGCACGGCAGTGCCCCCACCAAGTCGAGCTAAAAAGCGGCACAGTGGTACCATCCTTTTCTCGAAGCAATTCAGATCATTTTAAACCCCCCATAACTTCGTTGTGGTTAAAGCAAGAAACCTGAATTTTCAGTTACTAAGCAGGCATTGTGTAAACACGGTATGTATATTTAAAATTTCATTCAATTTGAACCACTAGTTTAAGAATTGTAACTAGTCAAACATTCTTAATTTTGAAATAAAACTATTATTTACGGATTTTATCGCGAATTTAGTTCAATTTTTTACATTTTTAACTTCCCGACGTTCTTACCTCCATTACCTCCGCTTTGACCAGCCCCAAGTCATCGCTAAAGAACACCGTTTCCTGCCCAGGATGTTTCGCGAGGCTATTGAAATTAAAAAACATCCAAATTTCAATAGAGAAGATGGCTTGAAGCTTGCACAAACATAGGATCCAATACTACATTTAATTAAATCGGAACCCAAAAGACCAACTGCCAGACCTCAAGACACAGTGAGCTCCTTCTGCGTAGATCGGATCACAAACCACAGAGTACATTTTGCATACTAAGATAGGACGTCACTCAATCAATTCAAGGCGCACTCTGGCATTAAGTAAGAAAAACAATCCCGTAATATGTCTAAACTTACTTTCATTGCGTTTATATACAAAAATAAATGATTTAGGGAGGTTTAGACCTGAATCCTACATCCAACGGAATCGATTTGAATGTTGTCTATTTGTAGAGTCTGGCTAACAAAAGCTGAACCTAGCAAAACGCGGTAAATTTAAAAAAACAAGATGAGGTAACACTGGCTGTCAGGGCTCGGAACCGGTTTAAAGAGAGCGGTTAATTCTGATAAAATACCGGTAAATTATATCGCTCCTACGTTAACCGGTTAAAATAATGAACGGTTTCAAACTAACCCAAACGATAAAGGTTACCGGTTAATTCCGCATGAACGGTTTAGTATCGGTATTAACCGGTTAATTCCAAAACAAGTAATACGCAACGCACGATGCAAGGTCAAACGTGTGCCGTGTGCAGTTCGGGTAGATTCATGTTATGACATGTTTTGTGTTTATGTCAAGATACCGCGTGCGGGCTCGTTTCTCGTCTATTGTATTCAGTGTTACCAACCCTACTGTTTTAACAGTAGATTTGCTGTTTTTACATTTTAGTCCCTGTTTTCTGTTTTATTCTTTATTTTTAGTGTTTTTCAATTTGCATTTAGGCGGCACCTATCACATTATATAAATTTATTTTCATAACGAAATTATGCAATAAAACGCAATTACACTAGATAGCAAACATTTTCCACATTGTGTGAATTGGTAAAGAAACTTTTGTGCCTACCAGCGCCGCCGTGGAAAGATTTTTCTGAGATATTAATTTTATGAAATCCATATTACGGAACAAATTATCGACCACAACTATTAAAGGAATATTACGTAAAAATCTGAAATAACCGATTGCTACTCATTTGAAGCCACATGAAGAAATTTTACAAAAACATGTATGTGTTAAAAAGGGAAGATGAGTCAGAAAATATTGTAGATGAGGCAGTTGAGGATGATCAATATTATAATTAATCAATGTATGTGACTTCTCGTGAGTAATAAAAGTAGGTGATTGTTTTAATTAAATGAGGAAATAATAAAAACTGCTTATTTTTACTTTACCTACTGTTTTCTCCTGTTTTTTTGTGGATGAACTACCGTTTTTTAGTTTCTTGGGGTTGGCAACACTGATTGTATTAGAAGTATTCAATAGAATTGGACGTGCAAAACGCAACTCCGTTTTGGGTACTAAACAATTTGAATTAAAATTGTTTAATACTTAATTTAAAGTTGTGGATCGGTTACTGTTCAACTGTTGTGATGGGGAGAAAAAAAAATTATTCGTTCTTTCGATATGAAAATTTCAAATTTCAAAAATTCACATCGAATGACATAACTCAAGTTTTGAAACAACTGTTAACCGATGGTATTATTATTCTTAGTATTATCTACTGTTGTTAAATAATATTTTTTACCTCTTTTTTATCATGTTAATTTAACTGTCATATTTTATGGTATGGTCAGGGATGCTCCTATCTAGTGGTCATAGCCTGTCCTAGTATAGGTGCTGCGAGTACGCGACCTCGGCCCCCGAGCTACTGCAGTCACCTTAACTTCCCGTCCGTGACTGCAGTATCCACTCCCTCAGGCCATACTCTCCTTTCCTATAACATCCTCAACCTACAAATCCTATTTCCTTTCCCTGGTTAATGGCGGGCAGCAGCGTCATCAACGCCAGTCTCCTACTTCGCTCGCCAACCCGCCTGCCTGGCGAGTATTGGCAAATACCCCCTTAATGGCGACACATATAGAGACCAGGCCCCCAGGCCCGGCAGCCCCACTATGCCTGGCTATGGTAGAGGTCATGGTTACGGTGAGGCAGGGGGTACTAAGAATCCCCGGGATGGCCCCGGCTACCACCCCCGACGACGACTGACCCTGGTAACACACAACATACGCACATTAAGGACAGACGAGAAGATTGTCGAACTGAAAGAAGAATTGAGCAAGTTACACTGGGATATTCCGGGGTTATCGGAAGTCCGAAGAATCGGGGAGGATACGATAACCCTGAAGTCTGGTAACCTGCTCTTCTACCGGGGGACGACCAACAGTCCCGAGGAGGTGTCGGATTTCTCGTCCACAAGTCTCTCCATAAACAACATCGTATCCATCGAAAGTGTGTCGAGCAGGGTAGTATACCTTATACTCAGAATATCTAAAAGATATTCGTTGAAGGTCATACAGGTATACGCGCCGACCTCGACACACTCAGATAAAGAAGTAGAGGAGACGTATGAGGACATAAGTCGGGCCATACATACTTCCAAAACCTACTTCAACGTTGTTATGGGGGACTTCAACGCAAAGTTGGGCAAGAGAAGCGATGCAGAGTTGAAAGTGGGGCAATTTGGACATGGGCAACAGAACCTCAGGGGTCAGAGTTAATCGTTTTGATTGTCTAGGAAAAACCTTGCAGTGGACGAGCTAAACAGCGGTTTGGTAGAAACTGTCCATACGGTGGGATCTAAGTATTTTAGACCTCGCCGTAGAGATAGACCACAAAAACTCTCGATCCACACTCTTGACCTCATGGCCGAACGTCGATCTTTGACGCTGCAGTCTTCCGTTGACGCCGAAGTATATCGGCAGCTCAATAGACGGATCTGGAAGTCCTTGCGACACGATGTCCGTGCTCACAATACTGTGAGCATTAAGGAGACAATTGAGCGGAACGGAGGCTCCAAAGCGTTTGCAAGAGACTTGTCTATTGGGCAAAGCCAGTTGTTTAGGCTGAAAATGGATGATGGCCGCATGGTATCGACTAGGGCAGAGGTATTAAGAGAGATCGAGAGGTTCTACGGACAGCTTTACACCTCGGTTGCCTAACCTACTGTTAGCTCGGCTAAAGACCCGAGAGCCGAGTTAATCCGACACTTTAGCGATGATATCCCGGACATCAGCCTGTTTGAGATTGAGATGGCCCTCAAACATCTTAAAAACAACAAGGCGCCGGGTGAGGACGGAATCACTTCAGAGCTTCTGAAAGCGGGCGGAACACCGATACTGAAAGTCCTTCAGAGGCTCTTCAATTCCGTTCTCCTCGAGGGCTCAACGCCGGAGGCATGGAGTAGGAGCGTGGTGGTCTTGTTCTTCAAAAAAGGTGATAACACTTTGCTGAAGAACTACAGGCCCATCTCGCTCCTGAGCCATGTCTATAAGTTGTTTTCAAGGGTCATCACAAATCGTCTCGAAGGCAGGTTTGATGACTTTCAGCCTCCCGAACAAGCCGGTTTCCGAAAAGGCTTTAGTACCATAGACCATATCCATACGCTTCGGCAAGTTATACAAAAAACCGAGGAATATAACTTGCCGCTTAGTTTAGCGTTTGTGGACTATGAGAAAGCCTTTGATTCGATCGAGACTTGGGCTGTGCTACAGTCTCTTCAGTGGTGCCACATAGACTATCGGTACATCGAAGTGTTGAGGTGTATATACAACAACGCCACCATGTCGGTCCGAGTACAGGATCAGAGCACGAAGGCTATTCCACTACAGAGAGGCGTGAGACAGGGAGATGTCATATCTCCGAAATTGTTCACTGCCGCGCTGGAAAATGCCTTCAAGCTCTTGCAGTGGAAAGGATTCGGCATCAACATCAACGGCGACTATATTACTCACCTTCAATTTGCCGACGATATTGTAGTCTTGGCAGAATCGCTGGAAGACCTTAGCACTATGCTCGAAGACCTTAATCGAGTTTCCCAACAGGTGGGTCTTAAAATTAACATGGATAAAACGAAGATCATGTCGAATATCCATGTTGTGCCCACCCCTATTGGAGTTGGGGGCTCGACTCTCGAAGTTGTAGACGAATATGTCTATTTAGGACAAGTGGTCCGGTTAGGCAGGTCTAACTTCGAGAGAGAGGTCAATCGGAGAATCCAACTCGGTTGGGCAGCGTTCGGGAAACTTCGCGACGTCTTCTCGTCCAAAATACCTCAGTACCTAAAATCGAAAGTCTTCGATAGTTGTGTGTTACCAGTGATGACATACGGCACCGAGACGTGGCCTCTCACTGTGGGCCTCATTAAAAGGCTCAAAGTCACTCAACGAGCAATGGAGCGGGCTATGCTCGGTGTTTCCCTACGAGATCGAATCAGAAATGACGAGATCCGTAGGAGAACCAAGGTTACCGACATAGCCCATAGGATTGGCAAGTTGAAGTGGCAGTGGGCCGGGCACATAGCTCGTAGAACCGATGGCCGTTGGGGCCGAAAGGTTCTCGAGTGGAGGCCACGTACAGGCAAGCGAAGTGTCGGACGCCCGCCTACAAGGTGGACGGACGATCTGACTAAGGTCGCAGGAAGTCGCTGGATGCAGGCCGCTTCCAACAGGTCATTGTGGAGATCATTGGGGGAGGCCTATGTTCAGCAGTGGACTTCCTGTGGCTGATATGATGATGATGATGATGATAAAAAGACAACAAGAACAAGACGTGTGCTCGAAACACGATCTTGCCTACTTTGGAATTCACACATTTTATACATAAGTATTTCTAATATGTGTACACGGCATTGTTGCTTAACATTTTTCCACGGTAAATTTATTCTCAATGTGTAATCTATGTTTGCGTACAGAATTTAATCAATTATAGTATGATATAATTGTTTGATGTGTGATTTAATATTAATTAAATCATTGATTCTGACAATAAAACAGTTGCAAACTCGAATGTTCTAGTACCACAGGTTATCACAGACTTAGGACTGTTTATAATAAGCGCCAACTAGGATTAATTTCATTTTAAAAAATATATTATTTATTTGTTTATATAGAGATGAGATAAAGAGTACATTAAAATCGACTCTTCTATCCCTAAAAGCTTAGTCATTGGCAGACGCGAAAACCGTCCTTTGTCAATGAAATTAAAAGAAATAAAAACGTACGCGGGCTCTCTGACGACCCGTACGCACCATATCAGTCGCGCTCTTTACCATAGTTTTGTACTCTTTACTCTATGCGTAAGACAAAAACCTACAATGTGTTTTCAGCTTTACTCTATGCGTAAGACAAAAACCTACAATGTGTTTTCAGCTTAAGGAACGACGGAAGGTATTCGGTACTGAGCTTGGTTTTAACCGGTTAATTATCGCTCGATATCGGTTATCGAACCTAAATTCGTGTAAACCGGTTTTCCATGGTAACCGGTATTATGTTAACCTATAACCGAAATTGAGTTTTATTGAGGTCAATGTCCGAAACCGGTTTGGAAATTTAACCGGTTTCCGAGCCTTGCTGGCTGTAGTAGGTTTAAATGATATTGATCATTTTTACCTAAATATTTTATTGGTATTAAATTGATAAAAAAACTCCCTAAAAAAAAGAAGCTCCCTCACATTACTTTTAATCGTTTTATTCATGATTCACTTTAATATTCACAAAACAAACCGAAAACAACAAACACAAGTAGTTAACCACAGAGAAGTTGACAGCGTCATAGAATATGTATCACTTGTAACAGTGTTGCAACTTAAAAAATTGTCGGGTTCAGCTTTTGTTGGCCAGACTCTAACAAATTATTCTGTATAGAAATGCGAACATAAAAATTCTCATTTCCGCATGAGTATCTGTATCTGTATCAGCCCATTTACGTCCCACTGCAGGGCACGGGCCTACTCTACAATCGAGAATACGATTGAGAGTGGTTAGGCCATATAGTCCACCACGCTGGCCTAGTGCGGGTTGGCGGACTTACATACTATAGAAATTCTTATGAATCGCCATGGCATGCAGGTTTCCTCACGATGTTTTCCTTCACCGTTTTAGTGCGTGGTGATTGACTATCAATACACACATGACTTCGAAAAGTCAGAGGTGTGCCCTGGGATTCGAACCCGCGACCACCGTGAACATGTTGGCAGTCGCGTCTAGTCCGTTTACCAACAGGCCACCACGCACTGCATGAGTATGAATTTTAATAAATTTAATAATTGTTTTAAAATAAACTAATCAGCTAATAAGCGAATCAATGTTTTTGGAAGTAATTAAGGGCCAATAATATCCGCGTAAAATATAATCTACGTAAAATGGGAAAACCCGTAAAAATCAACGATTTGTACGCCCTCTGGTGTTAAGTAAGTCAAACCAATGATTAGAATTCGTCGTAGTTTGTTCTAAGTTAAACTACCGTGTCGCAAACACAGACTAGATATTTAAAATTATTTTTTAAAATTAATAATTGTAAAATAAGGGTAGTTAAATTGTAACAGTCACTGAGCAGACGTCTAATACCTCAGTCCGCCCCGTGACCACGAAAGCTGTAAAGTAATCGAAACGTCGGGAAGTTAAAAATGTAAAAAATTAAACTAAATTCGCGATTAAATCCGTAAATAATAGTTTTATTTCAATGTGTAACATTCGCGTAAAACTAAGAAACCATTTTCTTAATTTTGTCACTCACTAACTAACTGATCGATCATCAAAAGTCTAAGGCAATTCTAGCAGACATAGAACCTTCAAATTTAGAATATAATTAGTGTTTAGTGTCTTAAGTAGGGAAAAATTTAAACATTTCGTAATTTCTGCCTAGTGTTCTAGATACACCAACTGCCTGAATAACTTTGTAATCCCATATAAATGTATAGGATTACAAAGTTACATTTGCAGTTAATGAATAATTGTACCCGTATATAATGGAATAATAGTTCTAGATAGGTATCACTACATAGTATAAAACAAAGTCGCTTTCTCTGTCCCTATGTCCCCTTGTGTGCTTTAATCTTTAAAACTACGTAACAGATTTTGATGCGGTTTTTTTAGTAGATAGAGTGATTCAATAGAAAGGTTTACGTGTATAATAACATCCATTAAATAGTGGAGACATACTGTTATATTTGAGGTTTCTAATGTGATGTCGTTAATTATCATTTTTTTCCGCTTACATTGCAAACGCAGGCTGAACCCTACGAGATTTATCAAAATAATGTAGTAATTATTTGTACACATTGAAGATGTCTACAGAAAACTCCGCGATGGTATATGTCTATCTCTTATGGATATCCCACAATAACAGTTTTTTGTCATTTACTTTTTACGACAAATACAGCATTAATCTTTATCTAATTAAAAAGCTTAAATACATTGTTGTTTTAATATAGATCTATCTGGTCCTTTACAGCACAAGATTTAAATGAATATTTTCGAAGATTTTACAGATTTAAAATTGCGGGACGTAACGCTTGCGGCAGTACTGGCCGGCCGGGGCGGCAGTAGCGTGCCTGAGTAGGAAGGTTTATATGTATAATAATAATACGTACATATTTTTGTACAGAAATCTATTTGTACCCGGGCGAAGCTGGGCCTGGCCGCTAGTCTATATATAAAAGGCATAACATGAGAGGGTATTGAGAGGGAAAGGGTATATTCAGCCCATGAAACTGTACAACTTCCTTTAGAAAGACATAACGAAGAAAAACTTGCAAATAAATAGACTAAATAGCTCCAAAACATCAATTACCATGAAAGAAAGAATATTAATAAACAAATCCGTGATATTTGTGATAAATTGCCACCTACAAAAATAAGAAAATACCATAAGACAGAGGCTTTACGAAAAAATGTTGGTGATATTCTAGAAGTAAAAAGTACCGAAAAAGAAAAAATTAGGACTCTAAAAAAAGACGTGACATCCCATCAAAAACATCCTGTAAAAAAAATCAGCCATCCAGCAGCATTATGTACGATACATTATGGTTTCATGCGATGGCCAAGTCGATCCATTTATTTATAACGGAAAGAATTTTTAATATTTATATGATAATAGCTTACGTAATTACTTTATACAGAAGGTCCCTTACGCAAGGACTAAATAAATTAATCGACTTGGTATCGGTATATGCATGTAGCATCTCACAATTTTTTGAGGTAGAAACCCTGAGCTGCGAGACTTGGAATTTTTTTACAGGATGTTTTTGATGGGATAGTGTCTTCATCTGTCTATTGATTGAGGTGCTCCCGAAAGGTACTATTATTCTAATGGTATTATACTGGATGATTTTGAAAAATATCACAATATTATGATGACCATATATAACACTTTACATGTTTCTTTACATGGGCAAAAAATCATGAAATTTGTGTGACGTAATTTATGGATAACCCTATAGGTGGTCGGAATTGAAAATTGCGACCGCCATTTTTTTTCTGCTCTAAGATATCGATGTTGAAATCAATTGGATCAAAAGCATTCAAGCAAGCATTAGATTAATCGAGCAAAGGGTAACCCAGAAATCGATTTATATATCAATCGGATGAATAACAAAAAAGTTCAAAATGGCGGCCATACATTTCGGTTCGGACTCCGAATGTAGGTTATTCGAAGAAAGGGTACTTCGGATAGATATTGATTTAGAGACCAATCAGATTAATAACAAAACAAAAAATGGCGGCCTCAACTATCAATTCTGACTTACTCATTCAAATGAAGGAACCATTAGATATCGATTTAGATATCAATCGAATCAAAAGCAAAAAAGGTCAAAATGGCGACCATAATTTCCAATTCTGACTTTGAATTTAGTGAAACGGAATAATATGGTAAAAAGGTTTTCCTATTTAATTCACTATTAATATATTTATTGGGCAAAACCCGATTAAAAGTTATAAGTAAATTCAATTGATTATAAAAGTTGGTGCGACCTTGGTGGGAATATCGCGTAGCCTTCATATTATAGGAGCTAGCAACAAGAAATATTGCGATAGCAGATTAAAATATTTTTGATGAAAAATAATGATAGTATACTGAAAGAACACAACGAGAAACGAATTTATTTTAACCGAATTAATTCGGTGACAATGATCGCAATGTCCATATCATAGGGATTACGTTGGATCCCTTATTTTCATATTTCTCGTATGTCGTGGATCTACATACATACATACATAAACTCACGGCTTTTTCCCAGAAGGGGTAGGCAGAGGTGCCAAGACCCACATTTCGCCATGTATGTTCCGTCCCACGATGTGATAGGTGGCGAGCCTATCGCCATATCGGGCACAAATTCCTGACTCTGGGCTGATATTGAATAGAAAAATCCAATATCACTTTGCCCTACCCGGGATTCGAACCCAAGACCTCACCTTTGTAACCGTACCTTAGTACAACTACGCCACTGAGGCAGTCTACCAGTCAAATATCGATTTGGAACCATTCGGATAAATAACAAAAAAACAAAAATTAAAATGACCCGGACTCGAACCCGAGACTTCAGCGTCGTAATCATATTATGAGGCAAAAATGTATAAAATTTCACCCGAATAATAACAAAAAAATCAATCAAAATGCGGATCGAATATTCTTTTTTCTGAGAATATTTTCATTTTTTCGGAATGATGGTTCTTTCAAATATCGATTAGGAACAATTCGGATAAATAACAAAAAGCAAAAATTAAAATGACCCGGTTTCGAACCCGAGACTTCAGCGTCGTAATTATATTATGAGGCAAAAATGTATAAAATTTTACGCTCCCTTCGACTAATTTCGTTGAGCTAGTTATACGTAAGTCAATGACCTTTCTCTTTTATTTTGGTAACTTAGCTAGTTAAAAATGAACTTAAAAATGAATATATACTGCTATTTATTTTTTAAATATATGTAAAAAAATTAAAATGTACAAACACAAAAGAGTACCACCTAAAATAATAAGATTTACGTAAATTTGAAATTACGTAAAAAATAATCGGCGGGCTAGAATTTCGAAACGTCGAGCGTAGATCCGTCGTCCACCAAGGCCCGCGGCCGTCTGACGGGAACGCCCCCAATGAGATAGCTTATATGGCCGTAACGTACAAGAATGGGATACGATGGCCCATGCGCTTCTCAAAATAAAACAACATAAGCGCCAAACCATATTTTATTTTATTGTCATCGTACTATTTACTTTTTTCTTGTTTTTTTCTCGCGAAAAACTAATATTTAAAAATATGTTTATGTCAAATTAATCTTGAGTTTCTACACGGGGTAAGTTAGGAGTTCTGAGTTCTTAAAAAACTTAACAACTGCTACTTTGGACTGTATTTTTGTTAAGGCAAAGTGGCGTAATCATGTATTTTTTTTCATAAAGTTGGTAATTATATCATCAATTAAAACATATCTGAAAATGGACTACCTAATCTTAGTAATTTATGATATGTAGGGTTTTAAAAAAGCCAAATTTATCGAGGTATCCCCTTAACAAAAACGGTATGAGGTATCCATCACCGCTACTGTTAAATAAAGCTGTACTGAATTGTTACGTCTTGAAGAAGGCTTTTTCCTCTATTCCTTTCTGTCTCTTAGAATATTGAAGTCGTTTTTATAAAGACTTTTCTTCTTTTTTCCAATCACTAAAAATTTTTCAAGTACCTATATTTTTCAATTCTTCTTGTGTTACCAACGTGCATTATTGGCTACCTATAGCTTTGTACTTCCTTTGTAACTATGCTAACATTTGCACTTATCTTTTATAGTCCTTTCTGATTTCTGCTCGCTATGTTTCCATTTATTGTCTACTTTTTTCTTCCCAAAAGAAGATTTTCCTTTCTCTATTATTATATTTGATGTGTACCTATCTTACGTGGATGGATGAGTTATCACTGAGGTGGTGTTAACCTGATCAATATCATCAATTATCAAGGCTTTTTATTAAGTACCAGATTTAATAATTATAGTCAGATAATTTAACACGTCAAAGTAAGAATTACGTAAACATTTATGTAATCTTTACTTTAATACATTATGTTCCATTGTATGCGCTGTGTAAACCGTACCTAAATTATACGGCGGTACCTACGCAAGAATCATGTGTGGCGGAATTCAGTTCATCTTAATCTATAAAATACATATAAATAAAATTGAAGTGTCTGTTTGTAAAGTGAAAATAAAAAAAATGTCCAACTACATACACGATACCTATAACGAAAATGACCTTAGTTTTTTTGTCTGTCTGTCTGTCTGTTTGTTCCGGCTAAACTCTGAAATGGCTGGACCGATTTTGACGGGACTTTCATTGTCAGGTAGCTGATATAATAAGAAGTAACTTAGGCTACACTTATTTTAGAATAATTCTTTTATTTTAGATAAATAACGTTTTTGTTAAATTCCACGCGGACGAAGTCGCGGGCTATTATTTCTATAAAAAATTAGGCATAATACGCCTAACTTTTTAGGTATGCCTATCAAAACATTTTGAATGGTACGCAAATTTGTTCTAAATATTAAATAATGCTTTATTTGCGATGGGTTATTTATAAAAACGGTAAGTACACGGTTACCATGCATGTACACGGGAAAGTTTGTGGTTGCCTATTCGTAACTCAAAATGTTCATGGTTGTTGCGGGTTCAATACCTAGGACACACCTTCGGAGTGATGTATGTATTGATAGTCCATCACCACGCACTATAACTACGAGCGATAATATCTGGAGTAACCTACATGAATGCTACTAGCGCTTTCTAAGAATATCTGTGATATGTAAAGCTCGCCAACACGTATTTGGTTAGCGTGGTGGACTGTGGACAATATGATTTATGGTTAACCCCTCTCAATCTTACTCTTGATTGTATTGTAGATGAGGCCCTTGCTCTGCAGTGAGACATATACGGCCTGTTACAGTGCAGGCACAGGTATGATAAGAATAGTAAGGATATTAATTGAAAATGAAACATTTTTTCCTAAATTTAATAATATTTAATATTTTAAATTCCGTATTGTTTATGTTATCCCTGTTTGTTTATGTTGCGACTGCGACAAATAAATCGTTTTTCTTTCTTATTTCCTTCTAAAGTGTGGCCATGCAACAACACTGTTGTTTATACGCGGATATCTTCTTCTGTACTGTAAAATGGAGGTTGCTGTTTCCTATGAACACCAAAAAATCGGACAAGATGGGAAAGAAAGTAAAGAGAACGGTATACTAGATACTTAAGAATAGTTAACACGAGAAGTAATATATTTTTGGTATGAAAATGATTTAAGCAATGTGTAGATAAACTTTCGTAATTTTACTTCCTTAAAATCGACTATAAATAAATATAAATTGAACTTTACTAAAGCTGTTCATCGCAGTGCTTGTTCTATATTCGCGGCTAATAGTGTGGTTAAACATAATAAGATGTGTTTGCTAAGGCAACAGTTTTTACGAGCACTGAGAGAGCGGCACGCCAAGCGCTTTGTTCTATCCTGATTGTGTTGACATAGCTTTACACTCCATGCCAATGTATACCCACTTTACTTTTCAAGAGATAAAACACGGGAATACGTGCACTGCGCCATACGTTCACTTTTATTCGCAAAGGATGAAATAAGCCAATAATCTCATACTGCCCCAACCTATTTTTCTCATCTATTCCATGTACCTGAGATATGTAATTTACCTCGAAAGATAATACCGCATATTTTGTAGTTTTCTTGTTATCATCATTGGTCCACTAAATACGCTCATCTGACATTGAAGGTCTTTATGTTATGGCGCTCATAGTTAACACTCCGCCGTGCTAATCGCGAAGACTATACTGAAACTTCATGCGCATAATTTGATATCATTTTCAGTCTTTTACGATACTCATAACCCGGTGTTTTATGAAACAGATATAACGATATCATTTATTATCATGATCGCACTTGACCTCACGTTAACGTCCCCGTAACGTGGCTTCTAACTGCCGGTGCCACCGCCCACCCGGCCGTCATATGAACGCTGGAATATCCTATCATTTATTTCAATATCTGCCACATAAAATAACATAAGGCTGATCGTAAAAGTCATAACGGTTTTGTTCTAGACAGGTAGCATTTTTATTATTTGCCTTACCGACGTTAGGTACTTACTGAAGCGTTATGACTTAAGTGCTTTATATTCATGTGTACAATAAGAATATCGAGTAAGTTATGACGATAAAAACCTTAAGTAGAGAAAGTGAATTTAATACAGAAAATATATCACTTTTGGACAATATAATTATATTTTCCGAGCCATGTTTTGGCCTGATGCGGGCCGGCAGACTTTACATATCATAGATATTCTTATAAATCGTTATGGTATGCAAGGTTCCCTCCTGATGTTTTTTCACCTTGGGTCATATTGGATTTTGATTGGATTGGATTGGAGTTTTAGTAAAAATCCCATTTTTTTTGAAATTATATTATTGTTTATGAGGGGATATTGTTGTCCAACAGCGAAATAATGTTTGAGTCATCAGTTTAGTTTTGGAGCTTATTCAATGCAAAGAAACTGTGCACGACGCGTTGAGGCGCGTGCACAGCTTCTAGACTAAGGTCTAACTTAGTCAAAATAAAGAATTACTTCCCTCAGGTGTTTAATATTCCCACTCTCGCACTATGCGCCTACTGCGTATGCGTAGTGCGGCTCACGAGGAGGTGAGCAGGGCTGGGGGGACCTCGGTCACATGGTACACGCGGGAGTATCACGTGGTAAAACCGTCCGCACCCACAACCCAGCCCGCATTCACGCCTCGGGAGTCCTTAGGGATAGGTGCATGGTGTGAGGGGTTGCGCGGGGATAACCTCCACATTACTGTGTAGCGTTAAACACAATTGTACTATGAAATATGTAACATTTGAGAAAAAAAGATTATGAAGAGTGCTGAAGGGTGAGGGGCTAGGGGGGTGAGTATGGAGCCAAGAAATAGTATAAAAGAAGGGCGGTTTGGCCGTATCGGTAGCTTCGCTCCGGGCTCCGCCAGAAGAGGACCTCTCCAAAGGAAGACAAGAAACGAACCGCTGCTCCACGCTCGCCCGCCCCCCGCTCGCTCGCCCGCAGGCCTGTCAGCCGTTTGAAAAGAATTGGTGTTTTGATATTTGAATCAAAATCCCTGGGAAATCTGTCACGCATAGAAACAAACAAGCAATAAAATATTTCCTCTTTATAATAAGTTATTAGCGCTCTTATCGCTTACCATCAGCCATCGGGCGAATGGCAAGTTCGCCTTGCAATCCATTGCAATAAATCAA
Organism: Hyles euphorbiae; assembly: GCA_023078785.2. NCBI lineage: Eukaryota > Metazoa > Arthropoda > Insecta > Lepidoptera > Sphingidae > Hyles > Hyles euphorbiae. The sequence goes on from CM041038.1 coordinate 15,074,643, forward strand.
TACCTAGAGCCTTCAATTTATAGATAGAAATGTGTGTGAATAAAATACCTAACAGTTTCCAAAGCTTTGTTTCAAATGATTTTTTGATACCCGAGGTTAGGAACAAAACCACACGATTGCTCGCTGAATTCACCGGTAGGCGGCAGCCAAAAGTCGATCGAAACGTGTATATTTTGCGGTTAAAGTACATGGTATTCCAATATTCGAACACGTAAATCTATGGGTAGTAAATGGAAAAGTGTGGTACTTCATAAAGCTTTGCGTATTATGCCCTGCCACATACAAAGAACCATCTTTGTGACAGTTTCTTAGATTCAGCGTTTCCTTATTACGGCAAGGATAAATAAAATTTAAAAAAAGATTTCAGTAACTTAAAGGTGTGTTTTTGTTTTTCCGGTTTTTTAAATTTTCTTGAGCGATAAAGATTCAATTTTTTTTCAGTGTATTACCAGATACGAGACCCGAGAATAGTCATGTTAATAGATTTTGGTACTATAAGTAAAAAAGCAACTTCGTTTTTATTATTTTTTAATTTATATCTGGATGGAATTAAATCCATCGTCATTCTCTACAAATTAACCTTCGAAAAATGCAAAGTTCTTAAATAGGTTTATAGGTGTCTAGTTAAGACATTATAAATCAAGATCAAAATTGACAAGTTCTATTTTTAATTTTATATATAAATACTAGCTCTTGCCCGCGACTTCGTCTGCGTATATATTATAATAATGCGGACGTAAAAGCAAATATTATATCGCTACAATTACATTATAAAGTAAAATCTACGAAAGCTTTGTGCAAAAATCAACAGGTAACATTTTCCTTGTTCCTTCTCATTTTCTATTCAGTTATAACTTTATCTAAAAAAGAAAGCATATAAATATTTTTTTAGATTTCAAGAACAATAAGATATATATCTAAACCATTTCAGATAGTGGTCACACTATTAACTTATTTCTGATTCGATCTCGTAGGGAAACATCAAGCATAGCCCTCTCCATGGCTCGTTGAGTGACTTTGAGCCTTTTAATGAGGCCCACAGTGAGAGGCCACGTCTCGGTGCCGTATGTCATCACTGGTAACATACAACTATCGAAGACTTTCGATTTTAGGCATTGAGGTATTTTGGACGAGAAGACGTCCAAAATATTTTTATAGTCTGCTGCCAAAATAATAATCTAATAGTTTTTCTCTGTTCACATTTGTTACATTGGAAATGTTAAAACTATTAGATTACGAGTATTTAAACTGCTTGTTGTTTAAAATATGAAAACATTTATTATGTCAATCACTTCGTTACCTAAATATGTATTTTGATAATTATAGTTTTAGTTACTAATTTCGCCATACGCCAATAGATTTTAGATAACATGTAAATATAGCACGTAGAACACGTACCAAACAGCTTGCCATAAATGACCACTTACCTACTACTAACCCAATATGGCAATAGATATGTATTTTTTTCTACGGATAACCTTTTAAACTTAGTACGAAATTCAATTAAAAATAATGTTATTCAATTAAATAGTCTATTATATTTGGAATTTTGTGACCGCAAAAACATTTTTATGAATTAACTAGTACTACAAAGAGATTAATGTATCATATACAGCTGGTAATCATATTAATAATATAATTAACCTACAAAGGCCATCTCATGTTGCTTGTCCAATTAACGAAATTCAGTTGTAGGTATTTTATTCATGATTTATGAGCAATTTTAACACAAAGTGCTGGTGTTACTTTTTATGTGCTCACATTAATAACTGGGATAATATTATTTTAGTGTTAGATAATAATTTATTATATGGTTTCAATATTGCACAATAAAATACTAGTCTAAATAAAATGTAAGTTGCCATTTTTCTAGATGATTTCGCCAATAAACTTTTAAGGGTGGCCAGACAGTCACTCTTCACTTCAAGTAAGACTTCTTTTAAATTTAATTTTGTAGAATGTCAAGTAGAATGTCTTAGATTTGTATTTCATTTCTTTTGGAAAAAATCTTTAGGTGCCTGTATCCTGCGATCTTATATACCGTCTGATCTAATGGCTGTTTTCCCGAAAAGTATACATAGGAACTCAGTTCATGCTTGATATATATATTCAGTCTATCGCCGTTCACTGGACGTAGGCCTCTCTAAGTAATCGCCAACCACCCCAGTCTTGAGTAGCTCGTATCCATCCGCTACCCGCCACCTTTTTCAAGTCATCGGTCCATCGTATAGCAGGACATCATAAGTTTACCTAAGTGTGGTCTCCAACACTTGTCTGCTCCACTGACCATCTTTTCGGCGGCAGACGTAGCCCGCCCAGTTCCACTTCAGCCTGCTAATTCTACGGGCAATATCCGCGACCCTTAAAAACAAAATATATTTTAAAACATATCTTATAAATAGTTATTTGCTAACTTTGTTAGAGATGCAATGTTTTTGTTCACAACATGCCCATAATGCAGTATTGCGTAGAATATTTATAATTAGAGATAGAATATATCGATATAATTAACACCCGGTAACATGTAGCAATAAAATTAAAAAAAAAAACATATGGCAAGATTTTTTTAATTTATTAAATTAATGCTGTAGTAGTATTAAATTAATTAAGATTCTCTATCACTAATTAGGTAAGGGCGTTTGAGGAAAACAGCCAATTAGATTCTTTGGCGTGTAATGTAGATTATGTAGATACATATTTTAATATTGTTAACTAAAAAATAATATTTTTTGGGTACGTTCATTAAAGAGTAGTAACATAATAAATTTTATAATTATGAAAGACATATCGAGAAGACCGGAGTATAATAGATCTTTCTGTCTTTCACTCGTCACTAGGTCTTTGTTTAATAACGGGTCGATGGCGATTTTGAGCCAATAATTCTGATTAAAACCAAAATATATATTTTTGGATTAGTTCACTTTAATTCTAATGGCGCGACGTAATAAACAATTAAGATTAACTGCGCCGAAATATAAAAAGTTTGTTTGAGACGCATTATTCATGTCACATTTTATAATAATGACCTGCTGATTATAAATTCATGTATTAATTTTACCGCTAGAGTAATTGAATGGCACTGAAACGTGGCTTAAATAAATAAACATGCATTGGACTTTTCTAATTTAACTTTGTATGACAATATAACGCTGTGAAGTTTTAACGAACTGTAATACAATGTTGCATTATTAGATATTTTGCGGCAATCCTTGTATGTAATGCTTGCGAAATAGTATCGCGTTTATTCTCGAATTCACTTTAAGAGCGTTTTTCTGTGTCTTTCAAAGGAAAGGCGACAATATGGGCTTGGCCACCATTTTACAGTAAATGAAGAGCAACTTTTCACATGCTTTATAGACGTCAACTTAATAATTCTTCGGTACACCGCAATAATGTACAATTCATTGGGCCTCTGAAAGAGTACATTTGAAACTATGCCTTATATTGAAGTATTAAAAAATGCGATCAAGTGAATGAGAACAAATAGTCATTGTTTTTGTCTGTTAAGCCTTATTTTTTTATTGCGGTGAATGGCGAGATGAGCATGCCGTTCGTCTGATGGTACCTAAGCGTACGACCACTCATGAACAGTAGCAAAACCAAACAAAACCTTGAAATACAAAGCAATGCTTGGTATTCCACTGCGCTCCCCATCCTGAGACATATGTAAGCTGGTAAGTTTTAAATATGTCCAGTAGTTACTAGTGGGTACAATGTCCTGCAATTCGAAACACAACAGTGCATTTAAATTTCTGTTTGGTGGGAGAAATAGATATTGCGATGGTATCTATCAAGGCAGCCCCTCGCATATGAGAGACTTACCACCAGTAAATATGTAATGGAACAAATATACAATAATATAAAATGTAGTAACATTATACATTATCATCATCAGCTTATCCACTGCTGGACATGGGCCTCATCCAAATTGCGCCTTTTCACCCGGTCTTCAGTTTGTAGCATTCAACACCTGCCAGCGACCTTTCGAAAATCGTCACACCACCTAGCTAGAGGGCCTCCTACATTAAGCTTCCCAAGACGCGGTTTCCACTTAAAACACCTTTAGCCCAACAGTTATGGGTTCTTCGACAGATGTAACTAGCCTAGTGCCACTTCAGGGTGCTAATGCTGTGTACTATGTCTATAACTTTAGTTGTTTGTCGCATAAGCTCATTAAGGATCTTTTTGCAGAGACACCGAGCATAGCACGCTTCATAGCTCGCTGGGTGATCTTGAGTTGGTGGAGCAATATTAAACCGTGATACGTAAATAACAAATAGACTTACTGAAAAGAACAACTTCAACATTTTCAGTAGATAATTCTACAGAATAACATAGGTGACTTGCTGGCCTAATATGCGGGCATCGTTGCAGCCTGGTTGGTGGTTGACGAGTTTTTCGAGTCGTTTCGAGTGAAGACAAACAAGCCACATCGATTCATGTATGTAAGTTCCTTAAATTTTTACCTGCGCCGTTTTTATTGACCGATAAAAAACGCACGTCAATGAACTTGTCGCTGTCGAGAATATCCCGATTCGCCAAAAAGACCGAAAGAATAAAGTTTATAAAATATTATATACGTGTATTTTTAAGTTACAAACAGAGAACAAAAGTTTTAATGCTACGCAAGCCTTTCGGTATAACAGATAGTGGCCGCGTACATCTGATGTAGTTTCGTTATGTTTCTATCCTTGATTAAATGGCAGTTGCAGTTCAAGTCTGGTTAAACTTTGCAGACAGCAATATTCCTTGCTTGAAGAAAGATCTCAGTAAGACTACGGTATACATATATTTATTATCCTCAAGATAATGAGAAGACGTATTTTTTATGCTCTGATCAGATTTTTTCATTTTTAATTATTCATTATGAGATGAATTTTCTTAAAATGATTATATGTATATCTGTATCTGTATCAGCCCATATACGTCCCACTGCAGGGCACGGGCCTACTCTACAATCGTAAGTACGATTGAGAGTGGTTAGGCCATATAGTCCACCACGCTGGCCTAGTTCGGGTTGGCAGACTTACATACCATAGAAATTCTTATAAATCGCTATGGTACGCAGGTTTCTTCACGATGTTTTCCTTCACCGTTTTAGTGCGTGGTGATTGAATATCAATACACACATGACTCCGAAAAGTCAGAGGTGTGCCCTGGGATTCGAACCCGCGACCACCGTGAACATGTTGGCAGCCGCGTCTAGTCCGTTTACCAACAGGCCACCACGCACTTATATACATATGTATATGGATTTATAAAAAAAAACAATATCTTAATCATCCGTATAGCGAAAAGGTTTGTGTTATAGAGCAAATATTTTCGAGGGTACGATTTACAAATTCTGTACTAATAAAAAAAAACTAATTAGACTGACTCGGTGGCGTAGTTGTACATTCAAAAAGCTGGGTTCGAATCCCGTGGCAGGCCAAGTGAGATTGGATTTTTCTATTAATTATCAGACCGGAGTCAGGAATTTGTGCCCGATATGGCGATAGGATCCCCCCCCTATCACATGGAACGGAACATACAAGGCGAAATATGGATGTCCTGGCACCTTTGCCTAGCCCTTCTAGGGAAATGACGTGAGTTTATGTATGTATTATGCAACTAATCTGATACGGATTTAGGTTACTCTTCCGAATGATTTCAAGTGCTATTTCTGCTATATTAAAAGGCAGTCATAACTTGGTTGTTGGGGGAATCAAACAAATGTACGTCTTCACAAAAAACTTAACAGAAGCTAGTAATTAACAGTCATCTTCGTCGATACTCTCTACAATATAAAGACATCACATTTACAAATACAGTACGAAATTCTCTCCCCTAAGGAGATACAAAACTGTTTTTGACATCGGATTAAATTTACCGCTTTTGTCCAAATAGATTAAGGTTTAATTAATAATATTTTGAGGTAATTTCAGTTGTAACTGCCCTTGACAACGTTATTTTATCTATAAAGCAAAGGTACTGAAAACTAAGTGCTGAATATCTTGTTTCTAGCTGATACTTTACCCAGCTTATACTAAGTATATAAATACAGACACATGATAAATATAATATACGTATGTTATATGTTTATGTTTATATATTTATGGTATCTAATTATATGTTATATGCACGTATGTGTATGAAATTATTATTTTCATTAATATGTAGTTTTGCATCACCACCACATTTAGTGACTTATCCTCCATAGTAAGGTTTTCTGCAGAAATCGCAATAAGACCGCCAAATGTACATTATTTATAGTTTATAAGTGTATGTTTGTACAACAGAAAATGTGTGCGCAATTAGGAATATTGTATTGTAATTTAAATAGGACATTTCAATATGGATATTAATGTTCATTATGATTTATACGCACACCACTTCCAAAACGTCGCTGTGAATATTCTTGGGGCATGTTTATGTTCATAATTTTGACTGGTCGCTGATATCTGAAAGTCTGCTAGCGTAAGTACCATCGCAATATTTATTTCTTCCGCAAAAAAGCAACGTAAATGCACTGTCGTGTTCCGGTTAAGGGATATTGTACCTAGAGTACCTACTGGACATATTGAAACTTAACATCTTATGTCTCAGAATGGCGAGGGCAGTGAAATGCTAAACATTGTTTTATTTAATGTTGTCGATTGGTTTTGCTACTGATGATGAGCGGTTCCATCGCTTGCGACCAGGCAAATGGCATGCTGGTCTCGCTATTCATAGCAAAAAAACTTTCCATGGCCGAGGATTACGTGATTACGATTAATCGATATTGTTTAATTTATTCAATGACTTGTTTTTCTCAACCATTTCAGTATTTGCATGAGAAAAAGCGGCTCCGTATACATCAGTATCATCAGGTGGACCGCTAGCTCGTCTGCCTATTAAGGCAATAAAAAAACTACATAGTAATTGAAATGTTCAAATCCCAGGGCACACGTCTGACTTCTCGGAGGCATGTGTGTATTGATAGTTAATCACCACGCTTTATAACGGCGAAGGTAAACACCGTGACGAAACCTGCATACCATAGCTATTTGAAATAATTTATATGGTATGTAAAGTATGCCAACCCGCAACAGGCTGGCAGGGTGGACAACATGGCCTATACACTCCCAATCGTACAGTGCAGTGGGACGTATATATATAATACAGCATCGAAATGTGGCGGTCACTAGAATTAAGTGTGTAGTTGTATAATTATTTCTTAGGTTTACGCGAATGTCACTCATTGAAATAAAACTATTATTTACGATATAAAACTATTATTTATTTATTTCAATATGTAGTTTATTTAAACAGCCGAGCTTACCTGAAAGTTACTGCATTTACCAAAAAATACCTACCTACTAACATTTTAGTTACATAACGAAGCCAGTGAAAAAGTAGCATTTCCATTTGGAAAAACACTGGGTTATTCATCACTGGTAGAATTGTTTTGTATTGTTTTCGGCCTTTTTGTTTATTCGTTTCGATAAAAAGGGTTCTGTTAGAGGGCCGGAACGGGATCTTAACAGATAAAAGTAATATTAGACTGCCAAAGGCTACTCCGTGATAAGATTACTGTTACTTTGTTTAGATTTTTTTTATTGCAATGAATGGCAAGACCAGCATTAGGTTCGGCTGGTGGTAAACGATACGACCGCTCATGAAAAGTAGCCAAACCAAACAACATTTTAAACAAAGCAATGCTTGGCGTTCCACTGCGCTCGCCATCCTGAGACATAAGATCTTAAGTCTTAATATGTCAAATAGTTACTCTGGCTACAATGTTAACACAACAGTGCATTTATACTGCTGTTTGGCGGGAGAAACAGACATTGCGCGGTACCTACCTAGGCGGCCTCTCACATATGAGAGACCTATCACTAATAGAATATAAGTATTGCAAACAATATAATATCATCTTACCTAATGATCAGTTTTATTGACGCTAATCTCTTTACGCATTTTGGTTAAATACGGCTTACGGCTATGTTCCTGTTCATAATGTTAGCGATAGAAAAAATACAACCATTTTTTTTTTAATTTTAGTGCTCCAACGAGTATACGGTTTGAATTACAACGCTTGGTATTCCACTGTGCTCGCCATCTTGAGACATAAGATGTTAAGTCTTTATTTGTCCAGTAGTGACTCTGGCTACAATATCCTTCAATCCAGGGATGAGTACCAGTTTCGCGTGCATACTTATAATATAAAAATAAAAATATAAATCTGTTTATTCATAATCTTTGCTTTATTTTGCTCACGCTTTAAGCAATCTACCAACACAAAAGTCTGAAAATATATTTAGACCTGTGAACACGCATTATATTAACTTTTCTATTTTATTTTTTGAATTGAACTGATTTATTTTCAGATGTTTCAAAGACATGTTATTTTTGTAGTCTTTGATATAACAAAATGTATTATCTGTATCAGCCCACATACGTCCCACTACAGGCCACTGGCCTCCTCTATAATCGAGAGTACGATTGATAGTGGTTAGGTCATATAGCCACGCTGGCCTAATGCGAGTTGGCAAAAATGTAATAAAAATAATGGTAAAAGGTTTGTAATGTTACATTTTCTTCCTATACTTATACTTAACGTATGTTCTATCTGGTGCCAATGTATGCTTCATGATCAATATTCTTTTTTCCCCCGATCTTGGCAATTCACATTGTAAAGACGAAATGACAAGCAACACCGAAGTTACTTTACGTCGATATTCTGTAAAATAGTATTAAAGATCGTGAACAAACGTATCTATTTGTTTTGTTTTTGCACTACAGCTAGGCCTTACACTAAAATACACTTTGCTTAAAGTATAGGTAAAGCAAATTGTAAGGATTTTAGCCCGTAACTTCGATTTTTTTTATACATTGAACTTCAATAGTATGTTATTGTGGCGTAAAAACACAATTGTAATAAAAACAATAAAATTATTCACTCTTATATTTATTTCAATGGTAAATATTGTGAATAGTTAGTTAAAAGCCACTGTTACTTTTAACAATGGGTGGTAAATTTGTAAAGCCAATAGAAACAAAAAGTATTGTGCCAGCTTCGCTCGCGTCGCGTTTTTCCCGCAATCGACACACTGCAAATGACGCTTTTTGTCTCATAACTCACTTCCTGACTCCATAATGCGCTGAAACGTGCAGCTCATATCAATAAGGGACTGGAAGTGATTCTGCAGCGGATAGATAATAATGAAGACTTAAATCTTGCTGGTGGTATGTCTCTTATATGTGAGAGGCCGCCTGGGTGGGTACCACCCTAATGTCTATTTCTCCCGCCAAACAGCAGTGTAAACGCACTGTTGTGTTTCGGATTGAAGAACATTGTAGCCAGAGTATCTACTGGAAATGTTGAGACTTAAGATCTTATGCCTCAGGATGGCGAGTGCAGTGGAATGCCTAGCATTGCTTTATAATTCGAGGTATTGTTTTGTTTTGATACTGTTCATGAGCGGTCATATCCCCATTCAAAGCAAAAGAAAATCCGAACTGCTTACCATATTATAAAATCGAACATTTGTGAGTATTGATAGTTGTTCCTCTTGCACACAAAAACGGCTGGATCAATTTTAGTGAAATTTTATATACGGAAAATTGACACCCTGGATTAACACAGACCATATTGATTTCAAAACAAATTAGTATTCTCGTAGAGAAATAGACATTGCGGTGTCACCCATCCAGGCGGCGGCGGCCTCTCATATATGATACTTTAACACCAGTATAAATAAAATTTCAATAAATGTTAAATTCAATTTGTTGCACATTCAATTATTATTAAGTATTATGTATTTTTTTCTTGTGGTCACTCATTATAGCACAGGGCGTAATATACAATTTTTTTATAAAAAAGGTTAGCAGTATGTAGCATACGTAGCCAATTGCAACGTATTGCACTTTTAAATTAGCTTTGGAAATTATTACGCCAATGATAATCAGGTTGTTGGTAACACAATTTACTCATTATGTCTCATTATGTATGATGGGTCAAATAGATCCGATGTCCGAAAGTTCGGACAGGCCTTTTAAATACACAATTTTTGAAATTCAAATATATCTAAGTATATTCTTAAATATAATTTCAATACGCCTATGCATAATGGGGATAAGACATTGCTAGAAGTAAAATACGAGCAGTCATAGGCTGTAAAAATGTTGACAGTGAAAACGAAAGGCCATTTTTAAGTTTAACAAAATTTTGCGAAACCACAAATTGCAATGGTAATATCAAATATGCCTTTGTGAAACCTAGACAGGTAAACGTACAGTAAGCTAAGTGAAGGGGACTCGGCAAGATATCTCTATTCGCTAAGGAGCCGTTTCGGTTTCTTTACGGTTCTCCTTGGGCGACTTCGATCTGCACTAACTTTTTTTCATATCTTTACTACAGCCATGGGACGTAATGTTTTTTTACTCATATAATATGCTGGTTGATAGTGTTTTATATCCATCTGGACTGGTTGATTATTTAACCTTATATGATTGACCTGCGTTATACTGTTTTTTGATAAACGCTTTACTTATACATAGTTAGTTAAACTATTGCATATTTTCACAGGTGTAACATGCAATGCAAATATTTAATTAATTATATCTGGCATTTTTTTTTGTAAATCTGCAATAATAGTCTAAACTATCATAATTCAGTACTTTAAAAATATTATAAGTACTAAATAACACGAAAAAGAACAACGTACCTTGTATTTTACTTGTCATTGTACCTACAAGTCTATGACCTATATAATATGAAGGCTTTCCCTTACCATGCATCTTAAACAGTTGTTACAAGTAACATTGTTTTTGCAACTTCACTCGAACAAAGTGAAGTTTAATTTTCGACCTGTGGAATTTTATTTAATATAACAATCTTAATTAAAGTTGTTTTGGTTTCGCAACTACAGGCCAAGTTTGGAGAGTTGTCGAGCTTCGGAAACCTACGGCCGTTGAATATATTACCTTGTAGGTATCTATAGGTTGCTAACTTGGCTCTTGTGATTATTGTTCAAGCAAATGTTGCAAAATACTTGAATTTTGTTTGTTTTTGTGTTTGTTTGTGGGATAGATGGGGGCTTTAGGTTTTTTCTGTAACTGGTGTTGCTCTTTTTTTCTTTTCTTCCTGATTCTTCTAGGAGCTATCCCACTGTTTGAGAGCAGAGAGAGTGAGACAGCAACTTATCGATAGCAGTCAAAAATGCATGATGTATGGTTTAGCCCATAGAACAGATGAATACTTTAAGCCCTTTTAAAATAAATAAGCAGTTATGATACCTATTATTTAATGTTTTATAACGTATATAGGAATATCATTATGTTACAAAATTATTCATAGGTGTTAATTGTCCCCAATAAACTTGTACGTAAGTGCTCAAGTTATTTCGAACTTTATCAATTACCGTCAATCGTGCCATTTTTCTCACTAACGTAGACACATTCTTAGAATTCCCTGGTGGTAGTTCTCTTATATGTGAGAACCGCCTGGGTAGGTACCACTACAAGAGAAACAGTGCGCCCCGGGTTAGCCTGCCCATTCATGTTGAGTCATGATTGACAACAGCGTGGCTCTATCACTTTTAAAACGTGATTATAAGGGTATCTCTATCAGTCAATGTATGTATACGTCCTACGGTAGGGCACAGGCATCCTCCTCGTCCTCTACAATCGCAAGTACTAGTGAGAGGGGTTAGGTCATACAGTCAATCACGCTGGCCTAGTGCGGGTTGGCAGACACGGAGACCATGCTTAAGATTCATTGTGAGAGAGTAAAATTATGTATGTTCTACGGAACCCGAATACATATTACAATACATTAAATTAATACAAGCAGATAAAGAACGTCGCACCTACTTAATGGTAGAGATATATTCTGAATATTACTGCGTTAGGACGATATTTGATTAGTTTGTTTAAGTTAGTCGTTACCTATTTGGTGGTTATAAGTGTAGGTATTAGAATAAGCACTCACTTCCAGGAACTAACAATAGTATATTTTATAAATTAACACTTAATACATTCACAGACACAGAGTAAAATTATAACTATACGACTCGGAGCGAGATGTGCTCGTGACGAGAGATGTCAGACTGTCTTTTTCCAAATAAACCGACCCTTTTATAGGACTACCCGAATGAGGATCGGTGGGGATAAATCTTACAGAAAATATATTTAAGCCATAAAATAGGGTCAATCCTTTCGACAAAAAATTAAGGTCTGCCCAAACATCTGAGCTATTGTCCGAACAGAAAGGTTTACTTAAACATGTGTACTATTGTCTAAAATACATTAATTGGTTGCAAAGGATTGCCGCCACTAAAGAACTTAACTATAATAATACAGTTTTATTGCCCCGGCATGAACGGGCGATTACATTACAATTAGGAAACAATAATTTAGAACAGCATCTTTTTAACGAATATTATACAATAAGGTACACAAAAATTCTTACTGTAATAAAACGACTCGCAGATGTTTCATGGTTAAACATCTGCAGTCATATCTTAAAATGAAATGCATGTTTAAATAAAGTTAAAATTACAAATAATAAGCGTGTTAATTTAAAAGCTAAATCTAAGTTGGCGTATCGCAACCGCCACACCTACATTGTACATACGTGTGTTAATACAGGCAACGAAGCATTTTTTCCTGCATAATTTGCCAGGATTTTATTCTTTTCATGAAGAGGTGGCATATGACCCCATTAAGTTAAAAACCCAAAATACTTACAAAAATGGCGTCCGCTAGAGCCGCCATTTTGGAAAACGCGTTTGAAGCCATATATCCGGAACCGTCCACTTTAGGCCCATCATGCTAAGGACCTTTCTTGTAGATAATTAAATTTCTAATCTTTTTTGTTCAATATTTTTTTTTGTACCATTTACCGTTCGCGATTTACAAGGTTATTAATATTCGTTTCTTGCCTTTTTGCCCATATCTCTGTTAATAATTGTTTAAACAAAAAATTATTAATGACTAAACTTTTAAATCAATAAATTCTTAACAACTTTTCACCCATACTTTTTTCTCTAAAATCAATATTTTAGAAGTTATCGCGCGTTGAATGGTGTACTACCGAATCAAGGTCAATGGAAACGAAGGATGCATAGCGTAATTATGAAATCCAATGATTTCTCCATGATTATCACGTAATTAATTAAACTAGTGGTCGCCTAGTGATCGAAATTCGACCAAATCAAGAAGAGATAAAGTTTTTACCTGTATGATGATGTTATTCTGATAATTCGTGCACATTTTTTGTACCTGAATATTGTTATTGCAGATTGCTGCTACAGAACTTTCTTTATGCATATAATGATAGTCCGTGTACATTTAAATGTATCTTACTGCTACACAATTTGTATAAGCGCTCAGCATTTCACGTAGTATTCGTTAAATAAATCTTTTCTGTTTGACATTCAACAAAACCACAGTAAACAATTTTTCTGATTGACATTCAACGATGTCTATAATAAACCAAAGAAACAATTTGACCAAAGAGTATGTATACGTGTACAAATACTTGTGTATGCGTGTGTCAAATGCATGCTGGTTTATTTATTGATTTAAGAGTGGGGTCTATGTGAAATGGCCTTTTTCACAACGTTTTTTCTTGGTGATCTTTATTATTAGGTGTTCAAAAAAAATATATGTTGATCTACACTATATGGAGCTTGGGCCCTTCTTTTCAGAATTCTTAAAAGTGTATTAAAAGTACTTGAAATAAAATTGCAAAGTGACCTCTATTTTCGCATTTACAACGTTTTTTCTCTTAAACTACGAGCACTAGGATTATTTTATTATCATCAGGATGTTAAGAAATGCAAGGCGGATGGGACCTTCTTTTTATTTTTTCTAATTTCTGTCTCATTTATTTTTAACGAATTTTTCACATTATCGATACTCTAAATCGCGAGCACGTCCCCGCTGTCGCCCAACAAATCATTGCGGGACGAACCGCCGTGCTAAACGGACCTATGTCGCTTGTCTTCGCAATATCTACGTAAATTTAATATTGCTATTTCGCTCGACACATTCATTGAGAACGGTTACGGCCGGTCTAACCGTAGTAAATTACTATACTACGTCACTGCAACTGTGGCGCTGTTGCTTGGATGCCAAATAAAAACGTGTGGCCGCGGGTTCGATCCCGCATCGAAACAAATGTTTTTATTTATAAATTCATTTATCTACTATCTAACCCAATATTTTATATAGGAAACATTTTATTTCTTGCATTTTTGTAACATTTTTATTTAACATTTTTGTATTTTTGATTTTTGAATATTACGATTTTTGTTTATTATGAATAAACCAGAAATTACTCAACCGATCTTAAAATTCTTTCACCATCCGATTCCAACATTATCCTGGAGTAACATAGGCTGTATATTTGCCTAAAGGGGTTGACATGAGTTAAAATGGAAAATAAAAATCATTGAAGATATTTTTTTGAAAAAAATATTCTACCATATTTTATAAAATTATTATTTATGTTCTTAGTAGAAAGTAACTGTACTATAATAGTATATTTATTTTGTTAAAGTTAACGATCATAATATTGTACCTACATAGCAAAATATAAGTATCGTGCGATGTTTTAATATTTCAATTGAATTTCATGCAACTTATGAGAGACCTACCCAACATATAAATAAATGAATTGTTATGTTCCGATCATATTTGAAATAGTAGGTAACATTTAAACACCAAAATAGGCACTAATATAATAGATAGTTACCGGTAATTTAGTCACCGAGAAGTAAGTATTGTTGGCCCGAAGGTTTGACCGATCGCTAGATGATTGTTGTGGCCGCAGGTTCGATCCCCGCATCGATACGATTGTTTTTGTTTATAAATTCATCTATATGTCTAACCTATAATATTTTATAAAAGAAACATTTCATTTTTTGCATTTTTGTAACATGTGTATTTTTACATTTTTGTATTTTAGATTTTTGAATATTTCGATATTTGTTTATTATGAATAAACACAAAAATTACTTAACCGACCGACTTAATCTTAAAATTCTTTCACCATTCGAATCCAACATTATCCTGGAGTAACATTGGCTGTATGTTTGGCTAAAGGAGTTGAAATAAGGGTTGAAATGAAAAATAAAAACCATTCGAGATAATTTTTTTTGAACATTTTTATTTTCCATTTAAACCCTTATAAACTATATATTTACCTCTTCAGGTAAATATATAGTTCTGTTAATCCCGGATTAGACCATTAGAAAATCGAAATATTTTTTTTAATTGGTCCAGTAATTTTTGAGTTTCATTGTAAATAAAAATCCAAAAATATAAATGTATCTATCCTCTTTGTAATATTACAAAAGAAAAACAAAAATAAAAATATTTAAAATCTAAAATGTAATATTGGTATAGATAGATGAAATAAGTAAACACAAAAATTGAACTACAAGTGCGGGGACCGAACCCGCGTCTTCTCGTTTAACAGTCAGCGTTCGTGCAATTCTGCCACGATAGCTCTGACGTTTGTAAGTGAATTAATCATACACTACGGTCCTAACTGTACTCGATGGGAACATCGAGTGAAATAACACTACGAATATATCGTTTTGTCCGCAGCGAAATAATGAATGAATAGGTATAAAGCAGCGCGCTCGCTCGCACGTCGTGAGCCGGCGTGCGCCGGTGCATGAGATTTGGTGCCGCCCGTTCGAGCAAGGTCATTGGCGTTACCCCTCCTCTTAATGTACTTTTTATGCATTATTATTATTATTTTTTTATATTACATTTAATATTAGGCCTAATATTAATATTATTGCCTCATTTATAATTAATATTCTCTTTTAATATTAATATTATTACCTCATTGGGCAAATAAAACCTTTTTTTTTATATGTCTATGTCAGAAGAACAAAATAAAAAAGAAAAGAAACAATTTGACACCAGAGTATGTATGCGTGTACAAATACTTGTGTATGGATGTGTGTGTGAAATGCATGGCAGTGTGTGTAATGTTTTATTTTTTGATTTAATGTACTTTATAAGCATTATTATTGAAAAATATTAGCATTCTCCACTTCTCCTACACATAAACTATAAGTGTGCCAAATTTTATGCTCCTGCGTCCGCGCAATTTTCGTAAAAAGGGATCCAAAGTTTTTGCATCACGTATTAATATATAGATACTGATGGCATAAGGGAACAAAGCAATGAGGAAATAGTAAATTTTGTTAAAAAATCCATGTAAAATTTATTGTAAAAAAGGTATATAAAATGAAAATTAATCATCTTCTTCAACTCTCGTCCGTTTCGCAGGTGGTGAAGATTCTATATCGATGACGTTGTCCTCTTCCTCTTCATCTTCTTCAATGTCATACAAAGATTTCAATGCTTCCATTAATTTTCCATAGGGGTGATTCATAACATCTTCATCGTCATCGCCCAATTCTGCATCGTTCACTAGGAACTCAGGTTGATTACTGCACGTTTCTTTAGAGCAGTTCTCACAAATTACAGTACAGTCCAAGCCTGCCTTTCGGCACCCACAGGCTCTACCACAACCTGTTCTGCATTTGCATGAAATGCATTCCAGTAAACTAGGAGGTGCAAATGGCATCTTTGATGCTATTGGAATGGATGACGTGTTCTGGCGTGCAGCTGGCGTCGACTGCCTAGGCATAGGATTTTCGAAATTAATGCGCGATAACTTTGAAAATATGGATTTTAGAAGAAAAAAGTATAGGTTAAAAGTTGTAGAGAATTTATCGTTTAAAAAGTTTAGTTATTAACAATTTTTTGTTTAAACAATTATTAACAAAGATATCGGCAAAAAGGCATGAAACGAATATTAATAACATTGTAAATCGCGAACGGTTAATGGTACAAAAAAAATTATTGAACAAAAAAGATGGGAAATTTAATTATCTACAAGAAAGGTCCTTAGCATGATGGGCCTAAAGTGGACGGTTCCGGAGATATGGCTTCAAACGCGTTTTCCACAATGGCGGCTCTAGCGGACGCCATTTTTGTAAGTATTTTGGGTTTTTAACTTAGTGGGGTCATATGCCACCTCTTCATGAAAAGAAAAAACTCCTGGCAAATTATGCATTGCGGACAAGAGTAACCCGTCGCTTCGTTGCCTGTACTATGTGTGTTTGCATCAAAACGATGGATATATTTACTAGGTAATCAATGTTAGCTTTATGTCCTATATGTACTAAATCTTAACCCGTAATTGTTACTAGTGGCGTAGCTGTACTACGGCAAGGTTACAAAGCTGAGGTCTCGGGTTCGAATCCCGAGGTGCGTAAAGTGATATTGGATTTTACTATTCATTATCAGTGCCCAAATGGTAAAAGGCTCCCCCCTATCACATCGTGGGACGGATCACACAAGGTGAAATGTGGGTGTCCTGACACCTCTGCTTACCCCTTCCGGGAAAAGGCGTGAGTTTATGTATGTAAATGTTACTTAATATTCGAATAACAATTACCTCGCAACTTTTTTGCCTCCTCGCGGATGCTTTGTTCCAATACATTACAAAACAAATACTTCCAATTCATTTAATATTCCTTTAACCAGCAAATAGAACAAACGAACCCCTACAGTGAATTCAATTGAGCGCTTTTGTCGAACATTTTGTTTAACAATAAAAGAATAATTTACAAATTCATGAAATGCAAACGCGATGGGCGGGGACGTCCGCAAACAGCAGATGTTTTCGTTGGTTTTACGGACACTATCCGGTGGCCATGGACGTTTTACAATTGTTGCATTTTCAGTCCTCATCGAGCATTCATCCGGGTCCTGGGTCAACGCTGCGCTGTCGCCCGGGCAAAGCACATTTGACTTGGTAATTCCCACTGCGTAATTTCAAATTGTCCATTTGTCCAGCCTCATGTTACAGAGCATACGTAGTTAGCTCCCCTGCAATTTACAGCGATGCTTTGCGGTAGGTTTCGTAATTCATTTTAATTAACTTATTGTGCTTATACAAAATACCATTATTAATCTAAACTAATGACACGTTGCACTACATTTTACTGTAATAAAATGACCACTAGAATGTGCCTATATAAATTATGCTTAAAATGCTTTAAAATCGTTGAATTTATGAAGTAAGTGGTATGAATTAATTTATAATTTAGACGCTTACATAAAGAAAAAACTTTTAAAAATATCTATCATATTAATTACTCACGTAGTTACCTAATCAACATAATGTAGCTTTTAATGTCAGCAATATAAAATGATAGTAGATAAAGTACAAATAAATTAATTTGCAACTGAAATTAATTATCATAATCATTTTAATATTCAGTACAAATAATTTTTCTCTTGATTGGAATTACAATTGTGCCAGTGACATGCACATGAATTTTAAATAATAAAAACGTTGTGAAATATTTATGACCCGAGTTCGCGTAACTTTCACATAAATTGAGTGTGTCTACTAAAGCTATATTCAAACCCATTATTAATAGTGTTTATAGGTACCTACCTACCTACCCTATAGGGTGCGGTTCGTTAAACGCCCAGGGCTGTAGGGGTGACACAGGCATAGTTTCACTGTATTGTTCATGGCTTACGGCCGATGCCAATAACCAATCGAAAAAATTAGATTGAAGTCAATCTGGATTGTTTTCTACTTTTCGATTGGTCTCTTGTCATGTTGCCATAGTTTTTTCACTACTGAGATTGATTATTGGCAATATGGTATCAGAAAAAAGATTGAGCTGTCAATCTCAAACGGCAAATTTTGGATTGGGATTGTTTATTGGCAGCGGCTGTTAGAAGGTGTAGCCGTAGATTCGCCTACAGCGCCATCATAATCTCATAGGCAGCCGATACTGTCAAAACTGTAACAGCATCCAGCATGCTGTTACGCATATTCAGACTGAACATATTGGTTGTCTGCAAGACATTGCTCTAAGCGAAAAGACCGCCATTTGCACCTTTTTTAAATTTTTGTTTCTTTATATTGTATTTTTTTAATATGTACAATAAAGATTTAAACAAATAAATAAATAAATATGTCTCAGGATGGCGAACGCACAGGAGTGCCAAGCGTTGCTTAATTCATGGTGATGTTTCGTTTTGCTACTTTCTAAGCGCGATTGTATAGCATAGCATTAGGCGAATGGTATACTCGTCTCGCCATTCAAAGTTAAAAAAAAACGGCTTTAAGCTATACATATTATGTAGTGTTCATCTCCACATATGAACCGAAAGTGAGAAAAATACCTTGTCTGTTCATAAACATATCTTGTTGACCGAATTAAAAAATCGTGTGTACTTTATTCTGCTGCATTAACATAACATTTTACTTTTGTTGTGAGTTTTATGATTTTGTTTTCTTAAAGTCATAGATACTATAACAACGACCGATAGCTATATTCGGTGGTAACCGGACCAACACACATGAAAGGTTTCGTGTTCAAACCTATAATTAACGGTATAGGACATTGTAAGGAAATCAGCGTTCCGAAAAGTTCTTCACAAGAATTTCAAAGATATGTAAAGTATATAAGTTCTTAGTCGACCACACATTAGGCTTGTGTGGTCGACTAAGAACTTTGATTTTAGGCGGTGAGTTATACAATTTTAAATCATTGTTTACAAGGCTCGAAACTCGAAAATCATGTTAATTAGCACTTAGATCTAAACTAATTTTTAAAGAGGAAATATTTGATTTCTTGTTTGCAGTGAAAAAACACTGAAACGCCTGGATAGACTTGCGAAATTATTTCACCATTGGAATCCTACATTATCCATGAAGAATATAAGCAATAAAATATTTTCAAAAAAGTGTGTGGATCCGGGCTTAGCCGGGCTGGATCGCTAGTATACTATTAAAATGTATGACAGAATGGATGAACATAAAAGAAAAATATACATTGTGTCCTGTTGAAATCATAAATATGTTTACTTTGCAACAGTGTTGTGTAACATAAACTCTTTTGCTTGTGTGTGCGGTCTAAGACGGAGTTAACGTGTGAACGAGCACAAATGGCCCGGGGTGAGTCCACTGCGATGTCGCGTATATTGCTTTCTTGAAGTTTCCGACCCCTGTATACACAAAGGATTTAGATCTGCGACAGTCGACACTAATCAAAGTTACTGGTTCGCTGTTATATTGATATATGTGGTAGAGTAAATAAATATATATCCAACAGTCACATACATAGTTCTGATCCCACAAGATCAAGTCATGTGTCGTAGGTATCACAAACTACGAAGCTCGAGAGACTTTTTCGGTCTCACGAATACCTAGCCTAGAATACCCGAAACAAATACCTCTAATTCAACATTGTAATACTAATTAGAAAATGTTAAAATGCTTAGTAAACAAAGATTGAGAATAGAAAAGATGTTGACTGACACGAGTGTACTTACAAGTACAGTAACTAAAGCTAGAAAATAAAAATATTATATCAAAACTAAAAAGCATTAATTATTGTGAGCGTATTTTTGAGTAAAACATATTCAATGGTTGTAGCCCTCGCATTTTATTACGATTTCAATTATTACGACATTAAATTGATATTCTCATTATAATATTGGAATAAAAATGTTCTTTTTCATTGATATTACAATTCATTTTCAAATATGTCGTATAAAAACTTTCACTAAAATTGTATAATTTAATGTCTTGAAAGTTAGATACCAATTAACAATTCTCAAAATAAATACACTGAAAAGCTTCAGTTACAAAATGAAGTTTTTTCTCAAAACAATGTTAAGTCCGACAACGAACTTGAATTGCTAATCAGCGACAAATTGTACGTTAAGTTTTACGACTGGCTATACCGACTCATTTACGAATACAAATTAATTATTCATAGGTAGTTGGCATGGAAGCAACAATTCTCTATGTGTATATTGAAAGGATCCGACGGAATATCCACGCAATTAATTAAGGAGTACGTTCATGAAATAACCGTTTTATTAAAGCAATAGTGAATACAAAGCACAGACGACTAATACAAACTTGAATACAAAGGACAAATTCTCTCTTGGTTCATGATGTCTATGACGTATTATTGAATCATGTTGTACAAGATTCGATATTTGAATATATGCATAGATAATTAAATCGGGATTATTCGAGCATGTCGATCACGTATACCAAACACGACATCGACTGAAACAATACCATTTTCAATTTCAATTCAATCTTGAACAATTCAGTATTTGAAATATTAATTGAAATGTCAGCTTGAATGAAAATTGTTCCATTAAATTGGATTTCAAAAATGTATGGATTATAATTTTAACTTTAATATAAAACCGCGGATTGGAGACTAGGCTGAAAGGATTAGTTTTTTTTAGAAAATATGTATTCAGTTTAATTTCATTTTCAGGTGCATTTAAAATAGTCGATTGAATTTATTAAAGCTTCTGGACAAGTGTAAATTAAACTCACAAATGACTTACTAACTTACAAGCACATGAAACTCAAATCTACCGTTTATATTGAAGTTAGTACCAGTACGGTGAATTAATTCACGGTTACTCGGCAGTGTCTGAAAACGGAGATTATACCGGGTATATCAAGAGTGCTACCAAAAACGAAGCCGGGTGGTAGTTTTAGTGACTACAAACACAATGTAACTAAAAATTTCGCAAAGAGACGCGTCAATTTTTTTTTACTATTTTTTAAATATCATCGGGTTTAGGTGATAAATCCATAGTTTTCGCTAAAATAATAATTTAAAGCCTTGTGTACCATAGCGTCTGTAAAAATAATGGGGTGTACACTATTATTAAAGAAATAACGATGTATTTACCACCCTAATACGATTATAGAAAAAAAATAACAAACAAAATTCGTCACAATTTTTTGCACAAAATTTAGTTGCATTGTGTCTGAAGTCATTAAAACTACCACCCAGCTTCGTTTTCGGTAGCACTCTTGATATACCCTGTATAAAGTCATCGTGGCGTTCATACTATCATCTTTGGATCTCAAATAAGTAGAACTTTTACAAAATATTAAAGTACTCAGCTAATGCCAGCATTATTTAATTAACGCGTAAATAATTCATCTAATTTATCCGGGACACAGGCGGGTAAGGATTGTGGTTGCTTTATGTATTTAGGCCTGATAGCAATCTCCCCTCTATTGTCCTGAGATCTTAGCGCTGGCAATATAAAGCGGATAAGCTTACTCGGCTCGGATTGCCTCTCCACGATATCTTCAGCAATCGCCTGAATATCAGTTTCTTGCGAAATTTGTTGCGTCTGTCAGGTTTAAAATACACTATAATAATATACTAATTTATACAGTATACGGAGTCCGCTAGCCCGTAATCGGCCAGCGTCGTTTTCTATAGATTAAGCCCACACAATCGAACTGTCGAATTAGAAAATTAGAACATCAAATTTTGGAGCCTTATACCCAGAAGATGACCATTATGGCCTGACATTTTCTTGAATAACACTAGTGATTTTAATTATAACAGAAGAGAGAGTAATCTCTGATTGTAATATCTAAATAAAATTGTTCTTATAGTCCTCACACTAGGCATTACTACTTTAGTATGGTGTCGATCCAGCTCAATTGTTGTCTGAAACTAAACTGCCACACTGAGTTATAATGGATTTTCCAACGATAATTAGACTGATATTTTTTTCAAGGATGGTGGTAGGAAGGTGCATATTATAATAGAGAATTCATATCAAGCAATATTTTTTTTTTTATTGCAGTGAATGGCGAGACGAACATGCCGTTCGCCTGATGGTAAGCGATGCGACCGCTTATGAACAGAAGCAAAACCAAACAACACCTTGATTTACAAAGCAATGCTTGGCATTCCACTGCGCTCGCCATCCTGAGACATAAGATGTTAAGTCTCAATATGTCCAGTAGTTACTCTGGCTACAATGTCCTTCAATCCGAAACACAACAGTGCATTTAAACTGCTGTTTGACGGGAGAAATAGACATTGCGGTGGTACCCACCCAGGCAGCCTCTCACATATGAGAGACCTACCACCAGTGACCAATATAATACATTTTGTAGGCATAGGTCCGGCAAACGTGCAATCAGATTCACCTGATGAAGTAAGTGATCACAGCTGCCGATGAACATCCATGAATGTGTTGCCGCTTCGATTATGCAGGGTTACCGGTCTATCAAATCGGCAGGGGAAATTTTGGGGAATTTTATTGTGGCAATTTTTAAAGTACCTTACTTTAAAAAAGTGTAAGCGTGAACAATTCTTGCATTCAATGCTTTTTCTTCATGTCCCCTCTGCTAATAATATTAATAGTTACCTCGAGATAATGTTGATGAGCAGTAGTATCGCTTTCCATCAGGCGAATGGCATCATCATCATCATCATCACCATCTCTCGTCTCGCTCGTCTCGCCATTTATAGCACCAATAAAAAAAAATACAGAGTTTTTTAGAAAATCTCCCATCTGAGCATGCAAATAGAATTAATGTTAGCCCCTCGTGTATATATTTAAGTTACAGTACAATATCATCCAACATAATGTAAAGCTTAATATTTCATTGATTAGAATATTGTATTAGTGTTGCGAGCAACCGGTTTAAAGATTTAATATTAATCAAGACTGTATTACCAATATTCATGTTAATGAGTTGCTTCGTATACCTATACTAATCTTCGATTTAATATACATGTATACTAGATACAGGGTCCGGAACAAAATCACACGCTAAAAGTGGCCCAGGTTGCATATACTTAGGTATACCTACTTTTGAATTTCGAACTATGAGATGTAGTAAAAAAAAATTATAATCTACTTCAGGTAACAATCTTTATTCTTTAAATTATGATTTATTATGTTTTAGGACCATACTATATAAGGGTGATTATACAAAAGTTGGGTAACTTTTGAGGATATTTTGTTTACTATAATAATTAAATCAAATTATAACAAATTCGGGTGCATATGATGACAAATCTAATGATTATATTGTTCCAAATCGGGCCAGTCACTTTTTTAAGTAAATTATGAGATATTTAAAATTTTCTGAATTTGACTGCCAGGGGACTGACGAGGCTAACATAGTACTGATAAAGTACACAATTTTCTAAGAATTATAATGAAATTTAATAAGAATTAGTACAAATATTTTCATTTCATTTCATTTCATTTCAAAAATAATTATAAAATTAAAATAAACGTAAATACCAATATCTTCGGCAGCTTTAACTGATTTTAGCGATTTCATTGTCATCGGAAAAACAAAATTCCTTGTGGGACCAACTCTTCTTCATTGAAATGCCTATCAACACTAAAAATATACAAATAACTAAAATATTTTATGAAAAAATAAAAACCGACTTCAAAACAAAAACCACAAAAAATATTAAAATAATAAGTACCACTGCAAAGCAAAAAATAATATTTATTTCATTGTACTTGTGCATGTTGATTAATTTGCTTAATGACTTGACTAGCCAACAAATCAAAATATATGCGTAACTTAATACTTTTTTTTGGTTGGGGGTAGTCGTGAAAGCAAGTACGAAAAAAGTTAGCTCTTGAATAATTTTAATTTAAAATTTTATATGAACAGTATTTATTAAACTATATGCTTGCTAACATAAGATAAGTCATCTACCTGCCGTGTGTAGTGTTTTCTCTCTTTGGCACTCTCTCACTGGTGAATTCACTTCACTCTTACATCACATTCATTATGGAGTCGACACTGAGGACCACTGTGGATGAATTAAGGCAAGAATTCCATAAACATATGGAGGCCTTTGAATCTGATCTACAGAAATCTTCAAGTCCAGGTACTGCTTCCTCTGGCTTGGCTGCTGAGTTTACCGCCTACAAGAAATTCATCTCCCAGAGTCTCACCTTGCTGCAGCAGCAAATTGATGCTTTGGCCCACTCTGTGGACACCATGGAGACACAAAGAAGGCGCAAAATGCTCTTGTTTCACGGAGTCGATGAAGTCCCTGATGAAAATACCTCCAAGCTCATTGTGGACTTCGTTAGACAGCGTTTTGGTATTGCGGCATTCCAGACAAGTAACATTCAGCGCTGTCACCGTATGGGTCGTCTATCGTCACCCAAGAAACCTCGGCCCATTCTCGTGAAGATAAGGGACGTGGAAACTCGCGACAAGCTTTGGTTTAGCAAACCAAAACTAAAAAATTCCGGAGTGACGCTGTCCGAGTTTTTAACTAAGTCACGTCATGATGTCTTCATGGCTGCTCGTGAGAAGTTTGGAGTGACGAAATGCTGGACAAGGGAAGGCAGCGTAATTGTCTTGAACGCTGGGGTCCGACACAGGGTTCTGTCGCTGGGTCAGCTTGATAGAATCTCTGCTGATAGTGAGAAGTCTGTTCCAGCAACGAAAGTCGCCGTGCCGAAAACCCGAAGAGCTGCAGCGTTGAAAAAGTGAAGTGTTTTGTTTTGTTTACTTTTATTTTAACGGTGACCAGGTAAACACAATGCATTTTTAATATAACCCACGAATTGCTTGTTTTTATTCCTAAGGTTTGACAAATAATACGTCATTGTCAAATGTCAGTGTGACATTTATTAATTTTGCGTTTCGTTTCACACTTTCACTAATTTTATTGTTGTCACTTTTAAAAGTTTAACTTATTATTGTTTTTATTTTATTACTCTTGGATTTCTTTTTTACTGTGTTATTACCTGGCTCACTTCATTTTGGATACATATGTATTATTTTTTTTATTATTATTATTGGTTGTTTGTTTCGTAATAGTTCACTCTGAAAATTAGATTTTTAATACTGTAAACACTACCGGCAGATGGATGTTCTGAATCGTACCTGGTAAATTTATACTTTATCGTATTTTATTATTATTTTTAGTTTTATTATTTATATTTTACTTTAATACTATTTATATTTTTATTGTTTTGATGTCTTCATTTGATTGCAGCAGTGACAGCGGGGACCAGGCCGGTTTAACTCGGGCTTAAAAAGTGACCCAATTTTCTATCTCGCTTTCTCATATGCCGTTTTCGCCCCATCTCTTTCACTTTTATGAATGTGTGCGTGTGCCGGTGTGCGCCGTCGCCGCCATATTGCCGCCATATTTTTCATCAGTCGATTCCTGTTTAGTTTGGATTTGCTTAATTTATTTTAATTGCATGTTATTTCATCTGTTTTGTAATCAGTAACGTAAATATTTAGCATTACAAACGTGATATAGTTTTGTTTGTGTAAATCGTATCTAAAAACTTGTGATTTACGTGATAATTATTAATTTTAGTTATGTGTTTTGTTCCCGAGTGCACAAACGAAAAAAACATAGAAATATCTGTGCAGCATTCACAAACAAAATATACAAACACTTTAATAAGTGAACAGCTATTTTGGAGAAGCAAGAAATACCAAATTATTGAAAAACATAAATCTAACCTCATCTGACATAATAAAGGTAAATATAATAATATGTTATTCCGCTGTAACCTTATTTATAGTTTAATCTGCTACACGAATATAAGAAATAACAATTAGTTGAAATAAATGCCCATTAAAATACAGATTTATTAGATCTCCGAACATGTGATAAGGTTAACTTTTTGTTAGTGTCTAGAGTTGATGGATTATGTATCCTTACTCCTCCCATTCGTACTCTCGACTGTAGAGGAGGCTTGTGCTCTGCAGTGGAAAGTATATGAGTCGACCCAGCACAGTACAGTGCAAGATTAAAGCTATTTGTTGGTATAGGTATTTCCAAGTTCATAACATATTAATTTATAATTATCAATTTTTATGGTTATATATATTTAAAGTCAGGAAAGCAGTCAACTTCAACAGATTGTGCCCTTATTATATTTATTTTTTTATTAATTATTTTATAACTTCTAGGCTAGACTCGGGTGAAATTTCCAGTCCAAGCAATTCGCAGGAAAATGGGTTCATCGTTGGAAGTACAAAGAAAGTCTCTACTACGTCTGCAGGATCACTACACTGTAGACTTATATGTTAATATTGGCGAGGGTTAAATCACAACAGAAGTAATTATATTCATTAATAATCTGTTTATAATATTTATACTTCTTGATATAATAATTAAGATTCTCATAAAAATACATTTGTTAAAGATTTTGGTTATATTTCCAAATCCAGTGCAATGCATTAGTTTATAAAAGTATATTATAGACCCATATTGTGCATACTATAATAGTAATAGCATTAACATTCTTTAAAATTACTATATTCAAACATATTTTTTGCCTATTCCTTAAATATATTATA
Source organism: Hyles euphorbiae (assembly GCA_023078785.2). Lineage (NCBI taxonomy): Eukaryota > Metazoa > Arthropoda > Insecta > Lepidoptera > Sphingidae > Hyles > Hyles euphorbiae. The sequence continues at coordinate 15,101,827 of CM041038.1, forward strand.
ATAATGAATCAAAAATGTTTTAGTATTTAACTATCATGCATTTAATGTGTTCCATGATTTGACTAATTATTTGTTAATTGATAGCTTATTTTAATTATGTATGTCTTGTTTTTGCTTTTCAATTTCTCCAAAAGTAAGCCAAATCGTTTTGTTTGTTGTTTACTTTATGTTAATTGTCTCTTAGATAAAATTTACAAACAAAGCAATCTTATGCTGTTTCATGGTATTATAAAATATAATTTGCAATAATTAATGTTTCCATTTAATTTTTTATTTGTTAATGCATATTTCAATTCTGTAGTCATGGTCTTAAATTTGGCATTGTTTTATTGGTCCTAAAATTAAGAGAATTTTAAAAGATAAAATTAAGAGATATTAACAAATTGAAAATGTTTAAATTAATCTGAAGATGTATAAAAAAGTATTGTAGGTTATAATATTCATTAGGATAAAAATGTTAAAATAAAAGTGTTGTATAAAAATATAACATCAAATAAATCAAAGAATATATTGTTGAGTAAAGGTTTAGAATTATAACTTGGTTTTATTTATTTTTATTTTAAATCCATAAATTTAAACATATAAGCATAAAATCCAAATATAAAACCGGTAACTTTCCGGTAGTAAAAATCGGAAAGGATAACGAACATCCCTAAATATTTCAAAATCGGTAATTTCAGTAAAGTACCGATTTCCAGCTCTGGTGGGAAACGGATCTAAATATATATACGTATAACGTGCGAAAGAGATGGCTCAAATACGATGAACAAAATTCTTAAATACTATTGGTCAGTGACAAAATTATCAATGAAAAGAAAAGAAAGATCCGATGAAGATTTAATTAATTATATATGTAGAAAAGCATGTATGGTTTCAATGTGTGAGTTTTCATAACGTGTTAAAAAATTTGTATGGAGTTGGCCGTCTGTATTTTTAGTCGTCTGTGGCGGGGACTATTTCTCAGCATGTAGTGAAGATAGCTTTGAAAGTATTCCTTCACTACCTGAAACTCTGTCGTCTCATTTCTCTGATGTCTCCAGGAATTTTAATGTCGTTCATTTCAATGCTCAGAGTATTCCGGCCCATTTCTCTGATATACTGGCTAGTTTTGACTGTACAAATTTACATGCAATTCTCATCTCTGAATCGTGGTTGAAACCTTGTTTGTCCTCCTCGTTATATTCTCTTCCTGGGTTCCACCTCATTCGGAATGATCGCACGTCGGCTGGTGGGGGTGGTGTCGCCATTTACCTACGTACTCACATTCCTTACTCTATTGTAAGTGTGTCGCCACAGCCTACACCAACGAATGCTGGCGAACATCTTTTCGTAGAGGTGGAACTCGCACATCAAAAAATCCTCCTCGGTGTCTACTACTGTCCTTCACTCCGTGTTAACTTTTTTTCCTCTTTTGAGATTCTTCTTGAAAACTTAATCCCCTCGTACAGTCAAACCATAATCATGGGTGATTTTAATACCTGCCTACTTAAAAATGACTCCCGGTCTTCCTCTCTTCAATCCATCGTCCAATCTAGCAATCTTTTCATTCTTCCTCTTTCCGCCACTCACCACTTTCCTAACTGTAATCCTTCTCTTCTCGACCTTATCCTTGTCTCGTCCCTGGACCTTGTTGCAAAACATGGTCAATGTCCAGCAGATGCCTTTTCCTACCATGACCTTCTTTTTCTGTCCTATCGTGTTCGTCCTCCCAAAGCCTCTCCTAAAATAATCCTGCGACGAAATTTTAGAGGCGTGAATCTTGCTGATCTTCGCAGGGATGCGGACAACATTGACTGGAGCTCTCTCATGGAGAATGACTCTATTGACACCAAAGTTAATATTTTAAATGACGAACTCATAAAACTTTATGATGTGCATGCTCCGGTCCAGAGAATCAAAGTCAAACAGCGACCGTCACCTTGGCTTACTGCTGACATAAAACAACTGCTCTCAAAGAAAGCCAAAGCTAAGTCAAGGTACAATTGTCGACCCAGTGATCTAAACTGGCATAAATATGTGGCGATCCGGAATCACTGCAGCAAGGTGTGTAGAAACGCTCAACGCCAATTTATCCATGAGTCTATTAAAACTGCAGACCAAGCTCAAGTTTGGAAATTTCTAAAATCACTGGGAGTTGGAAAATCGCGACACGACACCGTCTCCAAAAATATGGATTTAAACTCCTTAAACCAACATTTCTGCTCTCCATCCAATTTAGATGGAACCACTAAAATTAAAACTCTATCTTATCTTTCTTCCTGTCAAGCTCCCAATTGTCCTCCTCTAGTTTTCAAACAATTTGCTTCCTGTGATGTTAGGAAGAACATTATGCTGAGTTCATCTAACGCGGTTGGTAGTGACTGTGTCGGACGTAGTATGATTATCCCAATCCTTGATGAAATCCTCCCTATCATTTGCCATATTTTAAACCATTCCCTTTCCAGCGGCACCTTTCCTCAAGCGTGGAAAGAAGCCCATATTATTCCTATACCTAAAAAAAGTAATCCTTCTACCTTTTCCGAGTTTCGTCCTATCTCCATTCTACCTTTCCTCTCAAAAGTTTTCGAGCGCCTTATCCATTCCCAACTATCAGATTTCCTTTACAATAACAAGCTCCTCAACCCTTTCCAATCCGGTTTTCGTCCTGGACACAGTACTACCACAACGCTTATTCATATCACGGATGACATCAGATCAGCCATGGACAGAGGCATGCTGACAGTTTTAGCTCTGCTTGACTTCAGCAACGCTTTCAACACGGTGGATCTTGATGTATTACTCAGTGTACTTTCTTCTCTTAACATATCTCCAGGTGCGGTTGATTGGTTTCGTAGTTACCTGTTCGGACGCCGGCAGAGGATATGTGTTGAAGATAAGTTATCTTCTTGGTGCACCATTTCGGCTGGCGTTCCTCAGGGTGGCGTGCTATCTCCTCTGCTCTTCTCTATTTTTATTAATTTGATCACTAATACTCTTCGTTCTTTCTACCACCTTTATGCAGATGATCTCCAAATATATTGTCATGCATATCCAGATGAGCTGAAAGATGCTGTTTTAGCTATTAATGAAGACATTGGACGCATCTCTAATTGGAGTAAGGAGTTTGGACTTAAAGTTAACCCGGTTAAAACGCAGGTCATTGTTGTCGGCAGCCCCAGGTTGATGTCTAGGTTGAACTGGTCGCTTATACCGCCAGTCTCTTGCAATGATGTAGCTATTCCTTTTAACGACACAGTGAAAAATCTAGGTATTATTCTTGATAAATCTCTCTCCTGGGGTCCCCAGCTTCGAGAGTTGAGTAGGAAACTATTCGCCTCGGCTGGGTCCCTGCGGAGATTACGCAATTTTCTACCTATCGCCACGAGAATATCGCTTGCTCAATCCCTCCTGCTCCCCATCCTTGATTATGCGGATGCCAGTTATCTTGATCTCACTGAGGAACAACTTAATAAACTTGAGCGTCTCCAAAACTTTTGTATTAGATTTATATTTGGATTGCGCAAATATGATCACGTCTCCGAATTCCGTAACAAGCTCAAGTGGTTACCCATTCGGTTTCGCCGGAATACCCATATTCTATCTCTTCTTTATTCTATACTTTTCAATCCCCATTCTCCCCCGTATCTTAATAACCGATTCGAGTTTCTTCATGATACGCATTCTAGATCCCTGAGGTCATCGGAGAACTTAACACTTAAAATCCCAGTGCATTCCACTACATTTTATAACAAATCGTTTACTGTACAAGCTGCTAGGCTGTGGAATTCATTACCTGTCACAGTGAGGCGGGCAGAGTCGCTGCCCATATTCAAAAGATTGGTCAAACAACATTATCTATCACAATTAAACTGAAGACATTGCATGTATACCGTGTTTATTTGTATATATTTATATATGTATGTATGTGTGTATATATATATATGTATGTGTATGTGTGTATATGTATATATATTTGTCGCTATGGTTATTTTATGCATAATGTTGATACATGTTAGTTATAATATTTATTTATGTATGTGTTTATGTATATATATTTATTTATATATGCATTAGGTATGTATACTTATAGATATATGTCCATTTCGTACACCTCATGGTACCCCAAAACTTTCGTTCCCTCTTATCCATCCCATGGTTGGTTGTCTGTAAGAGATCGCCTCGAGCGATAAGACCGCCTTTTGTACATTTTTTTTCTTGTCATTTATTTCTGTATTGTTAGTTTTAGGTGTACAATGAAGTTTTAAATAAATAAATAAATAAATAAATAAATTAATATTTTATTATTTTTTGGTTTTTAGTGGTTTTTTGTTTTGAAGTAGGTTTTTATTAAAAATTTTAGTTATTTCCTTAAGTACTGAAGTTTTTGTTTTTCTTTGTATTCCGCTAATTTAATGGGGCACTTTTAATTCTGGCCAAGCGAGTAACAGTCTTGAAATGGCCAAAGAGCTAAAGACAGGCCACCTGTTCGATGGTTGATGATATTGGAAAGTACATATATCGGCAAAGAGTGGATAAGATTCGCGCACAATCAGAATGACTGGATCGAGAGGAGGCCTAGCAGTGGGTTGATGCGGGCTGAAAAAGAAGACAACAATAACTCTCTTTCTCTCGCTTGATCCACAATACCACTGCTGAAAATAGGCTTCCTAAAATGATTTTAGAGCGATCTCTTAGCAGTAGCCTGAATCCAATGACATCCTGCAACCGACTCATATTACTTTAACTTACGTACAATCAAACTATAATACAAATAAGCCTTTTTCATCGCAAATTACCGTAATTAATGCGCCGAAACATTATTCAAATATCTGAAACAGCAGCCTCGTTTATACTGAAATCTGTAATTGGAGCTTCATACAGGGATTTAATAAATTAATGTGCTCCGACGATGCATTGCAACGTGAAACACCACAATTAAGACCGCCATTTTGTCCAACAGCGCATACATATTGTTTACCGATGTGAAAAAAAGATAACCCGATGACTCCCAACTGAACTATGAATATTGTATTAACGCTTGCAAATATTATTCATTAATAACACAAGTCTGCGAAAAAAAAAATTGAAAAGTTTTTTTTTGTTAAAACATATATTTTTGTTTTAATTGTCTTAAAAGTAATAGAAAACGGTATTCATATTATATATATCACGTCACATTGCTTATATTTATATGATATAGTACTTCAATACGAATAAAAACCGAGTTTAAAACTTACACTACTAAAAAGTAAAAAATAATAATGAAAATACCACTGCAAAGCAAAAAAATATATTTATTTTATTGTACTTGTAACCGCTGATTAATTTGCTTATTGACTTTACTAACCAACAAATCGAAATATACACATATGCATAATACACTGAAGGCTGGCCTCCAAGTACCAAATATATAGGACCTATGCCTTATATTAATTTAAATATCAATATGTATTATCATCTAATAAATTATTTTCCTTTCGTTGAGAACCGAGAATTTCTGCAGCATTCTTAGGTAATCCAAGATCATCATTAATTTCTTCCATGTTACAGATTTAATAATACAACATTTTATTACACGTTTTTTTTCACGGTTTAAACCATAAAACTTTTTTTGTTACTTTTCTTACAGAAAGAAAGACATGTTACGAGTAGTAGTGTAGGAATAAATAGCAATAAGAATCACAAATATCAGGTGATATTGGTAATAACATTTCACATGTAGATAATATAAATAAGCAAAATTTTGCGACTTGCAATAGTGATTCACAAAGCCGACCGGCTAACATTTTTATAAGATTTCGTGTAGTCTATGAAAGAGTAAGTTTTTTACGAACCCATTTAAAGAAGACACTAAACAATCAATTTTGTGTGCTTAATTTTAGCCGTGATAAATGGTTATAATATATGGTCCGTTTTTATGTCTACGAATTCTGGTGGACGGTAATTAGCAATAGCAGAAATGTAGAGCATGCTAAGGCTTCAAAAATAACAAGGTGGTGATATTAATTGGAAATGGCACTATTTCCTAGTACTACAGGTTAGTAACAATAGATTAAAATGGTCATGGAGTATAGAATAAAAATATAGATCCTAGAATCAAGTATGTAAAATAAACATTGATTTAAAAACTAAGGATAGGCCCTTCAGTACATTGGGTACGTCAAAAAGATGCCTGTGCAAATCGCGCCATCTGTTGGATTTTTACGTCAATGGCGGCCATTAAATCGTTTTTCAATAATGCTAAAATAAAAGTTTATTGACTTGAGTTATATATCTTTTACTTAGCAGTTATAACAAATGGTATCTTTTTTTTTGTGAACTTTCGGACATCTTTATTGCAGCCACGCACGATACAATTAGGCATTTGTCGAAGACTTACAGACCGGTGCGCTGTGACGTCACAACCGCTGCACTGGTCCGCGGACCACTTTCGTGACAACACTTTTCGTACTCTCCGCCCCGTCCATATATTTTACGTCAATGAAAATAAACCAAATTTACCGATTTTACGAACTAAATATTTATATGCAAAAAATTGTGACGTGATACGTTAAAACAAAGTATAAATTTACTATATATACAGACCAATATCTACATGTATGCGAAGAATTTATTTAAAAAACTTTTTCATCACAGACCTGTGTAATTATACCCGTGAATAATAACTAAGTTATGGCAAAAAAATCGATACACACATTTTTGGTCAATAAAGCAAAGACGTAGGTGGATACTAATCAACCATAATAATTACAATTTTTAACAAGTAAGGGACCTGTGTATTTGTATTTGTGTTGTTTTTTTATTGGAATGAATCGCGAAACGAGCATGGTGTTCACCTGATGATACCAACAAGCAATGCTTTGCATTCCACTGAGCGCGCCATGAGTCATAGGTTATAGTCTCAATATATCCAGTATTTACTTTGGCTACAATGTCCTTTAGACTAAAATACAACGGTGCATTTACACTGCTATTTGAAGGGGGAAATTGACATTGCGGTGGTACATCCCAGGCGACCTCTCACATATGAGAGACCTACGAGTAAATTTGAATATATTCATATTTGAATTTGGAATATATTTACGCTTTGTTACTTTTTCTTCTTTTTTTTATTATAAGGTATAAGCATATTCTTTTTTGTTGCATTTTTGTATTGTTGCAATATTATAAAGTAAATTAGCCGCATACAACACATCTATGCGGCTAATTTGTGCGATAAAAAAGCATTTTCCTTTCTTTTCTTTCTTTGATAATCAGCACATGACAAGCCTGACCCATTGCAAATTGAATTATTTGGTAGTACAAAAGTCTAGTTGCACAGTATGGTAATATAAAATGTAAATCCTCGGTCACGTCGCTTCGGGCGCGCACTCGGCGACCGCAACTTGCAACTTAATGTATCGGATTAGTTCACGCTCTACCTACACTTGTATAGCTTTAAAAGCCGTTCCGGTGTTAGCTCTCAATGAAAATGTATATTACAACTTGACACGAGTTTTTGAGCTTTAATATATTTACAGCCTCATTCTTAAACGGTTATAAACTGTTTAATTATCGAATATGTTATCCCTTTGGTTTGAAAAAAGAAAAACATTCGATAGTTAAAGTAGGTTTTATAACTGTCTATGAATAAGGGCTATTGGCTATTACTGGTGGTAGGTCTCTCATATGTAGAGGCCACTTGGATGGGTACCACCGGAATGTCTATTTCTTCCGCCAAACAGCAGTTAAAATGCACTGTTGTGTTTCGGATTAAAGGACGTTGTAGCCAGAGTAACTACTCGGCATATTGAGACTTTAAATCTTATGTCTCAGGATGGCGAACGCAGTGGAATGCCAAGCATTGTTTTATAATTCAAGGTGTTGTTTTTACTACTGTTGTGCGCTTACTATCAGGCGAACCGCATGCTCGTCTCGACATTTATTGCAAAAAAAAGGGTTAATATACTTATATATCACTTCACAATATTATAAATAAAATTTGAACATACGGGATAAACCATTAAAACCTTAATAACGTTCACATTAATAACGTTCTTAGTATAAAATAGTTTAGTAATGATATATAAAGGCATGAGCAATATTAGTGTTATAATACATATAGAATTCTACTTGATGTAATCCTTTAGGCGGCGTATAGAGGCAGAAAAAAGGACGTGACAGACACTTCAGGTTTTCTTATGTACTCGCATTACAAACATCTTGAACAAGAGTTGGCCTTTGTTTACCAAGCTTTGTGTCAGGTAAATAATGTGCTTTATCAAAGCCTAAATAAATCTATGGAATATAGACGAAAAAAACAATAGTTATTTGCATCTTAATATTAGTTTAATCACATCAATTTTTATAGCCACATATAACCACTCTCAATCGTATTGTCGATTGTAGAGGAGGCCCGTGCCCTGCAGTGGGACGTATATGGGCTGATACAGTACACAGTAATTTTTATAGGCAGCATAATAAATGTTGAAGTTTAGACCGCACCTGAACTTCATTAGATATTGTGGATGATTATGAATGGTGATTTTTATAGTTGTTCCCAAATAATCATATTACCGTATAGCTGATGGTAATTGCAAGTAGGTCAACTATACTTTTACTACGCATATGCCATAGAAATTATCTAAGCATCCCAATGCTGACTGCATAATGGACTAGTACCTAACATAACTTCATTTGCAATACATAGACTTCGCTCTACACAGTTAAACGTGTATCTTAACCCACAAGCTAACACAGTGGCTTACAATTTAGCACGTGCCTAAACGTAAATATTGGTTAACATCTTACCGAATATTAAATCAAGTCAATAGCAGTTAAACCAATTTTGTTGACGCAGGTCCCTATTTTGTTAAAATCTAAAGGCATCTAAGCGCTCTATATTCATTATTTTGAATGTTACAAACACAAATTGGGGTTTCTGATTAAATTACGAAAGCAGTTTAGTATTATAATCAGCGTTTACGCCTGAAATAAGTTGAACTATCGATCAAATACATGTAGCAATTATTGTTTGGGCTAATATGTTGATACTTATGTTTTGAATGTTACCCAAACAATGTATGTTGTTGCAAACTTTATGACTTATGTCCTATATCTGATCCATATTTTATTCTGCAGTATAACAAGCCACCGTGTGATAAATTGCTGCGCCCAATTTGTCATCGTTATTTATGATCGATTCGAAATCGTATTTTGTTTTATTTAATACGTATAAGTATAATAAATAGCAAAAACATAATATTTAAAGGGAACTTGAACTACTTTTTATAAAATGGTCTATGAAGTTTATAGCATGCGTGAATTCGGCGCCATTTAGGTTTTAATAATGGGTGCGGTTACTCGACCATGTTGAAGTATTGTGTGTATGTGTACGAAAGCTCTCGACGACTTAAGATTTTTTGACATACAGTCGAGATGCTTGATAGCAGAGACCGCGCCACATTGGCGGAAGTGGAACAAAAAAGCTGGTGTTGGTACTAGTCGGGATAACGCTAGCCAAAACTAAAGAGTATAAGCGAGAAATCATTATTACAAACACTAGTAACTTCTTAATCTTGTATCTTACAATCGAACCTGTTACCTTTAGTCTGTTAAGCTCACAAATAAGCTTTAAGAAGTCTGTTACCTAAGCACCCCACCGATACGTTTAAAATGTAGATTTATCCAAAGCACTAAATAAATGTTGTTAATAAATTTTCTTTCAATCGAGTTTTTGACCTAATTCTTCCAAGATGGGAGATAAAACATTATAAGAAGGCAAGAAAAAACTTTTTCATAGAATTAATATCTGTAAAGAAAATGTTGGCGGATAACTTGAAAAGATTTTAATTGAAGCCGAGAGCGGTGGTTATCTTTAGTAAAACAATTCCTGAAATGTCTGTACGTAAAATCTGTTTACTTACCATTTCTCTTTGTTTATCAAATGCTAATACGATACTAACATTACCAATTCCATGAATAAGAAAGTAATTATGTTTGTCTATTATGTTTTGGCGATTACACTAATGTGCTTGCTGTTCAAAATGAAGGCAAAATGTTGTTCTGAGATTAGGAAGTAAAGATATGTATATTTCTTGCTAAATTCAAGCCGTATTGGGAAATGGAGAAGGTTAACATTTTGTATTACGAGTAGGTATTATGTAGACCTACATATATTTAGAATCAACCTATTTTGTTGTAGTGATTTTAAAATCTAATGGCGCTTAGTTACATATGTCAATAGTAATAAATAAATTCAAAATAATAGTCAAATATGTAATCCTGATCGAAGATTACTATACAAGTCTTATGTATTAGTAATTGCGAGAGTTTTCGGTCTTAAAACAATTCATACCCGAAACTAACTCCTGAGGGTCACACCTATCTCTGGATTTTAGTATATACACAGGTAGGTATATAATAAAATAGGTAGTGTATTATCTATGCCTGCAGTCACTCGTTTTACAACAACTGGTGGCAGATCTCTCGAATGTGAGAAGCTGCCTGGGTATGTACTAGGGCAATATCTATTTCTTTCGCCAAATAGCAGTGTAAACACACTGTTGTGTTAGTTGTTGTGGACACTAGCCAAAGTAACTAATGGATATATTGAGACTTAACATCATACGTCTTAGGATGGCGAGCGCTGTGAAATGGTAAGCTTTCCTTTGTACTTCATGGTGTTGTTTAGTTTTGCTACTGTCCATGAGCGGTCTTATCGCTTACCCTTAGGCGAATGGCATGCTAGTATTGACATTCATTGCAATAAAAAAACGACAATAGACAGACAAGTAATGAAATAACTCAAATAGTGCAAATATAAAAAAATGCTGGCGACTAGCGTCCACTTTTAAGTGTAACAGCCGTAACATGTCTCCACGTTTTCAATATGAGGCGCTCTACCACGCTTGGATGGACGCTTTGACTTCATGCCTGTATCCACTTAGTAACAACTAGCCAGCTTCAACAGGTTCTATAGATTGCTATGTATCTCGATGTGTGACCAATCTAATACGCTTGACTGGCATTAATAATTAATTGGGTAATTGAGCGAGTGACAATCTAGTCTAACCGTTGTGCCTACATAGAGTTCGCGGATTTGAAGCTATACAGCACAGTATACAGTGTTTTACTATACTTCTCTGGCGTAGTTGCCAGTAGACTGTGAAATGAGTAATCGCGCCGCTGCGGGTTCGATCCCCAAACCAAACAAGTAATAGATTCACTAATATTTGTTACAAACTTATAGGTGCTATGACACTAAAAAGTTTCTTGTCATTTCTAATAAACATCATACAAGACTTAATTTACGTTACTAAGAGACCAAAAAGGTGTGTGTTAGCCATATTAATAGTTACTTATTTCTTACTCCGACCGTGAAGAAAGACAATGTTAGATTTTCCTGCGAATTTACCAAATTAATTTCGAATATACAAGATGAATATTAACTCGCGATAGGTGTTACGCCAGCGGGCCCGAGCCAACCATTTCCTGGTAAAGTTTGACTTTAAGCAACCGATCGATCGTAGTCATGAGCCAAATAATTTTGCAAGTAGCAAGCAAAATAAAAAAATAACAATAATATTGTTGGACATTCATACAGGGTATATCAAAAATGCTACCGAAAATGAAGCTGGGTAGTAGTTTACAAACCACAATGCAAATAAAATTTCGAAAAAGCGTCTTTAAAAATAGAAGGAATTAAACAATTATTTTAGGAAAAACTATGTATTTACCAAACAAATACGACGACAAGAAAAAGAACACAAAAAAGTATGTGGCTTTTTTTGCAAATGTTTAGTTGTATTGTGTCTGCAAGTCAACAAAACTACCACCTCACTTCATTTTTGGTGTAGGTTTAAAAAAAAAGAAGCCTAGACGAAAATAACAGTTTCTCTGTATCAGCCCATAAACGTCCCACTGCAGGGCACGGGCCTCCTCTACAATCGAGAGTACGATTGAGAGTGGTTAGGCCATATAGTCCACCACGCTGGCCTAGTGCGGGTTGGCGGATTTACATACCATAGATTTATTTATAAATCGCTATGGTATGCAGGTTTCCTCACGATGTTTTCTTTCACCGTTCTAGTGCGTGGTGATTGAATAACAGTTTGCTATATACATATTATACGAAACCAATAAAAAATATACAGGGTATATCAAGACTGCTACCGAAAACGAAGCCGGGTGGTAGTATAAGCGACTTCAGACACAATGCAACAAAAAAAATTGAAAAAAAAAGCGTCAATTTTTTTTTGTTATTTTTTTCCTATGACCATATTTGGGTGGTAAATACATTTTTTCCTAAAATAATAGTGTATACATACATACATAAACTCACGCCTATATCCCAGAAGGGGTAGGCAGAGGTGCCAAGACACCCACATTTCGCCTTGTATGTTCCGTCCCACAATGTGATAAGGGGCGAGCCTATCGCCATTTCGGGCACAAATTCCTGACTCTGAATAATAGTGTATATCCTTTTATTTATAAATAATCTAAGGTACAAAAGTGTTTAAATTTTATTTTAGCAAAAACTATGGATTTACCACCCAAAAATGACGATATTTAAAAAATTATAAAAAATAATTGTCGCGTCTCTATGCGAAAATTTTAGTTGCATTGTGTTTGTAGTCACTAAAACTACCACCCGGCTTCGTTTTCGGTAGCAGTCTTGAGATAAACGGTATAAATATGCAAAACAAATATAAACGTTTGATGCATTCGAGCCAAAATGGCAATAGCTCCCCGAGGTTAGGGTCAAATGGAGGAAAAAGAAAAGGGCAGGCTTTTACCCAGCAGTGGGACACTATACAGGCTCCAAAAAGACAAATAAAGGATTAAAAATTCACCGAAAATGAATATGCCATCTTGTGAATTTAGGTCTATCCAAAACATCAATTAGTTCGAAAACGGAGTGCTGTTAAAAGTTAACCTACTTTTCAGCTTTTTCAGTATGAATTGGTTTGTTAACTACTAACTAGTTGTTTTTATAGGTCGTGGTACTATATATTTCAGAGTTTCAGTTTAATTAGTTTTAAAATTAAAATAACCTGCTTTCGGTACGGCTGAAGTGAGTTTGAATTTTTGTGAAACTTTGAGTAATTAAAAAAATATCAATGAATATCTCGGATAGCGCGGTTTCTCAGAACACGAGTTCCGGGAACAAAGTATTGTATTTATGTATATTTGATATTACTTTTAGGTTATTCCCAAAATTATATTTCTCTGCTTCGGTGGTGTATTTGTACTACGGTACGGTTATAAAGTACGTGGTGGCCTGTTGGTAAACGGACTAGACGCGACTACCAACATGTTCACGGTGGTCACGGGTTCGAATCCCAGGGCACACCTCTGACTTTTCGGAGTCATGTATGTATTGATAGTCAATCACCACGCACTAGAACGGTGAAGGAAAACATCGTGAGGAAACCTGCATACCATAGCGATTTATAAGAATTTCTATGGTATGTAAGTCCGCCAACCCGCACTAGGCCAGCGTAGTGGACTATATGGCCTAACCACTCTCAATTGTACTGTCCATTGTAGAGGAGGCCCGTGCCCTGCAGTGGGACATATATGGGCTGATACAGAACGGTTACAAAGCTGAAGTCTCGGATTCGAATCCCGGTTCGGGTAAAGTGATATAGGAATTTTCTATTCTAACCCGTAGTCAGGAATTTGTGCCCGATATGGCGATACGCTCGCCCCCAATTACATCGTGGGACGGAACATACTAGGCGAAACTGGGAAAAAGGCACATTTGTTAAGATCTGAATCATGATAAATAGATAATTATTGATTATGATAAGAATACAGCTATACAGGGTATATCAAGACTGCTACTGAAAACGAAGCCGGTTGGTAGTTTAAGCGACTTCAGACACAATGCAACAAAAAAAGTTGCAAAAAATAGCGTTAGCGTGTTATTTTTTTCCTATGGCCATATTTGGGTGGAAAATGCATTTTTTTCCTAAAATAATAGTGTATACCCTTTTATTTATAAATACTCTAAGGTATAAAAGAGTTTAAATTATTATTTTAGCAAAATCTATGGATTTACCACCCAAAAATTACGATATTTAAAAAATCATTAAAAATAATTGTCGCGTTTCTTTGCGAAATTTTTAGTCGCATTGTGTTTCTAGTTACTTAAACTACCACCCGGCTTCGTTTTCGTAAGCAGTCTTGAGATACCCAGTATAACCAAAATATATACAATAATTGTGCTTTTAAATAAAATAACAGTTTTATATTATGAAGCTGAGGTTGAACTGCTCTTTTCCCTCTCAATTTTCCGCCCTTTGTTATTATTGCTAAAAGCCAATTACCATATTCCCAGGAGTTTTGAATGTTCATCGGTCACGACAGCAGTTTAACATTATTTTCGAGTTCCATGGTACACAAAAATATTGCGTCATTTTAATTGTGCAGGTCATTGTATCTGATTATACCCCCATTAATTCGTTTCGCAATCATTATACAATCTATAATCCCAAAGTTAAACCCAGTATGGTAAACAAAGCGAGATAAGCGAACAAATTAAGCATTTAAATCGAAAGCGGAGCTACTAAGAGATTCCTTCACAAAGGCATTAAAGCAGGAAATCCCCGAGCTCACTGCTCACTGTTCAGCTTATTTTCAAAGTCGCGTTAATCTTAGTGCTCTGCTCCACTAAGCAACGATATTTTTATTATATCCTATAATTACGACGAAGTTAAATACAAATTCACTAACGATATTAAAAAGGAAAGTTTAAGAGTTTTCAAACTATATTAAAGTTGGGCTTAAGAGAATATCTTGTAATAAGAATGTTGGTTTTTTCTATAATGTATAAACTTATAAAAGATTGCAAACGGTTTATCTGAGAAAAAAGCCACCTTCGTCGCCATTAAACACAACTTATATCTAAAAATAACTCTTTGCCAATGGAGGTTGTGCAGGGAGAAAGTAAAAGGTAAAGTATTTTGGTCTTCTACTAATCATAATAACGAATTAAATTGCTTCATTGATACTACAATACTGACTGTTTCAAAAATACTGCTGT
Organism: Hyles euphorbiae; assembly: GCA_023078785.2. Classification (NCBI taxonomy): domain Eukaryota; kingdom Metazoa; phylum Arthropoda; class Insecta; order Lepidoptera; family Sphingidae; genus Hyles; species Hyles euphorbiae. Next base: position 15,116,834 of record CM041038.1, read on the forward strand.
TACAATAATTACAGGTTGTAGGAATACTAAATCACATCTTAAAACAGATATTGCGCACTGAAACCCAGATAAGAAACAGTGAAACAAGGCTTCCGTTCCTCTGGGCGGTCAAACCACCGTGCCCCGGCCCCCGCCCTGACGCCGACCCTGATAACATTATGCTATCCCGCACGGACCCACAAACAATAATATTATCTTGATAACAAAACTCTAGGGACAAAATTGCTCAAAGTAAACAATATTGTTTCAATGAATATCAACTGTGACTTACGATATAAATATTGATGGTACTAAGTTAAACAAATACTGAATCATACATTTAATGTCTTACATTTTGAGACGCTGAGGGAATTCCAGCGTCATTTTCTTTACATATAAAATATATTTAGAATTGGTGTTCTACGAAAAATTATCGTGAATGTCAATATGAACAATTTTTTATGTAACAAATAGGTGGAGCACAGTTGAATGTTGAATCATTCTAGTCCCTTACCAATGGAAATTGTGATTTCAATTGTTTGTGTAATACGGCAATTTCTACTGGCCTTGCTTTTTTAATTTAATTTTGCTTGTTTTCGTAGCACATAAATGCTCCGATTATTATCTACCTACTGTGTATTCGTTTTCACGTGGGCATCAAAAAATCAAGTTCTCTCATTCGAGTAAACTCAGATTATTTTATCGAATGTGGTAAAAATATACGCACAAACTTCCATCAAACGTACATTTATCTTCTAAAACTGACGCACTTTCACCCGTATAGGCGCTTTTATATCAAATATTTAACTCCGCCGATGGCAGGAAACTGTAAATACGGCACGGAATAGCGCGGAAATTGTTTGTGAACACAGTATTTATTTATGAACTCGTGATAAAAATGTGCCAAACAGTACAAACATTATCAAGACTGCTACCGAAAACGAAGCCGGGTGGTAGTTTTAGTGCGTTCAAACAAAACAACCAAAATTTGTGTCTTAAATAATAGTGTACACCCTGTTCCATTTAAAGGCGCTAGGATGCACATGGTTTTAAATTATTATTTTATCAAAACTATTGATTTACCTGGTCGGGAAATCAATAGTTTTTCAAATAAAAAGAAGATATTAAAAATAATAATAATAGTGATAAGAGTTGCAGGCAGGGGTGCAAGAAACCTTAAGGGGGCATAGTTATGTTATGATATTTATTAATATCTTACTTTCAGTGAATGTGAGCACCAGCACAAATAACTAAGTTTATATGGTGCAAGACCAACAAACATTGCATTATACTTTGTATGTTTAAATAAATAAATAAAAATGGAATTTTCCTGTGGTTGGAAATGTTAAATATAAAATAACATTATAAAAGCCTTATCTATACGTAAGATCCCTTAATTGGGTATTAATGCAGCGTATAAGAGCTCTGAACCGTTAAGTCCTGTGGGAATCGCCCCAAATCGGGTAATCCACTTAGTGTATTCTGGTACCTACGTGCATGTTTTGGTATAAAAATACCACAGAACATCGAGAAGCGTTTACTAATAATATAGCGTGAAGCTCGCTCCCTATGATAAGTTGAAACGGAAATAAGATCGGCGAAATGTAATTGGAACTATTGCCACCTCTGCCTACCTCAATCCGGCGGTACAGAGCTTATGTATGTGATATTCCTGGTCTAAAACCCGCAGGAATATCAGGCATAATAATTTATTAATGGATTTACAACTGACGTAAAAGCATGTTACTATAATACTGAAATAAATGTATTGCAAGGAATAACCTTCAGGTTTTCATTTGGTTCTCTCTCTTTGTAACTGGATAAATATAATTTTCTCTAATTAAGAATTAAACTCCGTCTCGATCAATAACAATATTATTCCCCAATTATTTTACATCAAATCCATGCTACATTACTAATACAGACTGACGACGACGACATCAATCAAAAGACTGATTAATTTTAAAGTCGTGATTCCATTTTCCATTTAAATTTATTTTTTGAACATGCCACACAACGCCTCCCCAATCGTTACCCTAACTGCCGTACTCAGAGACATTTAATGTCAAATAAATCATTTCTTAGCATTTATTTAAAATTCAGTACATTTGGAGTAATGTGGATTTTTTTAACAGATGACCGTGTAAATCGCCCTAAAATAAACATTAAATTAAGTTAATAAATCTCGTCTAAACGGTGATAAAAAATATTGTCTTAATTATTATTAAATTTTCTGACATAACACAAGCACGCATTTTGAAAATCGTTGCAAGCGACGACTAATTTCAGATAACGCCTCACTACAGATGCACTGGAGCGCACGCATCACTTACGTCGGAACACTTTACGCGCTTTCCGCCCTGTCCAAGTATATATGTCAATGTTTTTTATTGTATTTTACGACGAAAATCTATACTAAGCATCGAAGTATAATCAAATACGTCTATGGCACTAATGAATAATTTAATTACCATTAAATATCTAAGTGCGGCCGTGATTTTGATTGAGTATTTAATATGCTACTAAATTATATTAGAGACAAAAGTATTGAGTACTAAAATGCGACCTACTATGTATGAGATGGGATACCCCCCATGCCAGCATCCCGATTACGTCAACATCCTTATATCTGCTTTTACACGCTCGCGTTCATTCTAATGGTGGAACGTGCTCAGCTTACAAACATCACTTTGGCAACCGCAAGTATATCGATCCGCGCTTATGTATATTGAATTAGCTGATAGTACTAAATGTTCACACGTGTTGTACGTATAAACCCATGATATTGATATTAAGCAATTTCAATTATCCAGGGTTATATCTAATGACTAATACCTTCCTCTGTAGTTCAAAATTATTTTCGTCTCTGACTTTACTACGGAGAGAAATGGATAACTTATATAATAATTACTTGCAATTGCTTCTTACTTTACTGTTTGTTTCATTTATTTGTAGGGTAACGAAATATAGGTGTTTTTAGAGACCTGAGCTTCAATGCTCAATAGAATTTCAGTGCGTATCAGTTCTGGTTCGCAGAAGGTCCAGTGATAAGTGTGAGGACGACACAGTCGATGTTAAATAGGTTCATAAAATATAATCAATAAAAGAAAACAACTTTAAGTATCTACGTTCTAGATCATTATAAATTTATTGGAAATAAGTTATTTAAATAACTTTGTAATATTGTTAAGAAATATTTTCTTTTCAAAGCTTAATTGAGGACGAGTATAAAAACTGGCATTAAAAATAATAAAGCTTATGGATTTATAAATTTTTTTTAGATAGAGACGGAATACAAATGTATATATATATGTCTTACTGATTCCAAATATTGAAATTAAACTTCGCTTGTTAAGGCGCTATTGACTCAGTTTAACTAATAGCCAGCGAAGTGATAGAATATTCAAATTTCAAGATAACTTTGGATTGCTGACCGCAAGTATTTATGAGCAAACGCAACTTTAGACTATGATGTTATCAAGACATAATTCAAATGGGCTTATAGTTAAGGAAGCTAACAAACGGCGCGAAATGGCGTCCATGAAAAAAGCGACTCTGTTTCCATTTCCAGTCCGAATAGCATAGAAAGAAAAGATTTACAAAGTATAAGTAACTACTGGACATCTTATGTCTCAGGATGGCGAGCGTAATGGAATACCGAGCACTGCTTTGTAATTCAAGATGTTGTTTGGTTCTGCTACTGTACATGAGCGGTCGCATGGCTTACTATCAGGCGAACGGCACGTTCGTCTCACCATTCAGGGCAATAAAAAAGAAAAGTAGTTCTCAAATCGACGTCAATCCACAGTCCACACATTGCAAGCGTGTTATTGCAGTGTGTGTAGACTATGATTCAATTATGGCCGTCGTTCCCAAGTCCCGGACAAAGCCGGAGCATGTCATTCCTACAACCCGGGAACTATGTGCGCTCGGCCGCGTCATTGTAAAACTGTCAACTATGCGCGCTTTAACTTGGAAGCCGCAGGGACTGTTCAATTGTCTGTCCTTTCAACCATGCTATGCACCGGAACAAAATGCGTTGTTTCTGTTGCAATGCATTTATTTTCATGAAAATGCGATGTGTTTATGGCGTAATGTATGGATTTTGGATATAACTACTTTGATGAGTTTACTACATCTTATCTAGTCAAATATATGAAGACATAAATAACTGAGGTTATTTGGAGGTATAACAACGTTAAAATACCCTCAGATCGTTTTCGTTTCATTACTTTCTTGTTTAAACACCAAAAATATTAGTCGAAACACAATGAAAAATGGAAGCGAAAACAAATTCGCATTAAAAACTAATTTTTAGTTAATTTCGTTTCACGAAATAAGCACTAATGCTAAATGTTCAAAACTAAAGCAGCATAATAAAATCAATATTGTTAATTATCGTAGGAAGTGATGATGCTTGTATGTAAATCGACTATGAATTTCGATGTTTTGGTATTGCAGTATTTAAGTAACCTGTAACAGTATTACTAGTTTTCATGCCCATATAAAACAAAAACATTCCTCATTTGCGAGTAGACATCGCGCATACAGACAATAAGATTTTTTAATTGAATAATATCTTTCCATCAAGCCGAAAAAATGAAATTGTACAGAGAAATATGAGCTGGCCGATATTAACTCTCGTTTCGAGATATATTTCAGCAGTGTCACACATTTCATGAAAAATATAAATGTATTTCGAACGTAATCTACTGATGGAATGGAAATAGGTCGTACAATAATTTGATGCCTCATAAAAGGCTTATCCGTTTATTGTGAAATGTGTATTTATTGCTAAAGTATGATAATACTTTTGTAAAGTTAAACATCATGTCGGGCCGTCATACTGTTGGGTATTTTATTTTTATTCTGAAATCCTCTTGAATTTAAGCTGAGGTTGAAAGAATAAAGTATTGGCCCAGCGAAAAGCGGCTTTCATTGTAACAAAGCAGAATGTTTAAAGCGCTGTACTTTGAACAAGATTTTCTATTGTAAAAGCCTTCGTAACGAAATACGTCTTTTATTTGTATGAAATACATAAACTTCTTACGTCTTGGTTAAAGCGATGAAATCGTATTTCTATTTTATATCAATATAAGAAAATTTTACGGATAATATTTGGAATATGGATAGGACCGCCATCTGTACTTTTTTGTTCGTTTGTAATATGTTTAAGTGTTTTATCCATTTTTGTGCAATTAGGAATAAAATAAATAAATAAATATTTAGGCTGGATAATTCCGATAGGTAAAAAGGAAAGTTTAAATATTAAAAACGTAATTGTTTAATATTATTAATGTCTTATTCTGTCTAACGCAATATCATTTGAGAATTCAGACGCTATTCATATAGCAATATAATGCAAGGAAACTTGATTCTCGTCAAGAGCCTTAATAGACATACGCTATTTATCATTAATGTTTCTTGGAATAAGTTTATTAAGTAGTGACACTAAGTTTATTTTGGTGTTGATAAAAAAAACAATTTGGTGCATTCATTCTTCCTCTGCCTGAGCTTATCCTGCACTTATGTATATGAGCTCAATGCAAGAAAACTTTTTGTGCACATTGCTGAATGATTTGCGTTATAATTTTACGGCCGTCCAACATTAACTCTTACCAGAATAGTCTAAATAGACGAAATAAGTCTATCACTTAGGCCAAAATCAAGGTAAAAAGAATTTGAATATAACAATTACCACCCTATTACCTGTGTTCCATTTATAGAATGGGTATATAAATCCTATAATGATAGCCACACCAAATGAAACAACAAAAAGAATCAAGTCAGAAAACCTATCAACGCGAGAAACCTTCATGACCTAAATAAGCTAGAACTAAAACATGGATTGTGAAACATAAAATCCACAGAGTGTTCTACACAGCTGGTTTCATAGGGGCTTAGCAACCGGGCTATTACTAAAGTAGGTTAAACAAACCTCTTCGGATAAATTGTAACGCATGCTATTGGCTCCAGTAGTCCGCTTACCGGCAAATGATTTATTTCTTTGTTTACACCACACATTGAACTAACTGATGTTTTGAGAGCTGAGAATAATGGTGTCACAAGATAAGGAATTGTCGACAAACATTCTAAACTTTCTGTGTAACAAAAACTGCCATGTAAGTCTTCCTCTCCAATAATTATTTAAGCTCATATCTGTATTATCATAATTATCTGCCAACCCACACTCGTCGAGCGTGGTGGACCATACGGCATTACCCCTCTCAATAGTACTCTCGATTGTAGAGGCTCGTGCCCTGCACTAGGACGCAAATGAGATGATACAGTTCAATATCTGTATCTTCGAAGGGGTAAGATGAAGCTAGTGCTACAATCAAGCTTATTTCGGACCCAAGATGTGTTTTGAGTAGAACTTAACTCCATGTTGGACGTTAATTATAGTCCCAGGCAGCTGTACCGGTTGGGGAAATTACGAAACGTCCATTTGTTCTTGGAACAACAGTGAATTACTCGCAACTATCTGCAGTTCCTCCTTTTGAAGAACCCTGTAGTCCGCGTTGGCGCAACGCCAGCGACTCAGTTTTCGACTGTAACTAAAAATCTGATTAAAACCATCACCAACATTTCTTTGAAATACGTAATCAGTTCTGTGACATAAACTCCCATCCCATTCCATAAGATAATAACATCTACTACAAAAAAAACTCGCTGGTTTCTTTTCTGACAACGCAATTATAAATGTGATATGAATGTAACCGTTTTTTTCTAATATACAATTGTAAGTGCTGCCATGATTCTGCGAATTTAAACGCTTTATCTTAATATGAACACAATGTTTCTTATTTATGTTAGACTTAGTTACTTAAGCACTAATACTATTTTATGTGGCTTGAATGTGCGTAGAAGCAGACTATTAGAGCCGAGATTGCGTCGCGACGACCTTTTTGTTTGTCTTTTATTAGCCGGTCTCCTTGGAGAGCCAAGGAGGATAGTACAACAAATAAAATAAATATCATTATGTTTGTATCCTCAATTCAAAACAAGGGCTTGGTCAGACATGCTGCCATTGCATTGAAGTCAATCTAGTAATTGTGTAAATGCAGATCGATTTACAGGTCTGCTGTTAATTACTCAATAGTATTCGAGCTGGTCAAGTAAATTATAAGCATTTACTCTGCCACTGCTGTGTTAATCTACAATGTACAATGTAGCTATATATTCCCTTTTTGAATAAAGTCAGTTATGTCCATTGTGGAGTATGGGTTTCATTATGATAATAAAAAGAGCTTAGTAAGTAATCTCTTAGTTAACATTTATTTTAACAAGACAATTATCAGCAAATGCGTTAAAACGTTCCACTGCAGGGCACGAGCCTCCTCTACAATCGAGAGTACGATTGAAATCTTTGATTTACACGACACTTAAATAAATATAATTAAAAATATAATTATTGGAAAAGCTAGTATAATTATTTAATACATGAATATAACCATTTTTAACAGGCTACGTTTGCGTTACTTAAGGAAACGAATGCTGCCTAAGCTTTCTTTGTATTTTATTGCTTATTACAGTATGTAAATAGAGAATATTAAATTCATATTTCATATGAAGACCGTATATCACAGTCGATGGAAAAGAATTTCCTTATAGGCCGTTTGAATGACGTGATTCGAATCCAAGCAGGGTGTTCTTTATGATTTATGAACGTGGTTTAATTCAAAAATATAAATTATGTTGATTTCTCCATTCTATGGGTTGGCTTTCAGAAATGGCGGTCATCGTTATACTGTTACAGGAAATCATAGCCAGTTACAAAAACTAAAACTACAGAATTCACAGATACCTTCGTATACTATGCTGAAAACAATTCTATTTCTCTCGCCAAACAGCTGTGTAAACGCACTGTTGTGTGTGGTCTATGCGCCAAAACTCAACACATAAGCGGCTTTGTCAAATGTCACTGTATTGGTAGTTTTAGTGACTTCAGACACAATGCTAATAAATTTCCCGCAAAAAAGGCGTGACTTTCATTGGAATTGTTTATATATTGTTTGGATTTTCAATACGTCGTTTTTAGTAAACAATTAGGTATTTATACCCATGCGCGCTATTGCATCTATTAAAATAAATGGTGTATATTATTATTTTAGCTAAACCAACCAAACATGATAATAATAAATAGGTCAAAAAATAATAATTGCATTGTGTCTGAAGCCACTAAAACTACCTCCGAACTTTGTTTTCGGTAGCAGTCTGGTTACACCCAGTGTACAGTTTTTACTATAGTTAGAAATGTTTTATTGCTCCTTAAAGATATACGAGAATGAAAGATACGTAGAGTATCTTAGAGTTGCTACGGCGCGGCGGTTCATTTGTCGGCGTCGAGTGGTGACACTATATCTGAGAAGTTACGGAGAGCTAAGGCTGAATAGCAGTTTCACGTATTATTTGCCGATTTGCCTGTCACATTATTTTAAAAATAAGATGTGTTAAGCTATAGTCCATAGAAGTCATCATGTTTACAAAATAAAGTTAGTTTTTGGATTACGATGATACAAATATTTTAATATCACAATAATCCAGTCCATCCAAAGGTTGCCTGAAAGAGGCCGCAGCTAGCGATAAGGCAGCCTATTGTAACCATGTCTTTAGTTTTTAATTATTTTATATGCGTCTTCCATTTTGATGTACAATAAATAAACTTTTTCATAAGCTTCTTCTGTACATAATGAAATCGTCTGAAAATCATTAATCTAGCGTAATAATATATTTATATGGCAATGAAAGTGTTGTTTCGGTTTTCTTAATAAATAATATCTGAAATATTAAAAAGGCAACATAAAAGTAAATTATGAAGTACTTTAAAATTTTCTTCAATATTTTATAACAAAATGCCTTTCTAAGTAGCTACTGCGCAAAGCTTAACTTTAAAACATAAATAAAAAGTACTTTCTTTAAATTTACTTTATTTTTCTTTTTAAGTTTGTCGCGGGAGAGGATTTTGTGTAATAGTACCTTCGGAGAAGGAGCTAGATTAAAATACATATTTAATGACTACAATTTACTTGAAAAAAAAAAAAAAAAAAAACAAAAGTCATTTGTTCGATATAAAAAAAAAAGTTATTTCTATCCTACAATTTTGTTTCTTTATTTATTTATTTAAAGCTTTATTGTACACCAGTAAATAAAAGAAAATAACATTAACACAATTTAACAAGCAAGAAAAGAGTACAATGGCGGTCTTATCGCTCGAGGCGATCTCTTCCAGACAACCAACCATAGGATGGATAAAATAGAGACAACTGTGGGGTATTGTGAGGTGTACGTGATGTCAAAGGACAAAATATATAACATATCTAAATACATAATATATGTAATAAAAATGATATAAAATAAAGTAAAAAACAAAGAGGAAAGTATATATAAATAAAATATAAGCACTGTCTTCAATTATTCAGCGATAGATAATGCTGCTTTACTAGTCTTTTAAATATGGGTAGGGACTTTGCTCGCCGCACTGAGACTGGTAATACATTCCACAGCCTTGCAGCTTGAACAGTGAAGGATTTGCCGTAAAAGTTTGTGGAATGCACTGGAATTTTCAGTGTTAAATTCTCTGATGACCTCAGGGATCTTAAATGTGTAACGTGAAGAAATTGAAATCGGTTTTTAAGGTACGGGGGAGAGAGAGGATTGAAAAGAATAGAGTAAAGAAGAGAAAGAATATGTGTATTCCGGCGAAACCGTATGGGTAACCACTTGAGCTTTTTACGAAATTCGGAAACGTGATCATATTTGCGTAATCCAAATATGAATCTAATACAGAAGTTTTGAAGGCGCTCAAGTTCGTTAAGTTGCTCCTCAGTGAGATCGAGATAACTGGCATCCGCATAATCAAGAATGGGGAGAAGGAGGGATTGAGCAAGCGAAATTCTCGTGGCGATTGGTAGAAAATTGCGTAATCTCCGCAAGGACCCAGCCGATGCGAATAGTTTCCTACTCAACTCTCGAAGCTGAGGACCCCAAGAAAGAGATTTGTCAAAAATAATGCCTAGATTTCTTACAGTGTCACTGTAAGGAATAGATATTCCATTACACGAAATAGATGGTATAAGTGGCCAGTTTAATCTAGACATTAACCGAGGGCTGCCGACAACAATGACTTGCGTTTTACTTGGGTTAACTTTTAGTCCGAACTCATTACTCCAATCAGAAATGCTTCTAATGTCGTCATTGATAAATGAAATAGCGTCATTTAGATCATCAGGAAGTGCTTGAGAGTAAATTTGTAGATCATCTGCATAAAGGTGGTAGGAAGATCGAAGATAATTCGTGATGGAATTTATAAAAATTGAGAAAAGTAGGGGAAATAGCACGCCGCCCTGTGGCACGCAAGCAGAAATGGTGCACCAAGAAGATATATTATCCTCGACACAAATGCGCTGCCGGCGACCAAACAGGTAACTATGAAACCAATCAACTGCAGTTGGAGGTATGTTAAGAGAAGTCAAAATACTGAGCAACACATCTAGATCGACTGTGTTAAAAGCATTGCTGAAGTCTAGCAGGGCTAAAACTGTCAGCATGCCCCTGTCCATAGCCGATCTGATATCATCTGTGATATGAATAAGCGTAGTGGTAGTACTGTGACCAGGACGAAAACCTGATTGGAGGGAATAAAGGAGCTTGTTTTTGTAGAGGAAATCAGAGATTTGGGAGTGGATCAAACGCTCGAGAACTTTGGAGAGAAAAGGTAGAATGGAGATAGGACGGAACTCGGAGAATGTAGATGGGTTAGATTTTTTTGGTATAGGGATGATGTGAGCTTCTTTCCACGTTTGTGGAAAGGTGCCGCTGGAAAGGGAGTGGTTTAGGATATGGCAGATGATAGGGAGAATTTCATCAAGGATAGGGATAATCATATTCCGTCCGACACAGTCGCTACCAATCGCGTTAGATGAACTCAGCATTATGTTCTTCCTAACATCACAAGCAGCAAGTTGTTTGAACACTAGAGGAGGACAATTGGGAGCTCGACAGGAAGAAAGATACGATAAAGTTTTGTTTTTATTACTACCATCTAAACTGGATGGAGAGCAGAAATGTTGGTTTAAGGAATTTAAGTCTTTATTTCATTTTTACTGTTTGGAGACGTGTGCACGTTCACAATACGCGAGATATTTATAACTGGATCTGTTTTAGTCAAGTTTGAGTAATATATGATAGTATCAACTCAATAGAAAAAAACGAGTGTTTAAAAATGTTGCTTAAAAATTACAAAGTTACCTGTTTGAATTGTTCGATATTGTATAGTATCTTCAATGCTGTCAATATAAGAGTATGTTACGAAGTTAACATTACTAACAAAATAAGACATTTGTACATTACTATACCCACACAAAATATAGTCTGCGTGTGTCGGGTAGTAACACAATATACAAACCCATATTTTATTTTATATGTATGACTTGTTTTTAAAACTACAGTAATTAATATAAAACTATTTTTTCCGGATTTTATGAGGCACACCGATCGACTCGAGACCCCGAAAAATGTAATCTGCGAATCGTTGCGATTTAAAAAATCAATAGAATAAAACTCTGCGACATAATCCGGAAAAATACTTTTATTTAAATTACACGCGTAAACATAAAATACTTGTTAGAAGTCGGACAATAATGTACTATAAATAAAAAATGGACGAGCGAATTACCAAAGGAGCTTCGTGTAATCCGATTACCGACTCCGTCGGATAGTTATGAGAAAAATGATCATTTTTCTCTACAACTCTGAAAAATAGCTTTGCATAATTTATAAACGAATTTTTGTGAATGTACAATATTAGCGAGGATGAGATTACGAGGGATGGATGGTAAAGTAAGATTAATTTACAAATATACACTCCGTTCCGCTATCATTTTGTGCGTTGATTAAATTATTTATTTATTTATTTATTTAATGCTTCATATACACAAATTGTATAAAGGCGGACTTAATGCCTGAGGCATTCTCTACCAGTCAACCTTTAGGTGGTGCAGAGAGAGAGCACGGTAGGCGCATAAAATATGTAATACATAAATATATTTGAATTAATTATTAAATATAACTGTATACATACACATACACATTCATATACATACACATGCATACACACATATAAATATACATATATATATATACATATACACAAATAATATATATATATATATATATAATATAATGTAAATGGAAAGTGATCAATACGCACTAAAGTGATTCTGCCAGGCGATCAAGTAAAAGTTGCTTAACTGACCTTTTAAAATTAATGCGAGTACTCGACGCCCTGATTCCGAGGGGGAGTGCGTTCCATAGGAGTATGGACTGAATAGGGAAAGAAGAATGTATGAAGTCTGAGTTAATTATATCAAATTAGTCGGGAATAATAAAGCTTTTTTAGAATAAATGAATTTTATATTCAAATAATGAAGTTTATTTGTTAATTGATTTAATATTCGTGTACACAAACAATTTATTATTGCATTGTGTATAATAATATAGCAGGGTTTACGTCAATCATTATTCCAAGAATTTATTAAATTTGCAATTTCAGCCATTAACGAAATGGATATGTAGTATGTAGATAGTAGATACTATTGTGTATCGCATATTATAGTTCTCATGAACAGCAACCAGCCACCACAATAAACAGGTATTGTTACCGATCTGTGAAAATTCACAGAACCGCTAAAAACAATAGCATTTAATGCAAATATGATGGAAAATGGTAATTCAATACAAAGGTTTCAGAATAAATTGTTGTACGCGAGTACGGTAGACTTGTTTCAGCATTTCTAAGAAGGAATTGGTGCTCATTTTCCGATAATAGTGCCGTCCCACCAGAAACTACATTTCCGTGAAATAAAATAGATTGAAATTCGTTTTACAACGTTATTTTTCAATACGATCACTATTTAACAAGAGGAAATAAGTTAATGCTTGTTTTTAATATATTAAACGTAATCTCTTTATTATTAACACGCTTTTATTAGCTTCGCTTTTATGTATGTGTTTATAAGAATCTTTGAACTCCATTTTCAAGCACTTTAAAACGCTGGATTGATTTGAAAGAAGAATGCCCATTTTACTCTGAAACTAAGAAGCGGTGCAAAAATTTTTTGCCTCGATGAAACCTACTTTTTGTGTAGGTAAAAAATATATTTTTTCAATAAATACAAGTATAATTGTGACCCAGGCTCGGAGTTCTTGAAGAAATGTACTTGAAAGTCAATAAAAAAAAACATCGGATCTATGATTTTTTAAATGTGACGATAATTTACTTTGTTTTATAAATTCTGTCGGCGGGGATAAAACATCGTTATAATGTATTTTAAGCAGACCCGGTATCGGGATAAACGATTTTTGTAGCGATACTTTGGCACACAAAAATGTGTTATTAATTATAAACATTGATTTAATGACAAACAAACTTCAGTCGCCTTTAGACGCTACATTTATTAAAACATTATATACTTTCCCCATTAACTATACACGAATTACATTGAGCCTAGCAGCTAATTAAACATTTCACAACCTTAAAACATCTATATATCAATTTAACTACATAGCTGAGGCTAAAAGGGCTTCTCAGAAAAAAAATAGTCGCATACATTTGCAACAGTAATTCAATTTAATTTTATAGCCAAATATAGTACCCGTGGGTATCATAAATATTTCACATTTATATTTCTTTGAAATGGTTCAGTATTTAATTTCAGTTCCAGTAAGTTCTATTATACAGAATATAATGATCAAACGAGCCGCCATGAGCTTCAAATTCCAGCTATGTAACCTTGATATTGTCTGACGGACTGACAGGTATAATACATTGAAGCAGCGCCGGATCTAGGTTTTTTTCGAGGCGGGGCAAAAACTGAAAAATGCCGCCCCCCTTGCCTATATTTTTATCTTAATCATCATCATCATTTTTAGCAACCAGACGCCCACTCAACACAGGACATCGGGAAAGAATGTCTTTTTTTTTTTTTTACCACCATGTTAAGCATTTTTACACGCTTTATATTAACGTCACTTTTGAGGGTTAACGTCACACACGTCTGTAAGCTTTGACTCTAGTTTTCCTACACGTAACCCCTGGGTAGTGCCAAATGAGTGACACAGTTCTTGGTGGTAGGACTTAAGTGTCCGTCTGGGTAGCGATCACCGTCCACGGGGCGTAAAGACCGTAATAGTGATCTGATAGTGATTTTGTACTAATTTTTGATCGCTCTCAAAGGGAGGAGTGTTGACCCGCCGGCCAAAGAGACAGTACAGTACAAGAGCCCAATTGTGGCTAACCACCACGAGGGGCTGCCTCACCATGTCGCACATAATCTTGGGCGGGTACGTCGTGCCAGTTGGTGACCGGATGTGGCCGACATTTAGCGACATGCCGACCCTTTCATGCCGGTACCCATTCGGCCTACTTAATGCCCGGACTTTGGCTTCTGGATGCCTCTTCATCAAACCTATCCTTTCAACTTCATGCCAGCGCAATTCAACAAAGCAGGTCTTTCAGCAGTGCATAACCCCACCATCGCGTTCACTATGGAGTTCACCAACATCCGCGAACTCCAAACGACCTTAATGCCGTCCACCACCATTTCGAGACGGCCTAGTCTGCTTTGCTCTTCTTGATGGAGACGCGGATTCGTTGTCCGGCTGAATATTCCTACCTGCTGTACCCCGGTTATTCGCTTGAAGAAAGCTTCAAGCCTAAAGTCGGGGTATGCTTGTATGTATCTTCGGTTGGACATCTACTGTCACCGTTTAAGCTGCATGGAGGGTCCTTCTCCGCTTTGTGTTTGCACGTGAATCTTGGTTGCCTGAGCCGCATCGACGTGTGCCTTTACGGGTCTCACAACGGGGAAGATGAGACGACGCGGCTGTTTAGGTATCTCAGCCATGTGGCTGATGACGGGCGGACGCAGTTCCCGTCGGCTGAAATGGTCTTGGGGGATTTCAATACACATCACAAACTGTCGCTGGGCTCCTCCAAGACTGGTTCAGTTGTACATTTATCCTGGGCTGTTTAAAAATAACAATGGTGGTTGTATCATTGAGATAAAACGATGTATGGCGATGGCTAGAGGGGCAATGGAGAAACTCAGGAAAATATGGAGGAATCGTACTACTACAAAAGCTACTAAAGATCAGGCTTGTCCGAGCACTTTATCGTATTTCTGTATGCCGCTGAAACATGGACGTTACGGGAGAAGAAAAATGTAGATTCCCTAGAGATGAGGTGTTGGAATGCTTGGAATATCAGGTCCGAATTCCACACAAACGTTTCAAAACCTCGGCATCAAGTAGCGTCTTTCCGAGATAGTACGGCCCCATATACTTCGAATATTCGGTAATTTCTCACGACGAATTAACGACTCCATAGAACGTCTTATGGTTAATAGGGCAGAGTAGACTGAAATAGACCTCGTGGTAGGACATCATACACATACATTTATATACATTATACATACGTACAGCGGCACAGATATTATGACGGATATTATAAGGATAGCCTTGTCAGGCCTCAAAACTTCCAGGTCTGATTCAAACTCAATTTCCTAAAAACGGAGTGAATACAATACCTTTTTTTTAATCGATATCTACGGGGAGATCATAAGGTGCATGTCGAGGTCTCCAGCCTTCCAATCTGACGCACGGGGCAATTATTGTCCGTACCGCATAGATTTTGCAGCCAGGTTGGATGTATTACGGACAATAGGCGATGCGGATGAGCGAGTAACACCTAGTTGACTCGCCGTGCCACCCGACGCACTTCCTAATATGGCTCCTCACAACTTAGGTAGGCGTAGATTTTCTCTGCAACGGACGCCCTAACGCGTCCGCTATGAAGCCACGAGTTCTGCCGCACATCTTAGAGTGTGCCAGCGACCCCAATGACCCCTATTAATCGCCTCTTACGCCAGGCAAAGGAAACCGTGAAGGAATTTTGCCACCCCTTGACCACGGGGTGCGTGTAAACAATAAATAACCAATTTGAAAAAAAAAACTATATTTTTAGCAAGGAAGTCTAAAGACTATAATCAATGTTAATAGCTGTTTTTTCACATTTAAGCAAGATTTTTTTATAAAGTATCACTATTGGAATATTTTATAATATCCCAGTATAGATATTTACTTGGGAGTATCCTACCCCGAATTGCCCCTGAAACAAGGTCTTGTTGCACCTGTTGCACCTGAAGAAGTTCTCTATAGTCTTCGTCGCACGAAGAACCGGAAAGCGGTAGGGCCTGACTATATTCCGATAGAGGCGTGGAAGTCGTTGGGGCTTCACGGTGTGGAGCTTCTTGCTGCGTTATTTAACAGCATCCTAAATACCAAAAACATGCCTGACTCATGGCGGTTGAGTGTGATAACTCCCGTGTACAAGGGTAAAAGCTGTGTTCAGGAATCCGGTAATTATCGTGGTATTAAGGTCATGAGTCATACCATGAAGCTTTTCGAACGCGTCATCGAGTCCAGGCTCCGCCAAGAGTGTACTATCTCTGAGTGTCAATACGGCTTCCGTCCTGGCAGTGATACTACCGACCCGATATTTGCACTCAGGATGCTTGGCGAGGCATACAGAGCGAAGAAGACGCCACTGCACATGGCTTTCTTGGACCTGCTGAAGGCCTTCAACTGTGTGCCGCGACAGGCAATCTGGTGGGCGATGAGGATGAAAGGGATACCGCAAGCCTATGTGGACATTATCAGAGACATGTACCTCCGATCCGAGTCCTTTGTTCGGACCGCCGTTGGCGATACGAATCCTTTCCCGATTGATGTTGGTGTGCACCAAGGCTCAGCGCTGAGTCCATTCCTCGTCAGTGTTGTGCTCGATGCCATTACGTCTCACATCCAGGACCCTGCGCCCTGGTTGTTGGATGTATGCCGATGACATTGCACTGGTGGAGGAGGACCGACGACTTTTGGAGCGCAAGGTCAACCGGTGGAAGGAACGCTTGAGAGCGGTGGTCTGAAGTTAAATGTGGCGAAGACCGAGTACATGGCTTGCGGGAGTACGGACCCCCAAAGCATCGTGATGGGAAACGAACTGGCCGTGAAGACGGACAAGTTCAAGTACCTTGGGTCCGTACTGCATGAGTCCGGTGACATCGCCCTTGACGTCAAAGCCCGTATAAGCGCTGCTTGGGCTAAGTGGAGGGAGATCTCCGGCATACTCTGCGACCGCAGGATGCCGATTAGGCTCAAGGGTCTCACCTATAAAAGCATCGTGCGGCCGGTGCTCCTGTATGGGTCTGAGACGTGGCCTGCCCTCAAGCGGCACGTCCAGGAGGTCCACGTCGCGGAGATGAAGATGCTGTGGTGGATGTGCAACGTTACGCGTTTGGACAAAATCCGTAACGAGCACATCCGTGGCAGTCTTGGTGTCCGCGATGTGGCTGATAAACTCCAGGAATCCCGCTTGAGATGGTATGGTCACGTCCTAAGGAAACCGCAGGAGTGTGTCGGTAATGTGTGCCTGAGCCTCAATTCCCGGACCACAACCGCGGGGTAGACCAAAGAAGCGCTGGCTCGATGTCATCAAGGAAGATATGAGGGTCAATGGCCTTACTATTGAGGATGCCGAAGATCGGGCGAAATGGAGGAGAATTTGCCGGAAGGCGGACCCTGGCACCGGCCGGGATAACGTAAGGTAGAAGAAGAAGAAGAAGATCCAAGTATAGATATTTAATAAAGTGTTTATTATTAAATTGTCAACGTGGAAACGTGGGAACTTATAACTGAAATATTTTAACTATTCTTAATTTTCAAACCCCATTTTTTCAGTGTGTAAAATATTGCCTTTTATTATTTCAGTAAATCAAAACAAAAAAAATTGGCCCAGATTTGCCGCCCCTTTAAATTTGCCGCCCTAGGCTCCAGCCTACTCAGCTTACAAGTAAATTCGCCACTGCCTGTACCACATAAAAGACGTTCGATGGTTAATCAACTAAAACTAACTACTAAACACAAATTGGATATTAGAAACTAAACGTAATTGTTGAGATGGATAAATTATTATACATTCCAAGTATTAAGTTTTTATCTCTTTTTCACTCGCCTCTATCGCATAATCACTAATTCGCGCACGGCGAAAAAAAAAGTGTAAGTGGTGTTACGTTATTGATGAGTTTTGTAGTTGTCTCCGAAGATTCAATATGCCACCCCCTGATCGTGCCGCCCGGGGCACGCACCCCGACTTGCCCCCCCCTAGATCCGGGCCTGCATTGAAGTAAACGTTGAACGATATGGATTTAACTAGGGAATAGATATATGTATATTTACACAGATCCTTATCATTGTGACTAATTATTTATTTTTATTATGGCAAAGTATTAATAACTGAATATTACATAATTAGGTTACACCGTATACGAGTATGTCTTAAAGTTTTTTATAAAAAAAACACCGCAGTTCGCACCGTTAAAACTTTGAGAAACCATCTAATCCTCTTATTTATGAAATCTCCGGTGTAATCTAAGATTTCACAAAAACAAGCGTAAGATAGCTTGTTATAAATTCAAGCATTGTGTAAAAACTCGTAAATCATAGATACAGCGCGGCGCCCCGGGGGGCGGAGCTTGTACGAGTATAAATCTATACATATAAATAAAATTGAAGTGTCTGTTTGTAAAGTGAAAATAATAAAAAAATGTCCAACTACATATCGTTATATACACGATACCTGTGCCGAAAATGATATTTAATTTTTTTTGTCTGTCTGTCTGTCTGTCTGTTTGTTTCGGCTAATCTCTGAAATGGTTGGACCGATTTTGACGGGACTTTTATTGTCAGGTAGCTTATATAATAAGGAGTAACTTAGGCTACATTTATTTTGGAAAAATAAAGTAATGTTGCAATGCCCAAGTACTGTCCAGTACCGCGCGCAGCTCACGCGCATGCCACCACAGGGGCGTCACGTCAGGCGCCTCCCACCACTTCTCCCACCAACGAATCAATATCACAAAGGCTGCCTTCAAGTGTGGAGTAGAGTGAAAGAATATCTCCACCCAGGCGAAGCTGGGACGGGCCGCTAGTATTTCATAAAATTTTAATTGAATCGTGTTACAGCGTCGATGGTTTATTAATTAAGGCGCGGAAGTCTACTCTCTTGCACTTGATGACGGAGGCCATGACGACTTTAATTGAAAACGTGTGGTGTTGTTATTGACGTAGCGAAGGTCCTTTTGTCCCGCCTCGGGTGTGAAGCGAGCGGAATGATTGAGCCACGCTCCACTGACGCCAGTTTTAGCATACAACTAGCGAGTAACAACGTCGTAATTAAAAACAAATGGCTGCATTTGGAATCGTAGATTTTATGGTGAATAATATTAAAATTGAAGCTGTGTTTAAGAGTCTATGACTGTAGTAGCACACCGTTGCCGTGGTATGAACTTTACAGAAAAACGAAGTGTTCCTTTTTTAAAAATGAGCAATTTTATTTTAGTCTCATAATCTGTTACTTACAATTTAAAGCTATTAAAAAGTAATTTAAATAGATGTATTACTAAAAACTATGTTGTAATGTCAATAATGCTGAGTAATACAGCAAATGATTAATAGTTATTTTGAACTATTCCAAGGACAGTCGTTAACTTCGTCGGGAGTCGCGGCTGAAAGGGATTTTATAAATACTCCTAAAATATGCTAAGAGGATACATCAGGATGCATAAGTGCCTAATGAAGCTTTGAATATGTACATCGTTATGCCATCCAAGCTATCTTTTAATTTCTATTTCATGAAAGCATTTGGTTTCTTCTTTTTAATATTTATACGAGCAGTCTGGAAAGATAAGTTTTTTAAGATTTGAACTTCGATCTTCAATACGAACTTGAGTTCAAACATCACAAAATCATAAAAAGTAATTTTGCATTTTTGTGAAGAGTTGTTCGAGGTGCCCGTAAAGTTGAAAGCGTATTCCGGGAAAGTAGGTAAGGGTAAACGTGAATTCCAGGCCAGTGCCGCTTATTCCGAGTCAACCAACAAATTGGATCAAATCTAAACCGGCTAACGATTTCAAAAAAAGCCTGCCCGCGTCAATTTGTTTAGAATATTTATTCTACCAATATTATTTTACACCGCTATAGTTTTGCAATGCATTTTAAGCTTGTTTTGTTAATCATTATAATATATTTTTTTTGAAGAACAGAGTAACAAAAACTCTATAGCCAATAAAAATGACCATTCTTGATTTTTCTATATTATGTTACGAGAAAATAATAATCTTTGACATTCCACGCCGCTGATACTCTTTCCATTGATCTAATTTACTTTTTTCCTTCACAGTGTCTCGTCGTTTATAATTAATGCTATAAAGGAACAAAACAATCCGATGAAGGACGAATTCATAGGTACTTCATATGAGTGGACGAGCTATCCATCTTGCCGTTTCGTGTTGCAACCACAACACAGTTAGATTAATCACAGAACAACAACGCAGAAAGCAAAATCTGTCAAACGTCACGGAAACGAGCGTGGATATTTATTTTGTTTGTAAATCATAGAGTTTTATTTGCCCTATATTGGTTCTTGTCGGCTGAAAAAGGTAATAATTTAACTGCGAGTTAGTTCAATCGACGGGCGACACGTACCCGCGGCCGCTCTGTTGCGGATATTCGATTTGCACGCGGCAAATTGAAATCGCATAAATTTGTTTTTAGGAGACTGTCCCGCCCTCACACCCGCCACTGCAACTCCTGTAAGCCAGGATCAACAGTGGCACGCAATGTAATGACACCGAGCATTGAAGCTCGGCGAGTCTCCGGGAATGTCTAACTTGTCTTTAACCCGCAACGAAATTAATCAGAAAGTTAAATTAATAGGAGGAGTTGGAAATTAAAAATGTCCACTTCCCTCCGTGCAATGCGGGTGACAAAACATTGAACTAAAGAGGTAAATAACCTCACAAAGAGACTTTTACAGCCGGAGAAGCCAGCTGTAAAGCACCACGGAATTCATTATTACATATAAATGGGACCTATTGTGTGAGCTGTTATATTTGATTCCAGTAATAGGTATGGCAAAAACGCCGGAAAGCACGGAAATTCGTCCTAGTCTCCACTAGGTCCATGTAGTATACGACTCCGGATGATATCTGCATACTATCAAACATGATTTTACGCTCATTTTGCCAAATACTACACTCCCAAAGTATATGATGCGCGGACTGTTCATATTCGCGATTAGGTGTTGAACATGGGCATGCAGGCGAATCAACGAGCTTAAAAGAGTACAATTTAGACTTAAAGTTACCATGGCCCGTAAGGAACTGTGATACGCAATAATCGACATCTAGCCAAGTCTTTGTCAAACGATCACGCACGCAAGGAAAATATTGGTATAAATGACGTCCCTTCAAAGATACCTCCCATCTATTTTGCCATTCATCTAATAGTTCGCTATATACCACTGAAGGCGGTTTAAATAATCTGTCAACTTTTATAATTTCACGTGGAGTTAAAAATCTTCTATCCATATTCTCCCTAGTAGAGTAATACATGGCGGCGCGACGTTGCACCTCCAGATCGACTGGAAGTACACCCGCCAGGACAGGCAATGCTTCGGTACTAACAGTTCTATATGCCTTACACAAGAATATCAACGCCAAACGTTGGCTCTGGAGCAGTTTTCTTCGCACAGCACCGATAGTAGCCCTATCAGCCCATACGGGGGATCCATAACATATACACCCTAAGTAAGTTGCTCCATAGATGATTTTTAATGTATTAAAAGATAATCCCCACGTTGATGTCGATATTCTTGTCAAAGCGAAAAAGTTCCTTTTCGATTTTTCCCCGACGTTCTTAATATGCTCAAGAAAAGAAAAATTCCTTTCCAAAAATAAGCCAAGATAGCAAAAAGATTCCTTTCTCTTGACAGTTGTATTATTAAACTTGATACGTGGTGGCGATTTTAAGATTCCTTTAAGAAGTAATTGGAACGTTTTATGTGGTGCGAACTTTAAGCGATTTCGGTCACCCCACTCAGATATTAATTTTAAACACGTGTCAGCCATACTTTCTAATCCCGACCTACTATTAGACTGTATAAGTAAGAGGCCATCGTCAGCATAGCCCGTTAGTGAGCATCCCGATGGTAAGGGAATAGACAGGAAGTCGTCAAAGCCAAAATTCCACAAATATGGACCTAGAACCGAGCCCTGTGGGCAGCCCATTGTAAGTGGCTTCGACACGGCATGGTGGCCAAGTTTTAATTTAGTTGTTCCATGCAAGAAATACGAGTAAATAAGCGAATAAATATTCCTGAAGCAACCTCGTATTTTCAATTTAAGAAGCAGCATTGGCCACCAGGCATTATCGAATGCACCGGAAATGTCAAGAAAGATACCAGGCACATATTTGTGTTCAGATGTGCTCACCGCCCTACGGACTGATATCGCCGCGTCAACAGTCGATTTACCGATAGTAAACCCGAACTGCTTCTCGTGGAAAGTTGGACCACCCGGTAACAGTCGAGGAATAATAAGGCGTTCGAGG
Source organism: Hyles euphorbiae (assembly GCA_023078785.2). Lineage (NCBI taxonomy): Eukaryota > Metazoa > Arthropoda > Insecta > Lepidoptera > Sphingidae > Hyles > Hyles euphorbiae. The sequence goes on from CM041038.1 coordinate 15,139,319, forward strand.
AGTTTTCCTAATGACGGCAAGAGCGTAATGGGTCTGTATGATTTAGGATCTTGAGGGGATTTATCCCCTCCTTTAGGTATTATTCGTATAAAACCAAAACGCCATACGCGCGGAAATACACCCTCAACAATACATCGATTAAAAACGGCTAATACGGCATCACCGGCAGATTTGCACGCTTCTTTAATCATCCTATTAGAAATTTTTTCCTCGCCGGAGGCTTTGTTAAGAGGCAATAATCTAACAATGTTAATAAATTCGTCAAACGTTGGAAGACTCGAAATTGGAGAATTTGGCAAATCAGCTGCCCACGACCTAATGTGATTATGATATACTGTGTCATTTTCAACCGAATCGTCAGATATTAACGAGTTTAACAGAGCTTCCGTTGTCTCCTCAATACCAGTTGTATAACTATTGTTGATTTTTAAGTTATCTATGTAGGCTAAGTCGATTGACTTATTTGCTTTAAATTCATGGTATAGGGGAGACCACGGACCCTCTTTTTCCAACCGGGCTACAATTTTTCGCAATAAGTTACCCTTAGATTTTTGGACGGCGGCTCTATAATGTGACCTGGCAACTCTCAGTGCATTAAAAGCAGATGTAAATGCTTCATCAGTAACGCAGCGTTTTTTAAGTCTGTTAAACCGCCTACGCGCCCTGCGAAAAGTTCTACGCAGATGGACTAAGGACACACTCCACCAATCACATCTACGAGTACTCACAATGGGACCCCGACCGATGGTGACGTCAGCACAATACGTAAACGTGTCCGACATAATCTCGGCACAAGATTCAGCTGATAAATCATCGCGAGCGAAGTCTTTGGCATGCTGAGCAAATAACGTGCTAAACCAATTCCAGTCAGCACCCTTTGATTTATACCTAAAATTTGAATTATTGTAGACAAGACCCTGTGTCAATCTAGGCACGAACTCGTACACTATCAGGCGATGATCACTACATGACGCGTCCGGCAGGACGCGCCACCTATCAATACGAACGTCCCCACTAGAAAGTGTGACGTCAATAGAAGATTCGCCCGTAGGGCTACTGTAAGTAGGTGGTGCATTGGGGGTGTTGTGTATTTCTAGATTCATCTCTGCAATGAAATCTTCTACAGCGCAACGTCGCTCGGTATCGGTGGAGCGATATTTGCCATACCAAAGAACAGATGACGCATTAACGTCAGCACCTATAATAATTCTATGTCCAACGAGGGACCGCAAGACATAGCGGAGATGGTGTAGGTGCGGACCCACAGGATCTGAATATTGAAAGTAACAGCTCACAACATAAACCTTACAAATCGGACTAGACACCTCAGCGACAGCACAGTGTGACGTCATTAGATTACGCACAGAGGTTACGGTAAGATTTGAACCCGACACAAAAATACCTGCTCGTGAGTTGCTATCAAGTTGTACGACCTTACTAGATATACGCGCATGTTGATATTGTTCCTGTACCAATACGATATTTAACTTATATTCGCGAATTAACATATCTAATTCCGACGTTGCTACCCTATCATTATGGAGGTTTAACTGTCCGATAGTAAAGTTATTCATAATGTGTTAGTACTGGGTCGAGAGAAATAGTTGTTGGAGTTTGTACTTGTATGTTGGACACTCCTGAGACCCACAGCGATGATCGTGGGGTTTTTTAAAGCGTTTACAAGGTGCGCATACTGGCTTAAAATCTGAGTCTGAACTGTGCGGACACGCCTTAGTCTCGTGTGCTTCAGCACAGACGGCACACGTAGGTGTTTTTACTGTGCAGAACTTTTGCACATGCCCATAGTATTGACAATTCATACAACGCACTATTTCTAAGTCATCAGTGAATCGATAGGTGGCCCAGTCAATAAATAGTTTCTCTTTTGTGTCCGCCAGATGTTTCCTTATCTCGGAATCTAACTCAATGCCTATCCATTTACGCCCGTTATCTAAATTACGTCTACGAACGATTTTAATGGATTTAATGAAATCATCCTCTTTTATTGGCAATTCGTCCTTGATATTTTGACGATACAGTGCGGTAATAAAAGCGCGATCTTCCATAGAGGATGGTACATCCTTAACGAGGATACGGGGGCGGCGTCCCTTGGGTTTTTCAAGACGTAATCCCGCCGATTTAATAGCCTCAACAGATTCAAGTTTTTTTATTTGGTTTTCATTTGCAACACGAAGCACGACGTGACCCTTCGTGGTCTTTTTCACCATAATAAATTTGTTTACGAGATCTTCAATTACAAAGCTACTTGGGAGTATCTTCAACAAGTCTCAAAATAGGTAATCGTATAAACTTAGTACAACATTTCTCCGGCGCTGGTAACTTCAAAGGAGTTCCTTATTTCATTTGCCGTAAAATTAAAATTAAGTTTTTGGATCTCTTTTAATTAAAACGCCATTGTTTTCGTGGCATGTTTTACGTTACCAGAATAATTTGAGGCTTTCACGCTTGAAAAACATTCGGTATCTCGTTCGCATTTTTAAGATTAGTAAGATTTTGCAGACAGGCGAAATAAAGTCTTTCATAACTTGGTATGACCTTAAAAAGGATAATAACACTCAGCAATATGAGTTTTTTCATAGGCCTTTAGCATTAGTCTGCGACGACCTACATAGTTTTCGCATTGTTCCATTCATATAAGACGTTTTTGGGATAATACAAGATCGTGCTCTACATTTTTCACTGCAATAAAAAGGATTTTTGGAGCAATGACTTCAGTGTACGAAGATTTCATTTTTAATATTTCTAATAAGAATAAAACGATATTATTATAAATTCTATTTTCACTAATTCCGATATTATTATCGATATGTTGGCTTCATGGCGATCTTTATAGAAACATCTTCGGAGCCCAGGCAGTAATACTTATGTATAATTATAAAATTAGATTAACAAGTGCAGTAAACTAAAATGTACTTATTATTCATTGTAAAGTTAATCACAAAAAAAAAACAATGAAAAGTTTGGAATAGGATGATATATTTGCAGATTTTAGAAACGATGACTATAATTAAAAGTAAAAATTTCAGTCAATAGTTTACGGGCAAGATTATAAAGTGGATATTACTTTTGGGTCAAATATAGAATTAATTTTCCAATTACCTGTAATATTACACATGAAAAATACATTTAATTTAATTTGGGTAAATACACCTTCAAATTTAAGCTATATATGTACCTCTCCTATTATGATGGTTGGACCCTTTTAAACGGCGAGAATTTCCCGGAGTTATCTTTCTTTGTGAAATCAGTTCTTCTCGGCGGTATAAAACGATACGACCAAAAAAAAATTCAGAAGAGGCTAGAATTGTGTCTCTATGTTGGTTCTATAGAGAATCACGGTCGACGGTGACCACATAACATGCAATACGTAAAAGTTTGCCTACTACTCCGTAAAAAAAAATTACTTCTTTTGAGTCTTATGGAATGCATAGTAAAAATGTTATAGTGTATCACCCAAGAAGCAACTTGTACAAGGGTAAATATTAAAAAAGTTCCAATTGGATAAATATAAAGGTACACAAAATTGTTGCGGTCGCAGAGTATTGAAACCGACCCACATTGTGCGAGAACTCGTAATCAAATAAAATACACAATATAATGTATGGATAATGTTGACCGGGGCGGATATTTGCACAATCATTTATTTTCAAAGTAAGAAAATTATTGCGTTTCATATGGACCCTCTTCTATTATGAAATGTTGCGAATTTAGAATAAAAGTTATTATATGTTTTTATATTACAATACGATTACAAAATATTTTTATTCTAATGAAACGATAAATGGGTAGCGTCAATAGTCATCAGATTCAGCTGATATTTTTTTTACAGTGGATTGTCCATCGATAAAATACGAACGTACAAATTCGTATTCAACATATGTACATAGCGTAAAACACTTTAATAAAGGCGAAATAAAGCAAAAAATAAAAGGAAACTCGCCCCTGAGCGTCACCAAACAAGGAGCACTTTTATTAAACCGTGCCCGAATACGTAACAAAGGAATCGGAAAACTCCGTGATTCCCGTTTAATTACGTGACGCCAAATAAATTACCAGACAGCTATGAAAACTTAATGCAAGCCTAATTTTTAACAGGGTTATTAATTAAAATTTGTTTGTCCACGAGAATACTTTGATTACCTTGACGGTGAAAGCCGTGAGCGACAAACAACGTGCAAAATATTGGCCATTGTTTGCGGGGTCTGTCGTAGTTAGTCGTCGGTGCGGCCATTTTGCGTTCAAGAGCGGTGTACATGGCTTGTTAGTTGTTTCATAGTTCCAGCGGTAACTTTATTAGCTTCAGAAGAGTTGCTAGGATTTTCCAACCTGTAGTTTCGCATTAATTGTTTGTGAGACCGAAAAGTCTCTCGTAGTTCCTGATACCCACGACACAAGACTCGATCTTAGTGTGGGGTCAGGACTATGTATGTGACTGTTGGGTGTTATTTATTATTATTATTATTATTAATTTGAGGATTACACCGCAATAAAAACTATGAAATATTGTTCAGAATTTTATTTAAATATACGTCGGTATTTAGCTGAATAAAGCGTAAATGTGCTTATATTTTACCTCACGTAATATAATAATAATAAAACCTTGTCGTGGTGGGGGGGCTTACGGGGAGGAGCTACTTAATATCCCGATCTGAACATCTAGATCCTATGCCTAACAAAAGGCGCACACATCATGCCAATAACACCATGGCCCACCCTCCCCAAACCAATAGACCTCAAAAATTGCAACTATGGACCAAGTAAATAAGAAATATAATTTGCGGCCGCTACCCGGGGGTCGCCGGGGCGCATCTGGAGCCGATGCTGGATGCCACAGTATGCGAACCATCGGCGATGAGGGGTTGAACAGGCGGGCTCCCATCGAAGAATTGACTACAGCCGAATCATCTCCACCGTCATCACCATCATCTCTCTTTCCATCTATACCTTCATCACCACCATCATATTTATCCGAAACTATACTGTCATCATCATCAAACTCCCCAGTCAATATATCTCAATACCAGTTATCCGCGAACCCACGAATAGCTTCAATATTACAAACGTCAGTAGATGCTGTGCAGGAGGCAGATGCCGCACAAACTGCACCCGCTACTGACACTTTATGTGCGCGTAAAAAATGGTCTCACGATATGAATAGGTTCATAATGCGTACTTATCTTTTACTTACTAATATGGAAAAATCAACTCGTGGATACCTAAGCAGCTTACATGAAAATTTCCTCCAGAGATTCCCACAAATGAATGTGTCTCGACAAAGAGTTGGTGACCAACGCAGGGCAATTATACGCCGGAAATTGATTTCGGATACAGAAATGGAACAGATAAAGGCGGAAGTTGCTTCACAGCTTCAGCTTAATACTAACGAACACACATCAATTCCACAACAATTAATCCCAATGAATTCAGAACGCCCACAGAGAACACAAACAACACTAAATGTAAACGCGCGGACTAAAATGAGGTGGACAGACGACCTTAATGAAACACTCATGAAGTGTTATTATGAGGTAACAAACTTAGAGACAGATTTAACAGCATATAGAAGTAATTTACGCAGCAAATTCCTAGAGAAATACCCTAACTTAGCACATTTAACAGAACAGAGGTTAGCCGATCAGAGGAGGTCAATAATAAATAATGGATATATAGGTGATAACAAATTGCGAGAAATACGTAATGAAGTAGAAAATAGTATTGTTAATAGAACTCGAATTACCACCATTGGAAGCACTGCGCTTATAGAAGATCTACAGAGAGACTTAACTAATACTTTTGAAACCCACAACACAGTGATCCCAACAATACAAAATGATAACTCTCAGATAGTCATAAACTCAGAGCCAATATCTCATAGTATCACAATAGAATTTGATAAAATTACACAGCAATTTCAAAATTGTTATAGAGAATTCCTATCTACAGAACCCACCACAAGACCGGCCATACCAAAGCAGAAATTGTCAAAAAAACTAGCACAAATAGTGAACCATATTAATACACAGATATTACCTAATTATATTACAGAGGATCTTAGTTTCATAACATTACAAACAATTGTATATTGCGCTGCGTATACAGCAGCAATATGTAATGGTAGCAAAATTAAAACCGCCACTACTACTACTAACTACACAAAAGTTACACCTAAATGGCAAAGAAGATTAGAGTATAAAATTAAAGTACTAAGAAAGGATATAGGTAGAATGACACAGTATATAGCAGGAAATAGGAATAGAAAAGTTGTTAGACATGTAGAAAATATAAAAAGTAGATATCCCATACACACACAACACGAGACACCTAATGTAACAGACGAAGAATTCTTAGACACCCTAAAACAAAAACTTACTTTAATTTCAAGCCGATTGTCCCGATATAAAAAGTGTACTGAAAGGAAAAAAACAAAATAAACAATTTATTACTAGTGAGAAATTATTTTACAGAGAAATAACCCGTAATACTTAGAACAATCACAACTCTGGCTCTAATACACCACCTCCCAATGAACTACATACATTTTGGTCAAATATATGGAATGTAGCTGTAGAACATAATAAAAGCGCTGAATGGATATCCACCCATACGCCGAACATAGCATCCGATATGATATTCGACAAAATACCGATAGAAATCTTTATGGAAGTTCTTAAGAGAGCACATAATTGGAAAGCGCCCGGTAGTGACAAAATCCAAAATTATTGGTATAAAAAATTCACGAAGATTCATCCTATTTTATCCAACACATAAATAATTTTATTCATTCACCCGAAACTATTCCACACTACATCACGCACGGCATAACATACATGATCCCTAAAGACTCGGATTCCCAAAATCCTGCTAAGTATAGACCTATTACATGTTTACAAACTTTTTACAAACTTATGACAGGCTGCATAACAGAAATAATCTATAGTCACATCATAAACAATAATTTACTATCAGAAGAGCAAAAAGGATGCAGAAAATTAAGCAGAGGCTGTAAAGAACAGCTAATAATCGACTCAGTAGTTATGAAACAGGCTATAGCAACAAAAACAGACATATCTACGATGTATATCGATTATAGAAAAGCTTTTGACTCAGTCCCTCACAGCTGGCTCCTGCATATAATGCAACTCTACAAAATACACCCTACAGTTATCAGTTGTTTAAAGCATACTATGCTTCAGTGGAAAACTCAATTAAAGTTAAATAACACCATTCACCCAGAGTTCATATCAATCCGTAGAGGTATCTTTCAAGGCGACTCACTTAGCCCTCTCTGGTTTTGTCTGGCCTTAAATCCTCTCTCAGTAATGCTTAACCAATCACAATATGGCTTTCCCATTACATCGTGCAATAGACAGGTGATGCTCTCACACCTGATGTACATGGACGACATAAAACTCTATAGTAACTCTATAACCTCGCTACATAAACTCGCTGATATAACACAAATATTTTCACAGGATATACAAATGGTATTTGAAATTGATAAATGTAAGACCTTCACTATTACATCAGGAAAAATCACTCCCAATAGTTACACTTTATGCACTGGAGAAATTATGGAAGGCCTAGAACGAAACAGCTCATATAAATACTTGGGATTCGAGCAGTCCAAACATATTCACTATAAAACTACTAAAGTAAAACTTAAAGAGACCTTTAAACACAGAATTAATAGCATACTTAGATCCCAACTTAATTCCCGTAACCTAACTAAAGCCATTAACTCCTTTGCCGTCCCTGTACTCACATATTCATTTGGTGTTTTACCTTGGTCTCAAAGCAACCTAAAAAATGTACAAAGGATTATTAATACATCTATGACCCAAAACAGAAAGCATCACCCGCGCTCATGTATTGAAAGGTTAACTTTGCCAAGGCGCGAAGGAGGCCGGGGGCTAATAGACATAGCAAATCTTCACAGCAGACAAATTACTTCATTGCGTACATACTTTCATGAAAAATCCAAGAATTCTCTATTACATAAAGCCGTGAGTAATGCAGATAACAAATTTACCCCATTAAATTTAAATAGCCATATAGTACAAAATAATGAAAAGGTTTTAGAAAACAAGGAAAAAATCGCAACTTGGTCCCTAAAGTCACTCCATGGAAGATATCGCCAAGATTTGTGCCGGCCTAATGTCGACTACGAGGCGTCGAACGCATGAGTAGTATTGATTCACAGGATCCAGCTCAAGATTTCTTTAAGATTTGTTCGAGATTTCGCCAAGATTTGTTCAAGCAAGTCAAAACTGAATGACACGAAACTAAAAAAAAAAAAAAAAAAAAAAAAAAAAAAAAAAAAAAAAAAAAAAAAAAAAAAAAAGTTTGGTGTCAAATTGGGGGTTTTCGGGGTCGTCCGATCCATCTGTGCTATCCATTTTCTTCTAACTGTAACCGTTGCCTTTTTAGCTATTTTATTTCACCAGGTCCACTACCCCTAATTAATTAGCTAATGTTTTTAAGGTGATTACCTTAAATATCTCCTCGACTGCGCTCTTAATGACGGTCACTTAATGAATCATCACTCGATGCTAATCACCCTATTCCTCATCAATAACAACACGTTGTTTCAATAGTTCATGTTTTATTCATTCAAAAAATTGATTTAAACATCATATGCAATATCATATCATTTTTAAACGTATCCATATTAAAATTATTTAAAAAATCACTTAATGACTTCCCGTTAAACTTATACAATATGTACAATATACAGTACTCTCCACAGACTGAAGTCCAATCATTTTGTATTCTGCTACTACTACATTTCCATTGTTTTGAATTCCTATTCAAGAACATTCTGTGATAACCAGTAGGAGAACGTCCATAAGAATCAAAATATTCTCCAACACCGCAACTATCTATGTGTATACCTATCCAGTGAGATCCTGGCTTTGTGTCCGGGTCCAAATTGCTTATAACATACATAGGAACTTGAACATTCATTGGTAATTTGTTTGCAGCGTATACATTATACTGTAGACTTGGATGAATTTTTCCTAAACATTGTTGAATTTCATTGGTATTCATTGTTGCATTTAAGTTCCATATGACTGAATACTTCGTAGGATTACAGGTGAGTGAAAAGATCAAGATATGATACATATATTTAAGAGTGAAATAAGGTGCAAATAAAACGGTGAGTATATTGTTACAGTAAGTTTTATTTTGATCATAAACTTAGTACTAAGTAATACAGAATTCATTATTCTAGTCTTAGCTGCTATAGTCAACAGTAACATTACGATTTTTATCTATTTCGATAACGTTATCAAACTCAGCATATACAACACAGTTTATTGTTTGAGTAAGAGTGGATTCAAAACGAACTTCTAATCTTACGCTACCATGCTTTATAAGATTCCAATGACTCGATGAATTGGCTGATAAATCAGGAGTAAGATCAAAAGCTAACAGACAATAACCATTGGAATATTTATCACGAGATATCCCATTACCTTCATTTAGAAAATGTATTCCCGTTCCTGAGAATAAGGTATGATATGTTGTAGTAAACATTTTATTCTCAAACGATGGTTGCAAAGCTTTTGAGGGTATTTGATGACCATCTATGTACAAACAAAATGAATTCATATCATAGTTTTCAAAGTTAAGTGGATTTTTAGTGAGACTACCATTGAACGCTGCATTATTAACAAACCCAACTATACATCTTTTAGGTACTTGTCCTAGAAAAATATTATCAAGCGTTTTTCCTTGAACTCCTGATGGTATTGTTAAAACTTTAACTTCAGCTCGAGTTATATTTTTCTGTTGCTGTGGAATAGTAAGAACACAAATCTAATAATCTATATAAAATTGATAGTTAATGGTTTCTTAATATAAGAATGCGCAAATGTAATTACAAACTAATTAGATAAGATACTTAATGATTTGTTGAAACAAGATTGTGTTAATGTAATAATCTATTAAAACTAGATAGTTAATGATGTGTTGAAACAAGATTGCTAAGTGCTTTACGTTTATATATAAGTCCACAATATTATTGGTATGTTAATTTAACTAGCAGTCGTAGTTCGGCGAAGTATTGTTAACTAAAGTGAATTATAGTGACCAAAGGAAAATGGAGGTAAGGTACTTTTTTTTGTTTTATCAATTTATAAACTTTTCATTACTACTAGATTTACTCTTAGGTTATTATTGGATTTACTCAGAGAGACTCATTGTGTAAATTATGTTGTATTGTTACAGAACTCATTCAGTTCTATGATGGAAGATAATACATATAAAGGATATTATTATAACACACCCCCGGATTCTGAAAATGAATTAGAAATAATTACATCACCACCACCACAGCCCATTAAAAGAAAATCGAATGAAAATCAAACAATTGATGATCTGTTCGAAATATCACCGAAGAATAAAAAGAAAAAGACATCGAGTTCTGTGTCTCGAACTCAAGATGGTGGTACAACGTTTATCACTAGCAATTCAGATGATTCAGCAAATGCAACACATCTTATTAAGATCGAGTTGTATGATTTGCAAAAAATATCAAAAATTCCCGTGAAAGAGCACTGGAAAAATAGTGAAATTAGAATCAAGTTTTATACAACAAACAAAACAAAAAAATATGACAATATTCAAAAATTAATGTATCACCTTACAAAGGATATTACTACAAGTGAAACTTGTAAAAAATATTTCTTTTCCAAATAAGAACTAAGTATATAATTTGCCACCACCACCACCACAAACAATCAAAAGAGAAAAAAAGTGAAAAACAAGAAAGTGATGATCAAATTCCCGAAGATTAAGAAGAAAGACATCAAGCTCTGTGTCTCGAACTCATGATGGTGGCACAACATTAATCACACGCAATTCAGACGATGCCAAAACGTACTAAGAAACCATTAGGCAATTACATACTTTGTTAATTATGGATTCATCATTACCTAATTTCTTTACCTGCATATTTCATATAAGTTCTCAAATTTTTTTTGACTTATATTCAGTTGTATGTTGATGTTTGTGGTGTAACTTTAATTCACTTTCCAAATTAAACTACAAAATGGACTTCTCCAATACAGTTGAAAGCGCCTTTTTTAGTTCGGAAGTTGACGAAATTCTCGATGAAAATGAAATGGTTAAGATTTGTGAAGAAGTGGAGATATGTGAATCATTGAAATCATGTTTTGATGATGAATTTACATGTGTGTCGAATGAAAACCACACGAAGTAAGTACCGAGTTTTATATCAAGCTTAATAAAAAAAAATGTTTTAACAGTTACAATAATATTTTATTTTGTTATAGTCAACCAAAACAAGGAGGAGGATCACTCAAACGCACAATAGTTCGCGATGATCCAAAACCTTTCATTCATAATGTGAAACGTCCAAGAACTGAAGAAATGGTGTCAACTTCATCTGGTGTGACAGAAGGACCCCACGCAGGTGATCATTTAAACCAAGTAAATTGTGACGCTTGTAAAATTACAGTTAGTAAACGATATTTTACCAACCATTTAAAAAGTAATATCCATAAAAATAACGCTCTGAAATTACACAAAACTTTTGAAAACGTATCGATTATTGAAACCGCTTTTGGACAAAGAATTATAACATATAAAATTTGTAGTAAAGCGAACGAAACTTTTAAACCATTATTTCAAACTCCGGAATCATTTTTGAATTCAATTAAAAATGACATATTATTTTTAGTTGAAGAGTCAATTGAAAAATATAGTATTTTTAAAGTTAATTTCATATTACATGCTGAATTCATTCAACAAAGTAAAGATGATACAGTGAATTCATTTGATTTTCAAACTAGCAATTTTATCATATGTCGTGGGGATGATTTAAATATATTTTTTACGTCTTTATGTGATACTTTGGTAAATAAAATAAGTAGCTTTGAGAAAAAAGATAGTGGATGGAGTCTAAAACACATAAAAAGCATAGATTTGAATGTGAATAAATTTAATCCTCTTCGTGGTACTTCATATATTGATTTACCCAGAGATATTAGTGCAAAAAAAGCCGTTATTAATGTTCAAAACACAGATTATTTATGTTTCAAATGGGCTTTACTCTCCGCTCTTTATCCAGTTAGTAAAAATGCTGGTCGCGTATCTTCATACACTATGCATTCTGATAAATTGAATTTCAATGGTGTATCATTCCCTGTTAAATTAACTGACATTCCAAAAGTGGAAAAATTAAACAAAATTAGTATAAATGTATTTGGTTTAGAATGGAATAAAAATACTAAAAAGCACAGTATTATTGGGCCTATTTATTTTACTAAAAGCCGTAGGAGTAGTCATATAAACTTGTTGCATTTGAGTAATGGTACAAATAGTCATTATTGCTTTATCAAAAATTTATCTCGTTTAGTTAGCAAGCAACTCTCAAACCAAAATCATGCCGTTCATATTTGTGATGGATGTCTATTGTATTTTCCAACTATTGAAAGATTGTCAAACCACCAACAATATGACTGCTCTCATGTTACTACTGAATTACCAACTAGTGATAAAACATTTAAAAATTGGTTTGGTCAGTCAACATCCAATGATAAGGTAATGTTCGATCATTTTGAACGAAAATTAAAAGTACCTTTTGTTATATATGCAGATTTTGAAGCATTTTTAAGTCCTGTTAATTCATGTTCCAATAATCCATTCAAATCATATACAAATAACGTTCAAAAACACGAACCGTATAGTTTTGGGTATTACATAAAGTGTTCATATAATGACAATTTGTCAAAGTTTGAGTCTTATTGTGGGTCCGAATGTGCACAAGTGTTTATGAATAGAATTTACAATGACTTGAAATCTATTTGTAGCAAAAATAATTTTCAAAGCCCTCCCAAACCATTGACTGTAGAAGATCAACAAATTGTAAGCAATTGTAAATGTTGTCATATTTGTGAGACTGATTTGAAAGAAGGAAAATGTTTAGACTTTGACTGGTACACAGGTAATTTTAGAGGTGTTGCACATGAAATATGTGCAAAAAAGTTTAGAGCACCAAATTTTATACCAGTAATTCTTCATAATTTAAGTCATTATGATTCACATTTTATTGTTCATGCACTCAATTTTGTTGATGGTCAAGTAGATATAATTCCTCAAAACAAAGAAAGGTATATTTCGTTTTCAAAAACTTTGTATGTAAATAATCAAAGAATAAATTTAAGGTTTATAGATTCATTAAAATTTTTACCATGTAGTCTTGATCAATTAGCTAAAAATCTAAAAGATGATCAATTTCATACTCTAAAACACAAATTTCCTATCAATGAAGACTTTATGCGTCTCAGAAAAAAAGGTGTTTTTCCCTATGAGTTTATGACCTCTTTTGATAGTTTAAAAGTAACATCTTTACCCAACCAACAACAATTTTACAACACATTAACAAATTCAAATGTATCTGATGACGATTACAATCATGCAAAGGATGTTTGGAATCACTTTAAATGTTCAAATATGCTTGATTATTCCAATTTATATTTAAAAACCGATGTCTTGCTATTAACAGATATATTTGAAAATTTTAGAGATCTTTGTATTGCTACTTATAATCTTGATCCCGCCCACTATTATACTGCCCCAGGCTTAAGTTGGGATGCTATGTTAAAGTACACCAAAATAAAATTAGAATTATTGACAGATTTTGATAAAATTGCTTTCATAAGGGCTGGTATTCGTGGTGGTGTATCTCAATGTAGTAATCGTTATGCCAAAGCCAATAATGAATATTTAAACAATTATGATGTCAACACAGCTAAATCATATCTTGTTTATTTTGATGCTAATAATTTATACGGATGGGCTATGTCCCAATACCTTCCCGAAGGAGGATTTGAATGGATAGATCCTACAAGTAGTTTTGATGTATCTGATACATCAGAAAATGGTTTTATCTTAGAAGTAGATTTAGAGTATCCTGATGAACTTCATGACATACATTCAGATTTACCTCTTTGTTCAGAAAACATTTGTATCAATAATTGTAAAGATTCAAAATTAATTTCTAATCTTAATAATAAATACAAATATAAAATTCATTACAGAAATTTAAAACAATGTCTCAAACTAGGTATGAAGTTGATAAAGATACATAGGATATTAAAATTTAAACAAAGTCCCTGGCTTCAAAAGTATATCGATTTAAATACAAATATGAGAACAAAAGCGGTATCAGATTTTGAAAAAGATTTCTATAAACTGATGAATAATTCAGTATTTGGTAAAACCATGGAAAATATAGAAAAAAGGGTTAATGTAAAACTGCGAACGCATTGGGAAAATCGAGGTAAATCTCTGGGAGCACAAGATTTGATCGCGAAACCAGAATTTCATAGCCTTTCAATATTTTCTGAAAATTTAGTTGCAATTCAATTACGGAAAACAAAAATTTTATACAATAAGCCTATCTATCTGGGATTTTGCATTTTAGATATTTCTAAGACTTTAATGTATGAATTTCATTATGATTACATGCTAAAAAAATTTAGTGATAAAACTAAACTATTGTACACTGATACTGATAGTTTCATTTATCAAATATTCACAAATAATTTTTATGAAAACATCAAACCTGATTTAGGTGCACGGTTTGATACTTCCGATTACCCACCTGATAATATTTTCAGTTTTCCTAGAATAAATAAAAAAAAGTTAGGATTTTTCAAAGATGAAAATAATGGACAAATTTTAGAAGAATTTGTTGGTCTTCGATCAAAAATGTATGCATTCAAGGTAGGCAACAAAATAGTAACAAAAGCTAAGGGAGTAAATAAAAGTGTAACGAAACGATTAAATTTAGATAATTATAAATCATGTCTTTTTAATAAAAATGTTCAATATCATAGTATGTATAGATTTAAATCTATCAAACATACAATATTTACTCAACAAATTAACAAAACTTCTTTGTCTTATAATGATACTAAGCGTCACATTTTACCAAATCTTGTAGATACTTTAGCATGGGGTCACTATAAACTAAGATAAAATATCAATTGTAATGTGTATTTTTTTTTTTTTTTTTACTATTATGTTTAGAGTATCTCCAATAATCTTCATATTTTGTATTAAATGTAGTGTTGTAAATAAAAACCTAAATTTAAGAAAATAAAATTGTACATACATATTGTGTTATTTAGTTTGTAAGTTAAATTTAAGAATTAATTATAATATCTTCATTATCCGTTGGTTACTATAATTCAATTTAGTTAATAATAATTCACTGAACTATTAATACTAAATTAAAAAAAATAATTGTACATACAAATTTCGTGTTATTTAGTTTGTAAGTTAAATTTAAGAATAAGTTATATTTGATTATATGTCCTGATTGAAGAGAAACAAATAAAGTTGTGGTTAATATGAATGCTGTTTATTTTATTGTTGAACTTCGCATATGTCACACGTTGACAACATGTATCATTTTATCCACCCTTTTACTGCAATAATTGCAGGACCTAGTGGATGTGGAAAATCTCAGTTTGTAACAAATTTTATTAAATACAAGAGTGAAGTATGCAATATAGATTTTGCTCAAATAACTTGGTGTTTCGATGAAATGCAACCTCTATATAACTTAAATAATGTAAACTACTTTCAAGGATTACCAGATCTAAACATGTTTGATGGTAAAGAGCCCAATCTAATCATAATAGATGATCTCATGAGGGAATCCGATGGACGCATTGTTGACATATTTACAAAAGGTAGTCATCATAGAAATTTAAGCGTTTTCTACATAACCCAAAATTTATTTCATCAAGGAAAAGGACAGAGGGATATTTCTTTAAATTCAAGTTATATTATTTATTTTAAAAATCCTCGGGATAAAACACAAATTCGATATTTAGCACGTCAAGTTTCACCAGAAAATACTAAATTCATCGAAGAAGCGTACAGAGATTCTACTAAGGATGCTCATGGATATTTGATGGTAGATCTTAAACAAAATACTAATGATCAGTGTCGTATTAAAACAAGGGTATTTCCTAATGATGGATTTTGTTATATATACATACCAAAGAAGGGGTTTAAATACGACAAGAATCAAAAAATGTCCGTCATTTACCAATAATGCAGGGAAGCTTGAAGACACATAAAGATTTACTCTCTGCATTACATACTTTAAAACCAAAATATCAAAAAGCCTTATTAAAATCGTGTGATGAGGATGAAATAAATTGTATTTGTGAGTGTGTTCATAATATTTTACAAGGTAAAGTTCCATTAAAGGAAAAGGAAAAAAAAAATCTGAAAAAGTATAGAACTTTGCTTCGTAAACTCGTACATAAAACTACAAATAAAGTGAGAAAAAATATAATAATTCAAAAAGGTGGAGCCTTTCTACCTATTATATTGGGTTCTATACTGAGTGGATTAATAAGCGGTATTGTTTAAAATGGAACATGCTAAGAGAATGATACTTGTTGAACCGAGTTTGATAGATAAACTTAATCAAAGAGATTCTTTGGATAATCCAAAATCAAGACTAGATGTCGAAATGCAAAATATTTTAAAAAGCAAAGAAGATGATAGAAAGAAGTGTATTTTGTACTTACAAGTTTTACAGCGATATTTACACTTTACTGGGGAAGATCGCCAACCTTATGAACTGCCAATAATAACTTCACCTAATTCGTCTGAAACAATTATTAAAAAAGAACGTGACGATAAAAATATTGAAACAAATATTCAAGGATCAGTTGTTGATCAGATATCAAACGAAGAAGATACTCACCAAGAGAGCAACACTGTTCAGACAGAACCTGTTTACTCAGTAAAACAAATTTTAAGTTTGATACCAAAGACGTATTCCAAAAAAGGTGAGCTCTTACTAAATTTGTTGTCATCAAACAAAACAAAAATCCATTGGAATGGTGAAGGTACAGTTCTTATTGATAACAACGAGGTAATTGGAAGCAATATTATAGACTTAATAAATGATACATTAAGACCACTAAAACGAAATGATCCCATTGGATGGGAAAAATTTGCAAAGGTATTAAAAGACCTTAAAGTACCTCTTAGTTACGTTGGTAATCCGAAGAGAAGTAAATATATTAATCAACTACAACTAAAAGATCTTGAGGAACCATCTGCTGAGGAATTTACTACTCCTATGTCTACTGAAAAGTACATTAGAAAAGTAAAGAAAAAAATAGATTGGGAAAAATGGACCCCTTATTAGAAATTCACAATATTTATTATGATGCATCACACCCTGCTGGTTATAGTAGTATTGATAAACTTGCCGGAGCTATGAAAGGTAAAATGACTAAAAAGGAAGTTAAAGAATGGTTGCAATCACAAGAAACGTACACTCTTCATAAGCCGATATATAAGAAATTCCCTCGAAACAAATATATTTTATCAAATTTAAATGTACTTTGGCAAACAGATTTGAGTGATATGAGAACTTACAGTAAATATAATGATGGTTACAATTATATATTGTGTGTTATTGATGTTTTTAGTAAGTATGCATATGTTAGAGCTATAAAAACCAAAAATTCATCTACAATAAAACAATGTTTTGAAAGCATATTCAGTGAATCTTGTAATACACCGACTCACATACAATCTGACAAAGGTACCGAGTTCGCATCCAAAGATGTTAAAAATTATTTTAAAACAAGAAATATTAATTATTATACTACAAATAATCCTGATATTAAAGCTAGTGTCGTTGAAAGATTTCAAAGGACACTCAAAACAAAAATGTGGCGGTATTTTACTCATAAAAATACTTATAAATACATTGATATTTTACAAGATTTATTGTATGCCTATAACCATAGTTATCATTCGAGTATTAAAATGGCTCCTTGTGATGTAAATTCTAACAATATAATTACTGTTTGGAATAATTTGTATGATAAAGAAACAGTAAGAACCACGAAAGATATCCCATTACCTAAGTTTCATATCGGTGATCATGTACGGATAACAAAATATAAACATGTATTTCAAAAGGGGTACGAGTCTAACTGGAGTGATGAAATTTTTGTGATATCTTCAATCATTGACAGATCACCCTGGGTTGTCTACACTTTGAAAGATTTAAAAGATGAAGTAATTGAAGGTACGTTTTATGAAAAAGAACTACAAAAAGTAAATTATAACCCCACCTCCAGTTATAAAATTGATAAAATTCTCAGATCTCGTTATTCAGGTGTCAAAAAGCAATTGCTAGTTAAGTGGAAAGGTTATCCTGATAAATTTAACAGTTGGATACTAGCATCGGAATTGCAAACAATATGATAAAACATAATTTTTATTTAACATTACCAAGCAACAGCTCTATGGAATATTTTCCTGAAAATAAGACAACTATGTTTTCTACTAAACTACCAAAACCCATGAAGTTAGAGGGAGAATGGATTGTTGGTGTGGTTGAATTTCAATATCCATGCACTATGTTCACTGTTCAAGAGCATGAAAATGTAATATATATAACTAAAAGAATGTTAATGCCAAATGAAGAAACAGCATCCTTGGTTTACTATAAAACTCACATTCCAGCCACAAACTATGATAATATAAATCATATTCTATCAGCCTTAAATAATATTAAAGAAAAGGTAAAGTTTCGCTATGATGAAATATCTAAATTTGTTTCTGTGTCAGTTATGGATGACTCAATCGTATCACTGAAGTTATCACCTAAATTGGCAATCCAATTAGGATACGAACCCAATAGAAATCTTGTAGAAAAAGGGTTCGGTAAATGTCCAGCAAATTTACATTTAGGATTACCATCTCAACTATTTGTTTATTGTGATATAGTAGAACCTCAAATTGTAGGAGACGTGATTACTCCACTATTAAGAATAATTCCTTTAGATCCAGCCAAATATATATATGGTGCTAATAAAATGCATGTTTTTTCACCTCCTCACTATATACCTGTTATGCGCAGAGAATTTGATACGATTGAGATAGATATAAGAACAAGCACGGGTCGTAATATACCATTCCAATTTGGGACGGTGTGTGTTAAACTACATTTTAGAAAATTATAATGTATCCTCGAGATCACATAACCTGCCCATATGAACATTACTATACTCACCAAGCTGGTTCAGGAATAGGAGTAATTTACAAGGGAGCACCTTATCAACGTGGTCATGGAATTGGTAGCTTTTTAGGAGGACTGTTTCGTTCAGTTTTACCATTAATATCAAGTGGAGCACGGACTATAGGAAAAGAAGCATTAAATACAGGTGTAGGGCTTTTATCAGATATGGTCAGTGCACGGCCAATGGAAGAGTCAATCAAGACGAGACTTAAAGAAGCTAGTTCAAATTTAAAAAGAAAAGCTGATGATAAAATAGATAAAATAATGTCAGGTTCAGGATATATAACAAAAAGAAAACGACTATCTGCATTCATTACACCACCAACTGCTAAGGTGAAAGCAATAAAAACAAAGACTCCACGAAAGTACAAAGATATTTTTTCATAAAATAAAATGTCATTTTTACATAGTCATTCTTGTGAATGTATCAAATCAGAATTAGATTTATTTGCTCTGCCATCAACACAAACAAGTATAGAAAGTGGATTGTGGATACATTACAAACCTATATCATCTCTAGCTGATGATGGTCCTATAGAATTTCAGGTGCCTGGAACTGGGGATGATTATATAGATTTGTCACATACTCTTATTCATATAAGAGCAAAGATATTAAGTCAAGACTCAACAAGACTAAATGCATCAACCATTGTTGCCCCTGTTAATAATTGGTTGCACTCACTTTTTAGTCAACTAGATGTTTACTTGAACCAAAAATTAGTTTCACCTCCTAACAATACATACCCATATCGCGCCTATATAGAAACTCTCTTAAACTATGCTCCTGCTGCAAAAGAATCACATTTAACATGCAGTCTTTGGTATGAAGATACAGAAGGAAAAATGAACTCAACTGATGGAACAAATATTGGTTTTACTAAAAGACAAGAATTAGTAACCGAGAGTAAGGAAGTAGAAATGATTGGTCATCTTCACGGTGATATATTTAATCAAGAAAAGTTTTTAATCAACGGCGTTGAAATGAGTGTAAAGTTAGTCAGATCTCGTGAATCGTTCAACCTTATGGCTTCTACAGATGATATGAAATTTAAAGTTAGCATAACAGATGCAACTCTTGTTGTAAGAAGAGCAAAAATTAATCCAAGTGTTTTGCTTGCACATCAAAAAGTTCTAGCATCTACCACTGCAAAATATCCCATAACTCGAGCTGAAGTTAAAGTTTTAACAATACCATCAGGAGTTCAAGGAAAAACGCTTGATAATATTTTTCTAGGACAAGTACCTAAAAGATGTATAGTTGGGTTTGTTAATAATGCAGCGTTCAATGGTAGTCTCACTAAAAATCCACTTAACTTTGAAAACTATGATATGAATTCATTTTGTTTGTACATAGATGGTCATCAAATACCCTCAAAAGCTTTGCAACCATCGTTTGAGAATAAAATGTTTACTACAACATATCATACCTTATTCTCAGGAACGGGAATACATTTTCTAAATGAAGGTAATGGGATATCTCGTGATAAATATTCCAATGGTTATTGTCTGTTAGCTTTTGATCTTACTCCTGATTTATCAGCCAATTCATCGAGTCATTGGAATCTTATAAAGCATGGTAGCGTAAGATTAGAAGTTCGTTTTGAATCCACTCTTACTCAAACAATAAACTGTGTTGTATATGCTGAGTTTGATAACGTTATCGAAATAGATAAAAATCGTAATGTTACTGTTGACTATAGCAGCTAAGACTAGAATAATGAATTCTGTATTACTTAGTACTAAGTTTATGATCAAAATAAAACTTACTGTAACAATATACTCACCGTTTTATTTGCACCTTATTTCACTCTTAAATATATGTATCATATCTTGATCTTTTCACTCACCTGTAATCCTACGAAGTATTCAGTCATATGGAACTTAAATGCAACAATGAATACCAATGAAATTCAACAATGTTTAGGAAAAATTCATCCAAGTCTACAGTATAATGTATACGCTGCAAACAAATTACCAATGAATGTTCAAGTTCCTATGTATGTTATAAGCAATTTGGACCCGGACACAAAGCCAGGATCTCACTGGATAGGTATACACATAGATAGTTGCGGTGTTGGAGAATATTTTGATTCTTATGGACGTTCTCCTACTGGTTATCACAGAATGTTCTTGAATAGGAATTCAAAACAATGGAAATGTAGTAGTAGCAGAATACAAAATGATTGGACTTCAGTCTGTGGAGAGTACTGTATATTGTACATATTGTATAAGTTTAACGGGAAGTCATTAAGTGATTTTTTAAATAATTTTAATATGGATACGTTTAAAAATGATATGATATTGCATATGATGTTTAAATCAATTTTTTGAATGA